>ML797296.1:207545-221586 GCA_009831015.1 Picea engelmannii | reverse complement strand
AGTGTAACAATACATTATTTAATACAGGGGCTCAAAACCTCCAGTGTTACATCCCCTCCCCCTTATTTTGTCAATGTCCTCAGTGCATATACAAAATAAAGATCAAAATCTCAAAATTTATTAAAAAATCTGTGGGTACTCTACCCACATGGCATCTTCATTCTCCCAGGTAGCATCTTCAGGACTGTAGCAGGTCCACTGAACTTTTACCATCTCTATAACTCGATTCCAGAGAATTTTAACTTTTCTATCCAATACTCGCACTGGCTGAACCTGAAAGTCTCCCTCTATCTCTACCTAAATCAGATGCCAATCAATAACATGGTTAGGATAATGTACATATTTATTTAGTAAAGAGTCATGAAATACATTATGCACATTCATGGAAGCAGGCAATGTAAGCATCTATGCAATTGGCCCTATTCTGTCCAATATTTAAAATGGACCATAAAATTTGGTTGCCATCTTTGTACAACTACACAATTTCAAGGAGCTTTTCTTGGGCTTCACTTTCAGAAGTACATGCTCCCCTACTTTAAATTATCTATCTATCCTATTCTTATCTGCATAAACTTTCTGTCTATCATGAGCTGCCTTTAAATTCTGCTTGATCTTAACCATCTGGTCTTCCATATCCTTGAGCAAATCTGGCCCAAGTACCACTCTATCTACTGGGTTGTCCCAATTCACAGGAGTATTGCATTTCCTGCCACACAAGGCTTCAAATGGGCTCACTCTCAATGAATCTTGATACCCATTATTATATGCAAACTCAACAAAATTCAAGTAATCTTCCCACTTAGATGGCTTATCCATCACATACATTCTCAACATATCTTCAATTACTCAATTGACGCTCTTTGTTTGCCCATCTGAATGTGGATGGTATGCTATGCTAAAGTTTATATTTGTACCAAATCCTTTAAAAAATCCCCTCCATAAATTGGAGATAAACTTTGCATCTCTGTCCAAGATAATTGTCCTCGATATCACATGCAATCTAGCAATCTCCCTCATGTAAACCTATGCAATTTTATCCACTGTATGTGTTGTTTTTACAGGAAAAAAATGAGCAGAATTTGTTAATTTTTCTACCACTACCATGATTGAATCATGTTGTCTTGTTGTCCCAGGTAATTTAGTTATGAAATCCTTGGTTATCACCTCCCATTTCTTCTCTGGGATTGGTAATGGCTGCAACAAACTCACTGGGTGACTATGCTCAACCTTCACCCTCTGACATTCCATACATCGAGTGATGTAATCAACAACATCCTTTTTCATTCCCGGCCAAAAGAATTGGCTTCTTACTACTGTAATCGTTTTCTGGTAACTGAGATGTCCAGCATAAGGAACATGATGCATTTCCTTCAAAACTAAATTCCTCAATTCTCCGGAACTAGGAACATAGATTCTACTCTTATGCATGAGTAATCCATCTTCCTTTATCTCATACTCCTTTATTTTCTGTTGTACATATCCTTGCTGTAAGATTTAGTTTATCTGTAGGTAATGACGATCTATAACAAGATCATCTAAAATTCTTCTCTTCAAGTCTGACTGATGCATATTGACAACTGCAACATGCATGAGATGCACCCTTCTACTAAGTGCATCGAAAACTTTATTCTCTTTTCCTTTTATATGCTTGATATCGATGTCATATTCACTTAAAAATTCCAACCATCTTGTTTTCTTGACATTCAAGGTTGGTTGTTCAAAAAGATACTTCAGGCCATTGTGGTTTGTCCTTAATTCAAATCTCTTCCCCATGAGATAATGCCTCCACATCTTCAAGGCGTGGACAATGGAAAGAAGCTCCAAGTCATGCATGACATAGTTCCTCTCATGTTACTTAAGCTTTATGGACTCATAACCAATGACATGTCCATTTTGCGCGAGGAATCCCCCAAGTCCTTCCTTACATGCATCTCTACATACCACATAAATTTCATTTGGGTCAACAATCCTTAACACATGTGCACTAGTAAGTAATTCCTTCAACAGATTAAAATTCTCTTCACACTGAGGTGTCAATTCAAATTTAGTTCCCTTCTTTTGAAAATAAGTGATGGGATGAGAAATCTTAGAGAACCCTACTATGAACCTTCTGTAGTAACCAACTAATCCCATACAATATCTGACTTTTGACACATTTCTGGGTGTTGGCCATCCTCTAATGGATTCAATCTTCTCTGGATCTACTGCTATCCCTTGCTCTGAAATAATGTGTCCCAAGTAATGAATCTTCTTTTGATAACAAGAACACTTACTTAACTTGGCATACAATTGATGTTCTCTCAAAACTTTCAATACCAGTCTTAAGTGATGTTCATGCTCCTCTTCAGACTTGGAATAAACAAGTATGTCATCCAAGAATACTATGACAAACTTATCCAAATAATTTCTGAATATACCATTCATTAAGCACATAAAGACAACTGGTGTATTGGTCAGTCCAAATGGAACCACTACAAATTCATAATGCCCATACCTGGTTCTAAAGGCTATCTTATGAATGTCTTCTTCCTTGATCCTTACCTGATGGTATCCTGACCTCAGGTCAATCTTTGAAAATATCTTTGCTCCTCGTAGCTGATCAAAGAGGCCATCAATTCTAGGTAGAGGATACTTGTTTTTTATAGTATACTTATTTAGTTTTCGAAAGTCAATACACAGCCTCAAGGTTCCATCCTTCTTTTTGAAAAAAAGTACTAGTTCTCCCCAAGGTGAAACACTTGGACGTATGTACCCTTTCTTCAACAATTCCTCCAACTACATTTTTAATTCTTTTAACTCTGGTGTGCTCATTCTGTAAGGTGTTCTGTACATTGGGGAAACTCCTAAAACTAAATCAATTGATAAATCTATCTCCCTTCTTGGTGGCATCCCTGGTATTTCTTGGAATACATCTTCAAATTCCCGTAGTACCGAGAAATCTTCAAGGCTTGGCCCCTTTGTATTTTCTGGCTCTTCCACATGAGCAACATATAATTGACATCCTTTTCTAAAACATCTCTTCAGCTGTAAGGCTGAAATCTCCCTTATAGATATGGGTCTTGGAACTCCCTTCACAGTGCTCTGTTTTCTATCTCCATCAAGACAGGTAAATGTCTCGCTATGAAAATCTAGGACAACATGATGCTTGTCCAACCAATCCATTCCAATTAGAATATCATAAGACCCCAAGGGTATGATATTCGGATCAACACTAGTATTCACACCATTAAGACTTATGGAACAACTTCTGACCATATCATGGATTCTCCTTTTGGTTCCAGTGGCTAACTGAACCAAACTTGATTTTCCAAGCTTACTTTTCTCCAAATGTGATATATCCATTACTTTAGGATCAATGTAACAATGACTTGCTCCTGAATCAATTAAAATGGAAACAAGCTGATTTATGATATTACCTTCCACCTTGATCATATTGGATTGGTACTTTACTTGTCGATCATCTAAAGATGCATAAATTATTCCCATATCTTCAACTGTTATAGCCTCTTGGACGTTGTGCATAGTCTTCACTCTGTCCTTTCTGTGTGGGAAATTCTTGTATAAATGATCTTCTTTGCATCCCCAACATTGGTTTGGTGGTCTTCCCCTTTTTCCCAAGGAGTCTTCTTTCTTGGATTCACCCTTAGCATACTGATCTTAATAATTTCTACTAGGCTCATTCATATTGAAGGGAGGTTTGAATCCTTTCCTCCTATGATCAAAATTCTCCTTCTTCTTATCCTTCCAAGATTTCTGTAGGGATTCTCTTCCCTGGCCTTTCTCATACAGTTATTTAGCCTTCCTGATGGCCTTAGTCAAGGTCTTGGGCTCATCATACCTAATATTTTCTTTATAAAATGCCGACATTCCACTTAGAAATCTCCGTATTTTCACCTTCTCATCATTAATGAAACCAACATACTTTAACAACCCCAAGAAATTCTTCTCATATTCCACCATAGTCAAGCTTCCCAACCTGAGTTCAAAGAACTCCTGCATTTTCTTGTCATAGAAATGCTCTGAGAGGTACTCCTTCTGGAAGTACTTCTTGAACTACTTCTAAGTGATCCTACTCTCACTAATATGTTTGACTTGCTTCAGTTGATCCCACCATATTACAACTTTCCCGCGTAGATGGTAGGTGGTAATTCTGGCTTCTAGGTTTGATGAATAGTTATGAAATTGAAAATACCTCTCGAGTCTAGGAAACCATGCTTCAACATCATCTTCCCTTTATTTTTCACCATAAAAGGAGTGTGGCTTAAGCTTCCTCAACTCTCCTTGCAAACTATCCACTTCTTATCTCCTTCTTTGGTGTCTAACAGGAGACACCTCTGGACTGCTTATGGAATCATCCGATGCATAAACATTTATTGTTGAGTAAGGAGGTGAGTGGTGTCTCTGAGTTTTGCTAGCACTTCTCGAATAACCAACTCTTCCACAATCCTATATTTTTTCACGAAACCTTCCTTCTTCCCCTGGTTCAGAGCCATTCCTTGTTTTCCTCTGCAATTGGTTTAATATCTGCAACACTCAAGCATTTATCTAACTTTTATCTCTCATCAGACTTTTATTGTCTGCCTTGTAGCTCTACACTTCTATTTTCAAGCTTCTTATAGTTTCTATTAATTTTTCTTGCTATCCTCTTCCGTTGCGTTCATTGGACTCTATCTCTGCATTACCAACTCTGGTATTCTGGCCTTCGGCCTCTCTATCATGGTTGGAGTCTCCCTCACCTTCTTCCATCTCTTGAATATTCATTTCGAAATGATGTGTTTAAACCTCTTAATTCTGCAAAATGTGAAAGTGACCATTTTGTTAGAATCAAGCATATGATGAAATTTATTTACAAAACAATGCTACAGGTCCTTTTCTTCTTAGTTTAGGAAGACTATATCCCCATTCTCCACAAAATAACAATGTCCTATTATCCTTGGCTAACAAAGAATTTCATTCTGCACAGGCGCTTCCCTCAAACTAGGTTTCAAGTGACCATATTTTGAATCCATGGCTTAGTCCCTTCCTTAGCGCCTCGCTCCATGTTATTTCACACGGGGCTTGTGCGAGTCACAAACTCATGGCTAAGTTACCACCCAAGCCCCTTTTTACCTGTGCATGGGACTGGGCTGGGACCAAGTCCTCCGGACTTCGACCTTCGTCTATTCTATGTTGTCAAGTCATGTTTCCTCCCGAAGTTACCCTTTTCCAAAATATCCATTAGCTTCACCACAAGGATCAGACGGTCAAGATTTAATCTCCCGTCAAATAAATGACCCCTCCCCCATCTGGAGGCTTCACGAGATTGGCAGTCTGCGACTTAACCAAGTGTTTGGATGAAAAATACTCTATTAATTCTGCGCTCCGGGGTTTGGGACATTCAGTTCTCACGCTTCTCAACTCCCCCTGAGTGACAATTCACCAAAGTTCTTACCTTGTCCTTCCAATGGTTTATTCCATGGTTGAGAAAGGTACCGAATGATCCTAAATTGACGGTCTACGTGCCTTCGCGACTTCGGGCTTCGACACTTTTCACTTGTGAAGACTTGAAAATCCTTGGAGTACAAAGTCTTCGGACTACGAGATCTATTGCCGCATTTATTCTAGGATCAATAGTCAATATGTACTCCAGCCTTCGGGAGTTCTCGACCCAACACAAATGTCACATTTTTTTCCTCCAGAGTGCCTAGTCTCCGGACTGCACGATCTGTCGCCACGTGGAAAAATACTAGAAGCGAACACATGGCCCAATAAGGCGAGTGACACATGTCATGTTCTAACTAGAATTTCAATCTTCCATAGGTTCAAAACTCACTGACAAATGGCACACATCCCATGTGTCCACGTCATCCCAGGTGACGTCAACGAGCCATGTCACTTCATAATTTCGGGCTACGAAAGATTTCGCCTTAGAAAACTTTGTTCCTCCTGAACACCGAACTCCCAAACTGTTGTGAGATATATGACTCACAATCACCCATGCACAGATCTGACGGTCCTCAACACTTTTGAAACCCACTGCTCTATCCAACAGTTGACAGACTTTGAGACTTCGGGAGATTTCACATCAACACATTCCATTTCTCCCAAACGTCGAACTTCTGAACTAGCCAATCTGTCGACACATGTCCCTTTTGATGAATAGTCCGGATGAACTGCAGACTACAAAACTTTGAGAGTTTTTGCATCATCACACTCCATTTCTCTTGAACGTTGAACTTCTAAACTAGTCGATCTGCCGACACATGTCTCTTGCTTGGATCGATGGATAGGAATTTGCACAAAGTTTACTCTAGCTTCTCTACATGTGACCGAGAGCTGTGACCTCACCTTAAACTCCAGGTGTTTACCTCACTTTTCAAGATCAACAGTCGTGCTTTAATGGATCGTGAAGATCAACGACCATGAGTGATTGCGAAAAATCAACTTGATCATGCTTTAATTTCCTTCCCGATCTCTGCAATGCGAAGATGCTCATCCGTAGTGGAATCGATATCCACCGTTGATTTGTTGATCAAGAAATATCAACGATTATGAGGGATTACAGTCTCATAACTTGGAAAAAAAATATTTTTTTTCCCGATCCCCATAATGCCTCCCCATTGCCAACTTCTCTCCAATGAGATCTGACGGTTGTGACTTAAACTTTTCTTCACCTTCATTGGATGACCCTTGTTCACATGACCTCTGATCCAATGATCCCAGATCTCTCTTGATGACACAATGGTGATTTCTCCTGAATTTGAAAAGGACAATCATGATTCTTCAAACCCTTACAAAGGATCTCTGATGTTCTAGATTTTGCGTAGATTCTGCACTGCCATTCCTCCTGATATTTTCAACTTCAAGGTCAGGATTCAATCTCAACCATGAGACTCTGACCAACAGACCCGACCCATACTGGCTCGATGTTTCAACTAAAAGCTTTGATACCAATCTGTAACATACCCCACCACCCACAGGTTGGGGTACACTACCTTCAAGCCCACCCTTGGACTTCTTTCTCTTACCAATACCTTTATAAATTAATAAGGATGCATAAGGAAAATATTTAATGATATGCATAAAAATAACCAACACGCATGCATATTCTAAAGATTCAATTAAACGATAAATAAATACACAACGAAATACATTCATATACAGGTAAATAATACCATAATAGAGAACACTTATCTTTATAAAATAAGACACCAACTGGCTGCAGACCAAGGAAGTTCCACCCAACCGTAGACACTACTATTCTAAATCTCAACAACAATGTCACCCCCAAGCTAGGGGTATGAATCCACAAGGACGGTTCTAGAGTGTTACTTAGCTTCCTGAACCAGTTAACACTCAAGCTCTCACAGGCTTTCCCAACACTCACAACAATCCAAGTACCCAACTCTCTTCTACCCATCTTGCACCACCCAAGAGACTGGACCTACAACCTTCTTTGCCACACAGTCCCTCAGATAGTCCTTCTCCTTCCAGGGCTCTGGTGCAACTGGTCCAGAATCTCCATGCTAGAACTCTCAGGACTCATAGCTGTGAACAAAATTGGACACAGGCCAATGCATCTCAGGCATGCAGGCCTCAAGTTATGGCTGGATTACACCAACGACCACTACAACCAACAATACCATGGCTACTCTTCAGCAGTTCATTTCCCTATCCCCATGCCACGATACAGAAGAGGAAAGATGAATGGGTGACAAAAATGAATGGAGTGAGATCTCCACGCAAGGTGCGAAATAATGAACAGTCCAAAGAACGAACATTTCCGCCAACAAATGACAACAAAAAAAGAAATTCAGTCTAAATAATTCAAAATCCAAAAATGCACTCTGAATGGTATTTGTGATTCAATATATACCAAAATTATACATTGTATCTCCGCTAAAGAGATTTGGGACAAACTTCAAAATATTTATGAAGGAGATTCAAAATTCAAAGTATCAAAGATTCAAACTTACAGAGGTCAATTCAAACAACTAAATATGAAGGAAGATGAGAATATTGCATATTACTTCTTATGAGTTGATGAAATAGTGAATGCAATCATAGGATTGGGAGAAGAAATTGACGAATCTGTAATTGTTCAAAAGGTACTAATATTTCTTCCAATGAGATTTGATCCTAAGATCTCAACACTAGAAGAAAGAGAAGATATAGACTCAATAAGCATGGATGAACTACATGGAATCTTCACAGCCTTGAAATAAGAACTGAACAGGAAAATCCAGGTATAAAAGAAGCAACATTCAAAGCATCCAAAAGGTCAAAGAAAAAGGGAAAGAAAAAAGAAAAAGTATATAGCAACAATAGTGACATCTCGAAAGATGATGAATAAGTAACCAACTTTGTCAGAAGACTGAAAAATGGAACCAACAAAAGATATAAAGGTAAGCTTCCATTGATTTGTTTTAACTATGATGCTATTGGTCATTTTGCTAACAAATGTCCTCACAAGAAAAAATAAATAAATGAAGAGGATGATTCAAACAACAAACAAACTTATAAAGGCAAAAGAACCAAAAACAAAGTCTTCAAGAATTTTTTTTGCACCAAAGAAGATTGCGCCTCATCAGATGAAGATGAAGTGAGTGAAAGTGAGATTTTTTTTTTCTATTCTTGGAAATAGAATACTCCGATAAAGAAGACACCAAAGAGGAGTATGAAGAAGAAAAAATTGACTACAGAGAAGAACTATTGAGTACTATAGAAGTTATAAAAAGAGAAAAGAAGAAAAACAAGAAACTCCAAGAAGAACTAGACAAGAAATAAGACATTCAGAATTCAAAATCTGAAGAACTAGAAAAAATGATCACTAAATCAAAGGTTCAAATATAATAAGACAAAAGAATCAAAGAAGCACTCAAATAGCAACTGGAAGAAAAAGATAGGATCATCTGAAATTTGGAAGCATAGGTTGTTACTTTGAGAAAATACCTTCAACAAAAGAATATGCAGAAAAATTCAAAGGTTTTGGATAATATTATCAACAGTCAAAGGCCACATCATGACAAGTTTGGTCTAGGATATAATCAAACAGAAAGAGGCTCAAGCCCCAAAATCAAAGACAAAGAAACACAACCAAGAATCTATGAAGAGACAATTAGATGAGACAAGAATTTTTACAGGGAAGATAACAAGGACACTCCTCCACCTAGAAGAGTCAGAATTCAAAATCAGTGGCAGTCAGAAACAAGAAGGCCTCAGGTTGAAGAAGGATTCATAAGAGTAACTCATTTCAGAATATCTTCAACTCTTAGGTATCAAATTGTATTTTTTGGTTTATGTTATGCATGTAATAATTTTGGACATAAAGCTGTAAATTGTAGAGCTAATAGCAAGAACATAAACAAATGTGAAACTCATGCACAAAATGGCTATCCAATAAGGCCTAGTGAAACACAGAGAAGAAGCTACAACATGTTTGAATCATTGAGCACTGAAGTGAAATGCTACAAATGCAAAAACTTTGGACACATGTCCAAATATTGTAGAATGATAGTCCCTCCTAGAGAATCATAACAAAATAACAACAGTTACATATATGAACTTCAATAGAGGATATGGATAAGAAAGAAAGATTAGTTTAACAATGAAGAATTCACACTCGCTCTACAGGATAAACACAAGAAACATGGTTGGTATGTTGATATTGGCTCTTCAAAGCAATGACAGGTGATGAAGACATGTTTCTTACATTAAGAAAGGAAAGATATGGATTAGTCTCCTTTGGAAATGATGATTCAACTAGACTCATTGGAAAGGGCACAATCATAATTGGAAACAATAATAGCAAGGAAGAAAATGTTCTACTAGTGGAAGATATGAAACATAATATTCTAAGTGGAAGTCAAATGTGTGACCAAGGTCATAAACTTGCGTTCGATTCACAAAAGTGCGATATAAGAAAAGCAAGTTCAGGAAAATTGATTGCGACAACTGTAAGAACTTCAAATAGCATATATGTATTAAGTGAAATTGGAATTGAAAAGTGTTGTCTAGGAAAGGAAGATGAAGGTTGGCTATGGAATAGAAGAATGAGTGACATAAACTTCGACAACCTCATCAAAGTCAACAAAAAGGAAGCAATCAGAGAAATATCCTAGATCGTGAAACCAACCAACACATTATGCAAGCATTGCCAATGAGGAAAGAAAACAAAGACCAAGTTCAAATCAATGAATACTCAACGACAAGACCACTATATATTGTGCATACTGATCTAGTTGGAACAACTAGAACAAGTTTAAAAGGTGAGAAATACTTTATGTTATTGGTTGATGATTATACAAGAATGACTACAGTTTGCTTTCTCATGAATAAGTTAGAAGAATTTGAAAAATTCAAGGTATACAAGGAAATGGTTGAAAATGAAATGGATTCAAAAATTAAATGTTTGAGAACTAATAATGGAGGAGAGTTTACTTCAAAGGAATTTATGGATTTCTGCAGCAAGCATGGAATAAAAAGGAAATTCTTCGTTGCTAGGACACCTCAACAAAGTGGAGTTGTGGAAAGAAAGAACATGACAATACATGTAATGGATCGAACAATGTTAATGGATTCTAAGTTGATAGATGTCTTTTGGACACATGCAATGCATACAACAGTTCACATTCAAAGAAGAGTAATTCTTAGAAACAACAGTGAAAAAACTCCATACAAGCTATGGAAAATAAGACCAACAAATGTGAAGCACTTAAGAGTGTTTGGAAGAAAATGCTACATCAAAAGAGAAGATGACAGAATGGGAAAGTTTGATTCTTATGTGGACACAGACGTACTTGTCAGTTACTCAAGTACAAGGAAATCATACAAGTGTTACAAACCAAGGCTCAACAAAGTTGTGGAAAACATCAATGTAACAATTGATGAAACAAGTGGACAAAAATTAAAGGAAGAAGAAAAGGAATAAGTGGAACAGGTTTACAAAGAAGAAGCAAATGATGAAGAAGCAACAAAAGGGGATGGTGAAGAAGATCAGACATAAGTAGAAGAGAAAGTTCAACAAGTTCCTCCAAAGACACCTAACAAACGAGTACAGAAGAATAATAATTCAGATCATATTATTAGAAACAAGGATGCATGAGTTTAGACTAGAAGAAGAATTTGTTCACTAGAACAACTACACCTAGAACTCTTATCTATGATTGAACCAAACAATTTTGAAGAGGCTAGAAAGGATGAATTCTAGATAAAAGCCATGGATGAATAATTGGATTAGGTAGAGAAAAATTACACTTGGGAATTGGTTCCAATACCAAGGTATAAGAATGTGATCGACACAAAGTGGGTCTTCAGAAATAAATTGAATGACTATGGTCAGGTTACTGGGAATAAATCTAGATTGGTACGTAAAGGATACACACATATTGAAGGTATCAAATTTGAAGAGACATTTTCCCCAATTTCTAGAATGGAAGCAATCAGATTGATACTAGCTTATGCATGTTCAAAGAATATTAAAGTGTTTCAGTTGGACATAAAATCAACTTTTCTGAATGGGGAACTATAAGAAGAAGTATACATTGAGAAACTAGTAGGATTTAAGTTGTCAAAGAATGAAGATTATGTTTGCATATTAAAGAAGGCCTTGTATGGTCTCAAACATGCACCCAGAGCATGGTACTCCATACTAGACCGATACTTACAATATAAAGGTTTAGAAAAGGAAATGCAAACAACAACATCTACATCAAAGTAACTCAAGATAGTATTTTATTAATTGAATTTTATGTTGATGATATTATTTTTGTAAGTGACGATGACAGGTTAAACCATAATTTTGCAAAGGATATGCAGAATGAATTTGAAATGTCATTACTTGGAGAGCTATATTTCTTTCTGGGTCTTCATATATGTCAAAGAAACCAAGGCATTTTTATTTCTCAAACTACGTATATCATAGAAATGCTAAAGAGGTTCGGAATGGAAGATTGCAAACTATTTAACACTCCTATGCAAACCAATTGCAAGTTGCGAAAATATGATGATTCAAAGTCTACAGATCAGAGGTAGTACATGTCAATGATTGGAAGCTTACTATATGTGACAACATCCAGACTAGATGTAATGCAGGAAGTTGGACAGGTGGCACACTTTCAAGCAACACCAAAGGAATCACATGTTCTAGCAGTGAAGAGGACTTTTAGATATCTCAAGGACACAAAAGAGTTTGGATTATAGTATCCAAAAGGAAATAATCTATCACTTATTGCCTATACAGATGTAGATTGGGCAGGTTGCATTGATGACTGACGAAACACCAGTGGAGTGGAAGTCTACTTGGGTGAGTGTTTGGTATCTTGGCTAAGCATAAAAAAATCATCAATATCATTGTCTACAGACAAAACAAAGTACATTGCAACATCAACATGTTGTACATAGTTTCTATGGATAAAATAAACTTTGAAAAATATACATGTTGAGTATGATGAGCCCATTCCTATATATTGTGATAATAAAAGCGCCATCAATATCTCAAAGAATCTAGTGATGCAATCCAAGACGAAGCACATTCCAATCAAGTATCACTTTCTATGGGAATAGGTTGCAGAGAAGAACATCATAGTTGAATATGTGGGAACAAATGAACATGTTGCAAATATCTTCACAAAACTGCTTCCAAGGGAAGCCTTTGAGTATCTTCACTAGAGACTTGGAGTAATTTCTACTCCAAAATGAATGATTTTGAATGCTTATCTTATATGTCTTATATTTACACGTGGAAGCACCATACAAAGGACAATTCAGGTTGGGGGAATAGGTTCAGGAAGATTTAACTAAGGGGGAGAAACCCCAAGGACAATTCAATTAGGGGGAGCATCCCTGGACATGAAGTTACCTTTTTCATTGATGTCAAAGGGGGATAGACTAATCAGATCAAGGACAGATAGATAGATGCTTGGAGAGAGAGAACAAAGGGATGCTTCAAAGGGGAGAAATGGTCACAGGGTAAGAATAAACGATATGAATTTAGTATTGCATCAGAGTGTTTCCATCAATGCCAAAAGGGGAGGTTGTTGATTAATTGGGTTGGTTGTCATTGATATCAACCCTTGAAGCAAGTCCGATAGAAAATTTTGGTATCTCCAACAACATGGTTAAGGGACTTCAGTTTGATTGATGTATAATGGTACAAAGTTTAATATATTTGTAGAAAATACTATTCTATATGGATAATACATGTCATGCCATTTTCGGTGATATGTGGAACGCTACATAACTCCTCACGGTTGGATATTTATGGCCTTGTGAAGTTGGAGAACCCTCACGAGTTATCTAGAAGGTCAAAGTGTTAGAAAAATAGGACCACAGAGCAATAAAATAAAAAAAATGCAGAAAAAAAACACAAAAGACACTCAATACAAGAGAGACACAGATTTACGTGGTTCACCCAGTGTGGGCTATGTCCACCAGAGAAATTGCCACGTCCTTCCTTTATTATTATCCGACAAATGAAGGGATACAACCTACAGCAAAACCCGCTGTAACTTCCTCTTCTTTCTCTCACAGTCTCCTCTCTCAGAATACAATATTCACCATCATTCATAGACACAATACATTTCCCTCATAAAAGAGGGTTGCCTTCTAGGGAAAAAAACCCTAACATAATATCTATCATTAGATCTGCGACCTTATAATGAACGGTCCAGATTTACAATGGAATTACAATATACTTTTACAAGGCAATTTTTTCTTCGGGGGCTTCACCCCTGAACCCCTACTAGGGGCCCGCTTTCCCCTAGACCCCCCAACCGGGGGGATAGCCCCCCCGACCCCGCAGAGGGGGTACCCCCCCTCTACACTCCCTCACGTGGAATAGTGTACATACTTCTGGGTTGTAAATACTTCATGGGGTATAAACACAGCTGAAAGAAAGGACCTCTGAAACAGGAAGATAATCAGGCTCCATAACCAACAATCTCCCACTTGGAGACTGATCTCAACAACTCCACCGCTGTTGTATATGCTAGACTCTGAACCTTCTTGGACCTGGAAAATTTCTCATCTTCATCTTCATTCTTGAAGACCAAATGAAACTGAG
>ML797296.1:167726-203064 GCA_009831015.1 Picea engelmannii | reverse complement strand
AATTTACTATTTGTAGCAAAGTGGGTTATCCCTAAAAGAAGGAAATTGGGTTAAGTTGGATAGAAGGTAACTCATTGAGGAAGCTACATGGAAGTATAAATAAGAGAGAAAGGATCTCCCATTAGCACCTATTGAGCACATTGAATATCTATTATTGTGTAATGTTTATTTCAGGAACTCATTAATATATCTGAAGTTGCACAATTCTGAGGTAGCACGAAGGGTTGATGACGAAAGTTTCAAAATTACAAAAAATACTGAAAAAATCTTAGTTTTTGAGGTGTACGTATGATACAGTGGAGAAGGGCACATATGTACATGGGCTATCAGTATAATAGGACGTGTACATGAGGGTAAATCTTAAAAACTTGAGAAGATGAAGATGTCGGGTCTCTAAAGTATGAAAGCAAGCTCACAGGAAGGTCTACAATGACTAGGTACATTAGATCTATCTATTGGTTCAAAAGGTATGTCTTATTTCTATGAGTAGTTGAATTTTGTTGTATACATGATAAATGGTTATGGGCGTTTGAGGATTTTCCCTAGAGAGATTATGGTTGCATGGGACTTTCTGTATAAGTCAGATCTACAGAAATATAGTGCTGGTACAATCAATATTTATCATTGATACATATTGTTAGAGTTGAGGCACATCTTGTATTTCTTGGCATATGGGTAAGGGGTTTTGTAGTACATGATTGAGAGCTTGTATTTGTGAAGTAGTTGATGTATTGAGAGGCTGTATATAAGAAAGGGTTTGATGTCTAGTTCATGTGAGGGTTATTATAATTGTTGATGATTATACACACTTGTATGGCACATGACTAGAGAGATAAATATGCATTTGCTCAAAGGATATGTATGAGGATATATGCACAAGGCATAGTTATAGTATGGAAACAATGACATGTTGCAGGTTGACGTGGCAGAGGTTGAAGAGGGTCCGAGTTTTTAGAAGGTATATGCATGCTACAATACAGATAGGCCACATACATACGTGTGCTGTAGTATATATAGGGCCCATACATACACACATTGCAGAACATATAAGTCGCGTATCTATTGGTTTTGATTGGTATTGGCTCAGTTCAGGTACATGTTGATTACAGGGAAGTGGTACAGGTTGGTACAAGTTTACAGTGGTATATCTCATTATGACAATGTGGTAGTCGTTTCGTCTTTTGACACTTATATTTTAGGGTGGCAGGACGATGTAAGGATAGGTGGTTGTAGCCACCTTCTAGTTGTAGCTGGAGAAAATAGGGGGTTGTAGCCTCCTTCTAGTTTTAGCCAAATAATTGGGGAGTTGTATCCTGAAAATATAGGCGGTCAGAGCCTCCTTCTAGTTGTAGCTAGAGAACAAAGTAAGTTGGTGCTTCCAATGACTGTAATTCTTAAAGACATATAAGAAAAAACAATCCGTGGTTTCCTCCCTCATTGGGTTTCCACGTAAAAATACTGGTGTACTATGTATGTGTATGATTGTCCATTTTTTCATGGTTCATTTACTTTTCATTTATTGGATGATAATGCTATATTGATCATAAATGTAAATAAAACTTGCATACTGTGGTTAAAAGGATTACAAATCTCTATTAACGATTCACCCCCCCTCTCAGTAATCCAACATGAATTACAGTTTAGACCTTACAAGGTTGATTAGTGGCTCAGGGGTTGTCATTATATGTCATTGGGTAGTTGGGGGGTGGGGTTGATTGGTGTCTTGATGGGGGTGGTTGGGTGGATAGAGATTAGGGGGCTGGGTTAAACCTTAGGGGTTAAAGGTGAATGGATATCAAACTTGCATGTCTATGGTTTACCTTGATTCACCTTAATTGTGCGTTATTTTGTATAGTTTTCTAGAGGCTCACCATATATGGAGAGGGCATAATCTCATATAACCATGGACATAGGGGAGGATACCCTATGAATGATAGAAAAAAATGACTCAGCCTAGTTAAAATAATTAGATGTTATTTAAATAAGCAAACACTATTATGGGGTTAGTGGGTTATAGGTCTCAAAGTTAAGGGGTTAGTGTGTTAGAGGTTCAATGTTAAAGGGTTATTATG
The DNA here is from genome assembly GCA_009831015.1 of Picea engelmannii. Classification (NCBI taxonomy): domain Eukaryota; kingdom Viridiplantae; phylum Streptophyta; class Pinopsida; order Pinales; family Pinaceae; genus Picea; species Picea engelmannii. The sequence goes on along the minus strand of ML797296.1, from coordinate 200,992 downwards.
TTAGAGGCTTTGGGGTTAGGGGGTAATTAGTGAGGTAGGGAGTTAGGGGTTAGACCTAAATGTTAGAAAAATAGGACCGTGGAGCAATAAAATAAAACAAATGCGGAAACAAAACACAAAAGATACACAATACAAGAGAGACACAGATTTATGTGGTTCACCCAGTGTGGGCTACGTCCACCAGAGAAATTTCCAGGTCCTTCCTTTATTATTATCCAACAAATGAAGGGATACAACCCACATCAAAACTTGTTGTAGCTTCCACTTCTTTCTCTCATAGTCTCCTCTCTTAGAATACAATATTCGCCATCAATCATAGCCGCAATACATTTCCCTCATAAAAGTGGGTTTCCTTCTAGGGAAAAAAACCCTAACACAATCTCTACCGTTAGATCTGCGACCTTATAATGAACAGTCCAAATTTACAATGAAATTACAATATACATTTACAAGGCAATTTTTCCTTTGGGGGCTTGCTTGCCCCCGGACCCCCCAGCCAGGGGGATAGCCCCCCTGGACCCCGCAGAGGGGGTACCCCCCCTCTGCACTCCCTCGCATGGAAGAGTGTACATACTTATGGGGTGTAAATACTTCATGGGGTATAAACATGGCTGAAAGTAAAATACCTCTGAATCAAGAAGATAATCAGGCTCCACAACCAACACTAAAGGGGTTAACGTGAATGGATGGTCCATTGGTTAAGGGGTAGTGTGTTAGGGGGGTTGATTCAAGGCTAGAGGTTTTGAGGTGAAGGCGTACATGTCTTATATATTTGTTATGATAGGGCATGATTAGTATGTTAGTGATAAAGTGGTTCTAAGTTAGTGGGTAGTGCATTTTGAGCTAGTTTGTTAAAAGTTAGTACATGGTTAACGAGGTTAGTTTGTTAAGAGTTAGTCTAAGTTTAACCTACATTCAACACAATGAATCATATGTGGTGTGGTTTGATTCAAGCCTTAGCCTTAATTCCTTAAATCGATATCCATCAATCAAATGGTCCTCATATCCATAAAGTGTTTGGTTAATGGTAACATGTTCAATTTCCCTATTTGTAACAATTAAATTGATTGAAAATATTGATTAGTCCTATAATGGGGTAAATATGGATTTTTAGGGTAAAATAAATATGAACATATGCAAAAAATGATTGTAATTTGCAACACATTTAGTGTTCATAGTTAAATGTGCATAGTAGGACCAATTTAATGTTAAAATCGTTGCAAATTGCAAAGAATTTAACACCCTCTTTGTTTTAATTTAATTTTATTTTATTTTAAACAAGTGGATGTTAAAATCATTGCAATTTTCAACAACTATAACCTCCACCTATAAAATAACATCCAATTTAACACAATTTAAAAAAAATTAAAAGGTTTAAATAAGATAAAAAGGAAGCAATTAGCAAAGTTTTTATTGTAGTGTAAATGAATATATATCTCCTCAATTCATTGACATAACCATTAATATATATTAGTAGATATGAACTTGATATTTTCAAACTCAATACCAACATAGATACATCAATGAACAATAATAATTTTTTAACATGACCAAGCTTCTTCCCAAGTGATATTTTTCAAATAATTATTCTTGACCAATGCAATCATCACCTTTTATACCTCAAGTGAATTATTAATTCCTACCTATATTATCATGCATGGTAAAGTCATATTTCCCCTCTTTGAAATTCCATGTTTAAGGAAACCTTCAACCTTATACACAAATCCAAACTATAAATCTCAAAAAGGGTGGGAAGTGAAGGTGTATATTTGGTACACAAATCGACACCTTCACCCACACTATTAAGAATGCTTTCATCCTTGTACTTAAATCCACACCATCACTTTTCCAGGAAGTGATGCACTCCATCAAAGCCTCCAAAATTCCCTTGTTCTTGTTGAAACTCTCTATCAAAATCTTATGATAAAGTTAGCTGAACCTTTCTCTGTATGGTGCTGGTCCAAATGGGAATGAACTTGGCTAGCGTTAATTGGATCCTTAGATGTGTGCAATATGACTCATTTTTAGTCCTCATCAGTGGTTATCCCTCTTCCTTTTTTGGAGCCTCTAGGGGGATAAGGCAAGGATGTCCTCTGTCACCTTTCCTCTTCCTCCTAGTAGCGAAGGGGATGAGAAAAATTATGAAGAATTATACCGGATGCGATGAACAAAAAGGCCTCAAAGTTACTCTGGTGGAGACTCTTTCTCATATACTCTTTGTTGATGATGTGCTATTGTTTGGTGCATGTGAACTATATAAATTCCACAATATTATCCAAATCCTAGAACTTTTTTGCAAAGCCACAAGGATGGAAATTAACTATATGAAGTCTTGCATTAACTTCTCCTTCCCTCGGGAAGATCTTTCTCTTATGTTGGAAGGTGCTCTCCCTTTCCAACACAAAAGTTTAAAATAAGGATTCAAGTATTTGGGGTTTCATCTAAAGCCGAACACCCATGGGTATGATGATTGGTTATGGATTCTTAAACATATTAAATCTCACATATCTCTATGGGTGAAAAAATGGCTGTCAAGGGGTGGTAGGATTGTACTCATCAAACCAATGATGCAAAACATACCTGTCTATTGGACTTCAATAACCAAAGTGCCAAAAGGAATCATAACAAATATTTGGAAATATTGTTTTTGTTTCCTTTGGTCAGGAATCCCATACAAGGATGACATTGTGATGGTTAAATGACATACTCTAGCAAAGCCCAAAAGATGTGGGGTATGGGGAATAAACAATCCCTACTTGTTCAACTTAGTGCTAGATGGAAAAAGTCTCTGACGACTTGCACAAAAATCAGCCCTGTGGGACAAGATAATAAAATCCAAATACATGGATGGCTTCTCTTTTCAAGATTGGCTTCACCCCCCCAAGAAGTTGGCAAAAAAAAAATCAATCATTTGGAAAGTGCTTGTGGAATCGTTCCCTCTTGTAGGACAATGTGGAGGATTGGGAATGAGAGAAGTGTCAAAATTGGTAAGGATCCATGGGCTAGGGCATATGAATATTTTAGACTCTTCGAGAACCTTGTGAAAATACTACACAATAAGGATATTTTCTCCCTCTAGGATGCTAAATTCCAAAACCATAACTGCATCAGTCGTCTTGGATGGAAGACAAAAGATGAGCTAGGATTGAATGGTGAGAAGGATGAGGAATGACATAGATACATGGGTAGGCTATGCTCAAATCATATTAATCTGGTTGATGAAGAAATCAATTCTATATCATGGTAAAAAAATGATATGAATGGACAATACTTAGCCAAGCTTGGCTACAACACTCTTATGGAGGCCAATCTCAATGAACCTCCTAAATGGTGGTGGGAGCAAGTCTGGAAACTCCATGGTCCGTTGATGTCTAAAATCACTTTATGGTTGGCTCTTTAAAATAAAATAATAACATGGGAAAATGGTTCCAAGAGAGGTTGGATTGGGCCTAGTATATGTGTGATGTGCAGACAGGAAGAATAAATGCTTTCACACCTCTTTATGTCATGTCCTTTTTAGACTAAGGTATGGGGTCTCTTAGCTAAGGTTTTCACCCCTAAATCTAATTGAAATATCACTAGTTTGGACCTTTGTGTACATGAATGATTAATAAACATCATAGTTTCTAGGTATGACTCGCTCTCCTGTCACTTTGCAAACTACATTTGGTGGGTTCAAAACATTTTCATTTTCCAAAATAAGAAAATCCCAGTGGAAGTGACGACTGGCCTGGTTGAAAAATTAACTTTGGAATTTAAATGTGATCCAAAACATTAGAAATAACGGGTACCTATAATTCCAAATATTTATTATGAGACCCCTTTGGGGTATTTTGATGGTGCCAGCCAATGACACCCTCCTAGTTGTGGGTGGGGGTCGTCCTTTATGTATCTTCTGCTCACTCTTTTAATATTTGTTATGCCCCAGGCCCGATATCTAACACAAAGGATGGGTTCTCAACCCTGTATGTTCTTTTATACTTTGCAAGCTCCCATGGGATCAAAAGGATTTAGGTGTTAGGTGAATTGGAGGTAGTTATTAACTAGGAAAATCGAAAATCCTCAGTGGAGATCGTCTATCTTCAATCGTTGCTGGATGAGATTTGGTACATGGTACTGGACTTCGACTGGATTTTGGTCACCAATTTTTATCGCGAGATCAACCAACACATTTATAAAATCCCAAAGGAACATTTAGGATGTCACGAAGGCTCCTTTTTAGTCAAAGAGCTCCTTAACGGTCAGGAGACGAAAATCATGGAATTCCTTTTCTAATAGTTTTATTGAAAAACAATGATTAGGACTTGAAGAGTTTTGATTATGCCAATTTTGTCAGTTTTGATTATATTGTCCTATAGTGATGAGAGCTCTAAGACTCTTGGTTTAAAGAAGGGTAGAATAAGTGCCAATACAATTGAAGGTGGCCAATTCTGATAGAATTGTGATATGGTCTATATGTATATTTATATGTTTGGAATATAAAGTATTTTTTTCACTAGGAAACAAATCCACACTATGACTCATCCTTGTACTTAAACCTGGACCACCACTCTCTGAGATGGTAGTAAGTAAAAGTTGGTACACAAATTCACACCTTCACCGCCCAACCCTAAATATGCTTTCATCCTTGTACACAAATCCACATCACCACTCTTCAAAAGGGTGGGGAGAGAAAGTGTACATTCAATACACAAATGCACACCTTAAATCCACCATCGAAAGGGTAAATGGCGGGTACACAAATACACATTATCACACCTTCACCCTAGAGTAGATGGTGAACGCAAAAATATACAATGTCACCCTTTGTAAAGGTGGAGGGTGAAAGTGTGAGTTTGTGTAATGCCTTCACCTTCAACCCCACAACCCACCCTAGCAGGGATCAAATTCATCAAAAAATAATCGTATCCATTATCTCTTCAAGATTTATAAACAACATTCCCATCCATTGTCTCCATTCAAAAAAATATAACATTATTTTTCTAAAGAAATTGCATTGAAAGTGATAAAATTCTTTCTTTATCCTATTCAATTCCAACTTTATCGGCACAAGATCCAACATTTTGGTAGTTTTCATACATTTATATGCATGAAATTTTTTAAAGATCACACTTATCTTGAAGTGTAGAAAGCTTGGAAAATCTTGGTAATTTTTAAAATGCCAACCATAAAATGTTTGGTGATATTTTTGTAAAAATATTCAAATTTATAATGATTTTATATAGTTTTTAGAAAATTTTGACGACTTTTGGTGTAAAATAATTTTATCATATAAAATTTGGATGAATCATTAAAAAAAAAAGGAAATTGGTGAATCTTCTTTTGGAAAAAAACATGGAAAATTAACCCATGGGAAAAATTTAACCCCTAAATTTTTCTCTGTTTATATGCATTAGATTCAACACCTATATACTTCATCCACCCAACAAAATTAATAATATGTTAGACCCATCCTCTTTAGTTCATTGACAAATCAAATTAAAAGCAATACTCTACTATATATTGAGCTCACAAATCCAACACCTCCTTCATGACTCAAATGAAAAGTATTCTTATGCTACTTATGGAGATCAAATATGACATAGTATTAAGATAATTTATTTATCTCAAAATCTCTTTCCAACCTTGAATTTAGTGTTCTAAAACCTCTTTCCAACCTTAAATTTAGTGTTCTAAAACCTCTTTCCAAACCTGAATTATATATTATGTAATTATAATTTAATATTATAATTTTCATTAATTAAACCTATTTTTATCCTTAAATCAATTCAATTGTTCTGTTTGTTTTTTAATCCTTAATTGATTAGAATTATTTTCTCATCGAGGAAAATTATTAAGTTCAATTGTCTTATTCTTTTTACAACTCATTATAATACTTTAACAAACTAAAATGGCATGGAATGACAACTAAGGGAGCTAATTGAAAACAATGAAAATAGTTAATTAAAGAAAATTCTATTGTAGGGAGTAAGTGATGCCACATGAGGCTCTTATTTCATATGTTCAAGTGGAGAATTAAACATGAATATATGTTTAACATTAGACATCATATATCCCTGGATCAGGTGGTTGTGATGTTTAATGATGGCTTTGCCACCTGGAGGGTGAATGATCGTTGGTGTATGCATGTCTAAACAATATTGTGGGCGATTGTGGGAGATCCATCGATGAGTGATAGAAATTCATGGGAGAGTACAAATGATTTATTGCATGACGAGGAGTATGATGGTTCTAAGAGGGAAATGTGAAGACGAAGGGTGGTGTGAGTACTACAACATCAGATCTGAGCATGAAAAAAATTGAACGAGCAGAAGGATAGGGAGAAGATGGCGACACAAGGTGTCTTAGGGTATTATAATGGTCAGAGCAACAATTGGGCTGCAACATAGGTAGATTCCTTGGATATTCAATTGTAGGATTGTTTCCATGGTAAGAAAAATGTGATTTGTGTTTTCCTCACATATTTGGTTTTTCTCCTTGTTCATAGTTTCTAGGATTACATCAAGGAGGGATTAATCTAGATTTTTGTGGAGGGTTTACATGTACCCGTAGATATTGTCCTTATACTGAAGGTTGAGCGCCTGGTTTATGAAAAAGTCTCTGTAACCACATAGACCTCTAGCATGCCTAGGGGGGATATGGTGAGTTTGGAAGAGTGTGATGAACCAATCTAGTTCATATCACACACATCCAAAATATTTGGAACAATATAAAGAAATCCATATGGATAAATAATAAATTGAATAAAAAATATATGATAATAAAATATGAATATGAATATGAATGTATGAATACGAATAAGGTTCATATATACACCCACACAATTGTGCCCTTTCACTAGGAGACATGTCCTTTCATTAGGATGTCATGTATTTTCATTACATATTTAATTATTAATTATTATATATTGTTATTATTTATTTATCTTTATATTATATATATTTATATCTATTATGTTTCCTCCCCCTTTAGAAATGCTTTGTGCTCAAAGCATAATTATGGAAGGGATTTATTTCTTGCTTTGGCTTGTGTTGTATTCACACAGTTCTTGGTTATTGATGCTATTATGGTGGATGATACGAGATGATATGAACTTCTAAATGTTGAGCACAATTGTTGAACTATAATAGGATTTGACCATTCTAATTCAATCCTTTGTGGAATGTTGTGCTTATGTGATACCCAATATAAATGGTTATTATGAGACTCATTGATGTCAATATCAATATTCTTAGGAAGATAGATTGATTGTTTCCTTTTGAGTGACGTTGATACATTGACTGGTTAATGTGGTTGCTCTTGTGATTATGATGTCGATAATGTATCTTTTGTAGCATGACTTTCCCTTATCATGCGTGTAGTGTTCTCTCGATTTTCTTTTGGTATTGTATTTCTTCATGCATTGATGTTTCTTTGTTGATCGTTGGATCTACACTTGGAGTTTGTACCCCAACATCCAAAAATGTCCTTATTTMAACTGAGTTTTCATCTTCTCGAGTCGTGAYGTGGATTGGATTTGTATTTATTCCTTTCTCTACAACTTGGATTTTTAAAGCTGATGACTTATTTATTTTGATGGGACCAATCATTGTTTCTTTATCAATCAACTATTTCTTATTGGTAAGTGTTCGACAACACATGTATTCYAAAAGAGGATGAACACCTTCAGTAAACACTCACACAACCAAATCAAAGATAAACACATCGATTTTTTGACGTGGTAAAATCCCTACGAGGAAACATCCACRGCCCCAACCAACACAACCACTTGAAGCAATGTATTAATGCAAAAGAAAAAGATTAAAAAGAGATTTTACAAGAGATTTTCTCACAATCAATCATAGGAAAATGACCCTCCATGCTCTTTAAATACAGATCATGGACCAATCGGCTGTTAAGCCACATATCAATGGCCATTAAGATCGAGGAGAATATTAACCGTCAGATCACTCTATGTCAGGAATATTATTCAAATAATTTTACATTTGAATAATTACAGATGACCTATTCATACCTCTTCCTAAATATTCTTGTCTTTTGCAACTGATGGTGACCGAGTTACCAAATATCTCAACCTCTTATGTCCACAACTATTGCTACAACTTGGCATTACTGAACATGCCTATTCGATCCCAGCTTCCTTGCAATACTTTCCAAGTTCCATGGATATGAACCTACCTTCATCATATATTCTCAAACACTTGATTGACTTGCCCAAACATCGAACTTTCTACAGACCTACCTTTCTAACATGGACACACTGCTCCACCTCGAACTTTTCATTTGAACAACTTTGACCAAATTCGGCCAAACCAACCCAAGTGAACCTTTGCCTCTCACCTCCAGGGACTTCACATGGGAGTCTCAGTGTTCCACCTTAACATGAACATTCCCTTGGCCAAATCCAACCAAGTAAGCCTTCACGGCTTACCTCCAAGCCCATTTACAATAGAGTTCACTAAGCCTTTTATAGGCTTCATTACATGCAATCCATGAACACAATACCATAGGCTACCCAATAAACATGGACCTAAAAAAAACACATGCTTTGACCTAAAAAATAGATTTAACTCATTAAATCTTCCACCAAGTCAAGGTCAACCCAACATACATGCCTCCCCCCAACATATTCAATCTACCTAAATCTATGTCTAGACTTTCCATAGGTGACCTGATAAACCAGGGGTACGCATGCCTATCTAGGTCTTACAAACATATGCCCATTTACATGCAATCAATTATTTTTACAACTCGTTATTATTTCCATTGAACTTCTCCACCTCAAACTTTGAACTATACACTTTTTCCATTAGCACAAACCTCCCCAAAAAAACTAGAGCTAAGAAGAAACAATATTATATATTTCAAAATTAAACCCCAAAATATAAAATATTAGTTAAAAAGTAAAAAAAAAAACATATATATTATATGTATGTTTTAAAAACCTTTTATTTAAAAAAATCCACCTCTTCAATCCACCCATTTATAAAGGAAATTCTTCATGTGCATAATGAAACATAAGTGTTCATACCTCTTTCCACTTTCATACCTTGTAAGTCTATGCATTATATGTCGTGTTTTGTGCATAATAAAACAAAAAACAAAATTCCTTTCATACCACAATTTTTCACAAATATCACTACACCGGTATCATACCACGGGTATCACTCCACGATTTTTCACGGGTATCACTGCATAGGTATCATGCCACAAGTATCGCTTCACGGTTAAAACAAACGTGATCAATGATGGTTGTTAGCCTTATTGGAAATCATCTTGCATCTGACAAGGATGAACATTATTGGGTCCTAATTGGATGACCCTCATCGAGGGTTTGACTTTAGGTATTTTTTCACACCAATGGGCTGTGCTCATACCTTAGAGCCCATTGGACTCAATGGTGAGTTTCTTCATGCCTAGAAGGTGTATTCATCATCAGAATCTAGCCATGTGAATTTCTCCCAACTATCAAATTCAATTCATTTCCTAGTGGGAGGAGTGTACTATTTTGATAGGTTGTAGGTTGTGGTTGTAGACGGGAAAGCATGGTATTTACCTCATTCTAGTTGAGTAGTTGAGGTGCCATGAAATTGACTCCATAGACCACTGGATAGACACCTTGCTATAGGCCATTTATTCATTGATTAGTTGTAAAGTTTTAGAGTATATATATCCAATGATTCTTGACACCCCATAGGGGGATGCCATCCCCTTGAGTCATCATTTTTAACCTTGTTATCATAGAAACCTTCCCGTCGTGAGATTAAGTTCTAAATATCAAGTGAAACCTTGGTGAAAATAAGAGGGGGGCACTATCACCTCACCAACCCTCTTCTATAATTTAGGCTAGCTCTCTTCCGACTTAAGGGGAGATTCCCTAGGATAGAATTTCTAGGATTTTATGGAAATGAATTCCAAGTTGATAGGCAGAGTAAATCCATTTTTTTTTTTTAAATTTGATTAAGAAAATAAGGGTGATGGGAGGATTGGAAACTAGTGCCTTTTCCTTATGAATAAGGGGTCAACTAAGGCTCCTCATTCAAAAATTACAAGTGGAACCAAAATCATGATTAGGGTAGTCCACTACAAACCTTAATACATCACCTTATTTGATTCATAAATTTCATTAAGGTCAAGGGGAAAACTCTCCACTAGAATTATTCTAATGTCCTTGGGAAGGTGTTAGGATATTTAAACACTTAAGAATTAGTTAAGATCCACTTGGTCTAATGTGTCGTTAGGTAAAAGTTTGTTTCTTGGTGTGTTTCTTTAGTATGCATTAGTATGCATTTGGAGTTAGGAAATTCGACGGTTATGATATGTTCTCAACATAGAGTGATCTGACAGTTCATATTCCCCTCAATCTTAACGACTACATTGATCCATGTATTAACATCTAATTGGTCCATGATCTCTATTTAAAGAGCATGGAGGGTCATTTTCCGATGATTGATTGTGAGAAAATCTATTGTAAAATATCTCTGTAATATTTTTCTTTTGCATTAATACACTGCTCCAAGTGGTCGTGTTGGCTGGGGCCGTGGATGTTTCCCCATAGGGGTTTCACCATGTCAAAACATTAGTGTGTTGATATTTGATCTGGTTGTGTGAGTGGTTACTAAAGGTGTTCATCCTCTATTGGAATACTTGTGTTCTCAAACATGGTATTAGAGCATGTTTGAAGACCCACTCCCATTGTAGATCGAGATCGTGAAGCTGAGCTACCTCATCTCTGGTTTCTACCATTTTCGTACATTTATAGTCTAAGAGGATTGTTCCATTGCATCCAGAGTGCTCTTTTCAGTAATGAATGCTTTTTTTTTTCAGTTGAAAAGGTTTTCGTTTTCCCAAGATACGGCCATTTCAGTCAGATCCGAAGGTATAAATCCTGGATACGCCCTTTTTAAATTTTTACAGAGTACTATTTTAGTTTTATATTGTTTGTTTCTGAGTTGCTAACCGATATCTAACCCTTGTTGTCATCGATAAGCACATTTTTTCTTGTGTGAAAAGAGTTTTTTATGAGCACGCTCTCCAAGGCCGTCTTCCACAAAAACAACAACAACACCCCCAGTCCTTCTTATAAACAATACAATATGTTTTGCTAGCTCACTTGGTTAAAAGTTACCTTATTAAGTAAGAGGTCTTGAGTTCAAGTCTCTTTTTTATTACTTTTTTTGAAAAAGTTCATGCATCTATTTTAAAGTGTATTTCACTTCAAGTATAAAAGTGAATCACTATAAGTAGCTTTAATATTTTGATTTAAAGTTATTTGTTTTGCATGCAACTTTCTTTTATAAAGTAACTTCATTGTAAAAATGATCCTCGCTTCTTTTTATAAAAGTGGGTCACTTCATAAAGAAACTTATTTGAAAAAGTGAGGGCATAACTTTCAAATATGAAGTCCATTTTCAGTGTCGTTTATTTTTAAACCGCCTAATTTTTTGATATCTTTCCATCCATCTCATCAGTTTTAGTTTTTAAAATCCATATTATCTACACATTTGATATGGATTTTTCCAGTGATCTTTTTCTTACCAACACCAACTACTTCCAATGGAAATCCCATATGGAGGATTTAACAAGAAGTAAAGGCTTGCACCTGATTACCTTGGGAAAGGAAAAATAACCCACTGATGATGAATATAAATTCAAATGGGCTAATTAGAATGATGAAGCACATGAATTGATCATAAGGTCCATATCTCATGATTTAAGGTTCCACCTTCAAGAAATTGATGACCCTGATGAAGCTTGGGAAAATATTGAATCTATGTTTGGAAAACATAATATTATTCGAGCACATCAGTTAGAAAATAAGATATTGACTTTAATTCCAAATGTTTTTTATTGCATTGAATACTATCTATCTAAGTTTACAACACTTAGAATTTTATGTGAAGATTGTACCATAAATCTAGAGGAAGAGTGTTGCATCTATATTATTATTTCTAAGCTATCTCATGAATATTCTGTGTTTGTATCTACCTTTTATTCCATGAGAGAGGCTCTATGGAAAGCGTATCAAAAACCCACTCTTAAGTTCTTTTGTGATGCTTTGATTAGAGATCATGATAAGCTTGTACAACTGTTACACATCAAATTTTCACACCTAGGTACCTCGCCCTAAGTGTCGCAAGTGTCATAAAAGTTTCATATGCACCTTGATAAGTGTCACATACACCTCGACACCATGAAATAACAATGTCACAATCCCTAGTCAATGTGGAGGAGAAATATATTATATGAAGGTCAATATACTATGTGCACATGAATTAATTATTAATATTCATGAAAAGGAAATTCATTTAGTGGGAGATTCCACCTCACATTTGGTTTCCTATTTTTAAGGGGAGGTTGAGGATCTCATGGATGGTTGAAATATTTCCTCAAAATACTTGAGAGATATTTCCTCCCTAAAATCCTTGAAGACATATTTTCTCCCTAAAAATATTGGAGATCCCTTTTTGGTGGATCTTATGAGTGATCTTCTCCTTGGAGGTTAAGACTCCAAATCCTATATAATGAGGGATTTCCATGGAGGAGAGGAGGAAGATTTGAGGTATCAAACTTGTGATCTTGGGAGAAATATTTTGGATATCAAACTTATGATATTGGGAGCATCGTGCAAGGGTTGGAAAGGCTGCTACCACTGCATCTACATATTGTAAGTGTCTTTTTAATGTTCTCATTAATATATGCTTGGTCTGTTTCCTTCTAGTTTATGTATCTTTACATATTCTTGTATACTGTAGATGAATTTGTTTAATATAGTATGCTAGAGTAGGAGTTTCCTTGTGTCTCTTTGCTGTCCATGGTTTGCAGGTATCAAGCCGTGTGAATGAGTTTGGAGATCAAGCTCAAATAGGGGCAGTGAGGACAAACAACAAAAATAGGTACGATCACTTTTCCTCCTTCTCTCTTTTCAACTAGCTAAGTAAATCTCAAAGGGATGTTATTTTCCATTTGAGTCTTTCTGTCTTGGTATTAGGGGTCTAGAATCCGAGGGAAGATCCACCTGCCTGCAAGGGGATTTTTCTGTAACAAAAATTGGTGACTCCATTGGGGATAAAAGATTTCAATTTTGGTTTCTTTACTTGGTTTGTCTATGCCCTTTTCCCACTTTTAGATCATTTTTATTGTTTGTCCTTGATATATTTCCTTTCTCCCCTCTTCATTAACAATTTCACAAAATTCTGGCAATTTTGGGTGAAATTTTCTTAGTTTTAAGCCTTTGTTCTAAGTTTTTGGGAAGGGTAGCAATCCCCTGGAGTGTATTTCAAAGAATTGATTTGTAATCAATTCTCCCCTGTAGTGTATATCATAGCTCTACAATACTCTGTACCCTTGAAAAAAGGAGCGTTGATCCCCTTTTTTGGTGATTTCTGACCTTTTCTGCTCAATTTTTCTCAGCCTTTTGTTGGAGGTCTTTATCCCAGAGTATGTACTTTGGCTTGTGGCTTTGTTTGGGTTAAATATTTGGTTATTATCACTTATTTTTTTGTTTTGTTTGATCTTGCGACCTTTTCCAAATTGTGAGATTGATTCACCTTGTTTTTATTGGTTTGGTTTGAATCTTGCAAAGTTTTTGGTTATCTGACTGATTGAAAAGGTATGCAAAGGTTTGTTGGTCTTAAATTACTTTTCAAATCTTTCCCTTTTGAATCATTTGAGACTTTATGCTTACCACAACCTATCTTGGATTACTCTTTCTTGCTGCTTGTTTTGTCAAGACATTTGAGTGATTTCTCTTTCTCCCTATCAGTTTTTGGATTCTTCTCTGAACTTTCTTGTATTCCTTGAATTCTTGTCGATTGTCGAATCCTTGATTGAGTGAGTTTTCATACTTGTTTCATTCAGTTCTATTATCCCGTGAGTGCATGCTTTGTTTGAAATCCTTTTTTCTTCATGCCTTTTATATCTACATTCGACTCTTTCATTTCGATTGCAAGTAATAGAGCGTTAAAGGATTTGAATTCGTTGTCTTTATGTATTAGAATCAAACAAAGAATATAGTTGTATTCTTTCTTTTGTATAGTGTAGATAACTAGGTTTCATTTAGAAAATTGAATTTGGGAATTGGGTGTTTTTGTTGAAGAAAATTGAACCTCTTCTCCATCCATTATGTAGGATTCATTGAAGAAAAATATTTGCATCGCATTTTTATGCATTCTTTTCGAGTCGAGTCTACAACATCATCAATTTCACTTTCGCACCCTTGAGTAAAAAACAACCCTATAATGAATCACTTATAAAATTGATCAAACACTTTTATATTTTCTGGTAATGAACCTACATTAGCAAGTGTAGGGATTTGGAATAGGTTGTGAGGATAGATTTCCAAAACCATCATACAAACTTAGAATCTTGTGCTAGGGAGTGGTAAATACAATTGTTTGTATGAGCATAGCCAGGACCCCCCTCTCAGACAGGGGTTAAACACGAGGTCACGTGCGGGAGAGAAACAAATAGTTCCCCTTCGAAGATTAACCCACGTAACGAAAAGATCGTAAATTAGGGGTTCTTCTTGAGAAATGAATGGTTTCATTTGGTCTCAGAGTTTCATGAATACTAGATCGATTCTAGGTTCTCAGTAGTATTCCGATCGACTTGTATTCAGTTATGTTGAATAATTTTAGACTTGTTATCCTGCCCATACATTCCTTCCCGAATGTCGACTATATCCTCTTAGAGGCTGACTATGAGTTGGTAACCTTAGTGGTCTATATCTGTAGGGTTGATACACAAGGTGATAGTGAAGGGGATTATTCACTGTACCTAGGTCAGACGTTGGTCAAACTCACTCGGGCTCCTTGGAGGATACACCCATAGGTAAAACCATGTGGGAACTTACACCAAGGTGTAAGTCCGTTAAGTAGTCACCAACATAACTGATCCACCCAATCTATCCCAACCCCTTCCTATATCGATCTCACGATGTTGGATTTCATCACCAACTAGTGGTTTCATTTTGGGAAGGTTTGTTTGATTGTTTGCTTCTTAGATTTATAGCCTGTGCTATTTTTTTTCCTTAGTGGACTTTAGGTCGAGTCAGTTTCAATGGAGTCAACTCCCGAGAGTACCAATGAAGGAAACCCTTTTTCCAGGGAACCTTCCGCCTTTCCTTATTTTGAAAATGTTAGTCCTCCATTCATTGCCACACCGAGTCTTCTAAAGCTCACGATCAAATTACCGATTTGGTTGTTCCCCACTCCAGTGATCTCAAATATTCCAAGTGATTCAGATGCACCTAATTCTTCATATGTAATCACACCACCCACACATCAACCTCATGTCGACCTTTCTCCTTCTTCACCCATCAGGTCTCCTTCCCTTTCTCCTTCTTCACRTAGTGAAAKCTCTAAAGTAAGTAGCCAGGTTGATAAGAAGAAGAAGAAACAAAAAGAGAAGAAGAAGAAGAACCAGAAAGGGACCAAGCCTCTAACCACATCAGATCATGTTGGATCTAAGAAACCAACTACGRTTAATCATATTGGGAGTKTTGATAAAGTYGACAAGTCTAAAAYGAAGAATCCTAAACCCAAATTCCCTTGTAAGATTTGTAAGGGTAACYAGTTTTTGAGGGATTGCCTTGGTCTCCCCAAAGTCTTAGAAATGTGGTCTTCCACATCATCAACCCCTGTGGGACATCATGGTGACACCCCATCATCTAGTGACATTAAGGTTGGTAAGAAGAAGAGAACTATCAAATTTCTTTGCTTGTTATGTGAAGGTGATCATTACTCTCACCTTTGCCCTCGTATGGATGAGGCTTCTTATATTTTGGAAAAGATTCAACTTCCAACTAGTTATTGTAATATTTATTCCAAACCATCATTAGTTGATGGACTAGTCAATCCAGTTCCATCCCCGATCAATCTGGTTGATCAGGTGGTCAATCTAGTTTCATCCTTGGTTGAACCACAAACCCAAGTAGTTGATCTAGTTCCGTCATCGATCAACCCCACTCTTCATCTAAACAGTGAAATGAAAGTGGTTGATCCAGTTCCACCGTCGGTCAATCCCAATATTTATATGCATCATGGGTAAAAGGAACCATGTGCATTAGAGTTACCAAAGCTGTAATATTGGATGTGGGTGGTCATGAAAACATGTCTACCAACTTATTTATGCTACCCTTCTTATACTTTATGACCAAATAAAATTGTTGTAAAAACCCCATACACTTGTAATGCCTGGTTTGTTGTAGATTACTTCGAGATTGCAAATAATGTAGTGCCTGGTGATCTATGTGGATAATGGTCTCCTCTCCCATCAGATAATGCTTCCACTTTTTGACAACTTTTACCAAGGCATAGAGATATTTTTCTTCGGTAGGGTAGTTGAGAACCACCCCTTGAAATAATTTAGAATGATAGTAGATGAGCCTTCCTTCTTACATCAATATTGCTCCCATGACATACCCACTTGCATCTATCTCCACTTCGAAGGGATTCTGCAAGTTTGGTAGTGCCAACACTGATGCTTGACTAATCTTTCTTTTTATCTCATCAAAGGCCTTTTGTTGATTCTTCCCCCATTGAAAACTCTTACCACTGGCTGTTATGGTGTGGAGTGGTGCAACTACCACTGAAAATGAATCTATGAACTTCAACAAGTATTGTGTTTCCCCAACAAAAATCCTAAATTCAGTGAAATTTGTAGGAACTGGCCATTTCATTATGGCCTCCATTTTTGTAAGATCTATCTTGAGCTCATCTCCACCGATCACATACCCCAAATACACCAAAGACTGCTTATAAAAATCACATTTCTTGAGATTGGCCAGTAGCTGGTGATTTTTCAGAGTCTCTAACACCTGCATAAGATGTGATATGTGCTCCTCCTAGGTAGCACTATAAACCAATATATCATCCAAATAGACAATAAAAAATGAATCTAGATAAGGGTGTAAAACATTATTCGTTAGTCTTATAAATGTAGTCAGTGTGTTGCATAAGATGAATGGCATAACCAACAAATCATACAAACCTTGCTTTCTCTTGAAGGTAGTATTCTCAGTATCTTCTTCTTTGAATCTTACCAGGTGATATTGTGATTTAAAATCCATCTTAGTGAAGTACTTGGCATGCTACAAATGGTCCAACAGATCATTGATCCTTGGAATGGGGTACTGATTCTTCAGTGTAATATTGTTCAATGCCTTGTAAGCGATACATATTCTCCAAGTCCCATCCTTCTTGGGAACAATTATGATGGGTGACCCACAAGGTGGGGTACTTGGTCGAATCACACCCTACTCCAACAACTGCTGCAACTGCTTCTTCACTTCATTCATCTCTAGAAAATATTGTCTATACAACCCAATATTCAAGGATGGGGAGTCTAGCAATAACTTTATTTCCCGCTCCACATCCCTCTTGGGTGGTAGCCCTTTAGGCTCCTTTAAAAATCCTAATTATTCATGTAGAAACTCCTCCAAATGATGTTTATTTTTTTAAGTACACCCCTCTAGGGATGTCCTCACTCTCATTGACTCATAATTAGAGTGATTCTCTTAAGAAAAACAAAAAATATTTCTTACTAGAAGTAATCAAATTCTTGTCTTGGTTGGCACTTACCAGTGAGATCTTTGATGTGCCTTTATGTGTGTTAGTGATGTAGGAATTCCCATCCTTGATCAGTCGGTACTGGTTGGCTCTCTTCATGAAAAATGAATCTTGCATATACATGTAGGGGATTCCAAATACTACTCCACATACATCAAGGGGTACTACGTCCAATTCCACTTCATTAATAAAATCAACACTTACAACAAATTTAATCTTACACTGTTTTGTTACCTTTTTATCCACATGCTTTTTTACCCAACCCAATGGATAGGGACTAGGATGATTTTGAACCTCCAATCCAAGCTTGCTAACTAGATCCACTGCTATGATATTATCCTATGAACCAAAGTCAAACAAAGCATCTATCTTGGTCTTCTTGACCTAAATCTTGATGTGGAAGAACTTGGTCATCTCCTTCTTTTCCTGGTGATGAAGGCTACTTAAATTCACCTCCTTCTACACATGTGCAAACAATATTTTCATCCACCTCTGAGTTACTCTCAATTTGATTGCTTGAATATGTGGCTAAAATTTTATTTTTCTTTCCGTCGTTCTTTTGATTCTTCGGGTTTAGCTCTGGATGTAGTTTCCAACATTTTCCCTCTATGTGGCCATCACTGTTACAATGATTTCAATGGTTTCTGGGATATTGACTTTGATGTGTAGTGGTTGCTATCTTCATATCTTTTCCCCCTTTCCACTTATTCTTCCCCTCATTGGAATGTTCATGGTTCTCTTTTTTCTTCGAACCACTTGGTTTCCCCTTCTTTTGGCCTATGTTTTCCAGGTACTGTGCTTGTACACATGCCTCATCCATTATCCTTGGATTGAAGAGCATCACCTTCTTTCATAGATGAATGTGTAAAACCCTTAGATACTTGAGGAGTACATATGGGTTCTTGGGAGAGATATCCAACATGGTGGCCATCTTTCTAAACTCAATGGTGTACTCATGTACACTCTTCCCCTACCTCTGCCTGAAGTAGTACCACCAGATCCATTGGTCCTCTTGCTAGCAGGACATAACCCCCCTTTAACTACATTAGAGTTCAGAATGTAGGCAGAGAAAATAACCGTATAAAAGATAATTAATTCTCAATAATACCCCAAACATACCAAAACTAATATAAATAAAGCAAAGAAAAAAGAGATCGAGTAACTATACCTCTAATCCCATGTCTAGTGATGATCTCCCTACGCTTGGAAGTTCCACTGACTGCACACCTCCTCCTAGGGCTGACCTGCATCCAAAGATTGATAAACAGAGAACGACAAGCATGCTATTCCATATATAAGTTAGAGTTAGATGTTAGAATGTCAAGCATAAACTAATAATAATATTCAAGACACCATCATGTAAATTAGTTGGGAAACCTCTAACAACCCGTCAATTTCAATGAATTCCTTGCAACTTTTGCAAGCATACATGGGCTATAATGGTGAAACATGCGTATGTACATGATATGTAGTGGTGCAAAAAGTGTATGTACACAGGAAGTAATGGTGTAGGGTGTGTACATATTCTAATAAATGGTTTTTTAAGAAGAGCTTCTCAGCATTGCTTTGGAAAAAAATGCAAGTAAGAGGGCCAAGGCCATGTATGCATGTGTAGATAAATTTACGGATATAACAAATGCCCCTTAATGTGTGAGGTCAAAATATAAATTGATGGCTGAACTACATTACAATATCTTCACCAATGTACGATATTGAGTGAGCCCAGGACCAGAGTTCGGGAGGTGCCATCTGCAAAACAAAAATTGTCTCTCCGAGGCGGGCATACCCATTCTCAGGATGAAATAAATCATGGTTTCCAATCAAATACACTACAAATCCATGTCATATAACTATATAAATTGTATCCATGAGAAATACACAACATATCTACATCTCAAAATCAATCAAAGATATACAAATATAAAATGTATCTTCAAGAAGCCATTGACGCCCAATGGCTGGAGATTAGGCCTTCAGAGCTTGAGAAACTACCTTAATATCTTCAAAATGCAGGTAGGAGTGAGTGTATGAATCACTAACCTGAGGTCTTCGATGGATCATCGGGAAAATACATGAGGATATCGATGATCAGGCAAATAAATTCATCGATTTTGAATAAGGACTTGACTGGACTCTCAGGATGGCCAACTCATGAGGTCAAGAGAAAAAATGCAGAAAGGTCGACTCAGGTTGGGTGAAATTTCCCTTGGAAATAAGCATGAAAGATGATCAAAATCAGACAACATGACATTGACATAAGTTCATGATGCAAGAGGCAACAAAAAATCTCCATGTGTTTGGAAGAGTAACCAAATGGAGGAGGACACAACTCTATGTAGCGAGAAAAACTTCCTAAGGTCATACTAGATCCCAATGCTTGGCAAACAAACAAAAGGATGTGCTTTTTCCAAGGGAGACTCTTTGTGCTGTTGAAAAAAGAATAATATTTCACGTCCCCTCTTTTTGGGATATTTTTATTTTTTGTCTTTTCAATTTTTAAAGAGCTTGAAAAAGAATAAAAGAATGCTATGTTACAAAGGAGGAACAAGTGTCGCAAGCAATCATACTAGTTCCAAGCACAAGTAACATACTAATGATCTGAGTGAGGATACATGTGCAGGAAAAGGACACTCAAGGAAAATTTCCTCCATGGGTCAAGGTGTCAGGTCACAGAGGAAAATAAGTGCTACAAGTCTTGCGTATAAGGCATGCTTCAAAGGTTCAGTTGAGAGCAACATGGAGCCGGAATTATGCCAAAGACGCAAAGATGCAAATGCGATTAAGAAAGACACAATGAGACCCCCTTCCATGTAATTTTTACAAGCCCAGAGAAGGTAAGATCAGTAATTTTTTCACGTTTACAGAGTCTAAAAAAATGTAAAAGAAGACTCCAGGGAGTACCTTTTTCAGAGATAGTCTAGTTGGTTCGAAAAAGGGGTAAACTTGCACCGAAAATAATTCTATTCAAAACCATTTTAACGACTGTGACAAAAACAAGATCACTCAAAAATCTTTTTAATTTTAAGGAGTCTGAAAAGAGCTTAACTATGGACTCAGAGCCTTTTTTTGAGTTTAGTCTCCTTAGCCTAAAAAATTATAAAAGTTACTGAGGAGAAATCTCCTGACGAGACGAATCTCTTGAGGCATACCTTTTTCCACTATAATCTACAAGCTAGAAAAAGGGTTAAACTCATGTCAGTAGATGTTCTTCTAGACCAATTTAATGAGTGTGAAGGAACAATGCCACTCGACAATCTTTTCAATTTTAGGGAGTTTGAAAATAGCTTAACTATG
The DNA here is from genome assembly GCA_009831015.1 of Picea engelmannii. NCBI lineage: Eukaryota > Viridiplantae > Streptophyta > Pinopsida > Pinales > Pinaceae > Picea > Picea engelmannii. The sequence goes on along the minus strand of ML797296.1, from coordinate 180,128 downwards.
GACTCCGTGGGGGTTCCTTTTTCGTAAGTAATATCCAAGGCTCGAAAAAGGTGATAAACCAAAACCAAGGAGAATGTTCCCTTTTCAAAAATTTAGTCCCTCAGGCCTGAAAAATAGGTTAAAATTACGCTTGAGAATACTCTTCTAGCGAACTGAATTTCCTAGAGCATACGTTTATTCGTGCAATTGACCGTCCGGACCGAAAAAGGGGTAAATTATCGCCGGACAGACGTGCCTTCAAATTTGAGTTTGGTGAGTGTGAAGGGAAACAATATTTCTCAACACTATTTTCATGTTTAGAGAGTCTGAAAATGGATTAAAGAAGACTCCAGGGGGATACTTTTCTAAGTTAATCTAGACAAGATCAAAAAGCATAAATACAGTCTCGCTGGATGTTGCTTTTGAATTGTAAAGAGAGCTTGAAAGGCAACAAAGCGTGCTCATTTGGGAGTCCTGAGGGTGAGGCCAAGAATGATTGTGCATCAAACAAATGATGCTCAAACTCGTAATCATGACAACAATAACAAGGACTCCTGAGCCTATAGTCATTACTGACAGCATGGACTTCAAAATGCAATAAAGATCTACCTAGGGAATCTATGTAAAGGTAGGCTCTACCACCTAATTACGACACTTCTAGAGAAGCAATGAAGGTTCTATGTCACACTTCGGTGGGTTCAAACCTATGGTAAAGTGGAAAATACAATGTGATGCAGAAAGTGGAGGTGAAATCCTAACTTATATGCAAAAAGTTGGAAAAAATGACTTTTACCAAAGGATAGCAAAAGTGACCCATCCCCAAAAGGTTACCAAACCAAAATTGTATCATAACATCCAATAAGAAACTTGAAATCCAAATCAAGTGATCATCAAGACAAGACAAACGACAAAGGGGGTCAAAAAGTGGCAAAAAGGGCCAAAAACGTCTATAAATAGATGTTGACAACTCATTTTCACAATTACAGTTGAAAATTACCCAAAAGGAGAAAAATCCCCGTTTCTAAAGAAGTTCTTTTTAAGAGCTTTAGTGGACGAAATGAACTTGCGCTTGGACGAAGTAAGTAAAAATGAACCCTTCTTGCATTTCAATTCCTTAATTATGCATTTATTTTTGTCTTTGAGGGGGCACACTCTCTTAAAAAGGGTGGCCATGCATGTACATGGGCTGTCCAAGGAAATCCCGTGTATGTACTCAAGAATAAAACACTCTTCCCACATACATACGTGACTAAGGCTAAAAAAACCCACATACACCCTCAAAATCTTGGAAAAAAATTAAAAAGAAAGAGCTAAATCTCTTTCATTTTCCATGGAACATGATGTATGTCCACTGGAGGGAGAGGAAACACAAGGATATTGACATACTTGTCGAAGAGGACCCTACTTCCATTGTCGCATTAAAGCAATGCGGGCTATGGAAGTTCTTCTAGTGTCCATTTATGAGGGCACAAACTAGGCTAATGAATGCCCTAGTTGATTACTGGCATCAAGATGTAGAGGCATTCATGATAGAGGGATAGTCATTGACTCCAACGACTGAGGACATCTACTTCCTGATTGGCTTCTCAAGGAGAGGGGAACCATACAATATATAGACATTTCTCCCTGGGCCTTTTAACATTGAGGACTACATTCATATGTACTGTGAGGTCGGAAATGAGAAGGTAGGTTCTCATATGCCTATTCATAAGATCACGAGTCTGACTCTAAGAGTGATCTTGCTACTTATTGGGAAGATTATTGGATCTGCGGTCCTTAACCAGGCTTCCCAAGGACACATGCATTGTTCTATTCAGTGCTAGGAGGTCCATATATTTGACTGGATTACGACCATGCTCACATGCATGAGGAGACAACTGACAGAGTGTCAACAATGCAACAACAAAAACTTCAGGTTTGGTACTATTTTATGCTCATTCTTCTTCGAGAGAGTACCCAATCTCAATTCTAGAGAGACTGTGCGGGGGCATGTGACCTCCTTCCTAAAAATATGCAGACGTGAAACCTTACTGCCATGAAAAAGGGGAGGGAGGACCATCGAGGTCGTTGATGACACATTTTTTGACTGGTGGGCATGACAGATTCTGGAGATAAAGGACTACCTCTATGCCGAGATTAAATTTTCTAGGGATCCTCACATGTCCATGCCTCCTGGAGGGGAGCGAGGAGAGATAGGTAACATGCTTTTAATATTATTTAATTTTTGATTGGTTTAAAATATATGATTTTTATGTGTGTATAAAGTACTAACTTTCGTGTATCTTCTATGTATAGATGTGGGACTAGTGCACCCGACATACTTCGTGAGGACTCGACGACGTCCTCGACCAAAGGTGGGACCAACAACATTCGGCGGACTAGCAACTGCAGGGGGACCTCTAGCCAGAGAGGCTAAGAGGGTTTTGAGATGAGTGGAGCACAACCTCACTACGCTCACTCGCACAATACCCATGGCCGAGATCGAGGATCTCCCGCCTTCCATGCAACCTCATGTAGTGGGGGTTCCATGGACTTGGGTCCAACTTTTTCGGCGTTTATCCAACGTTGTTGTTCATTATGGCAGGGCCAATAGGCCCCGACCTTAGATAGGATAGACTTTATATGTGCTGAGGGCACCACTATATATTTTTTGAGGGTATAAGCCCAACGATGTATACTGAACCTTATTTTTAAGGTGTTCGCGCCCACCTATGTACTCATAACACTTTTGATATATATATATATATATATATATATTTACATCTTATTTTCCTTATTGTTATCGGGCTAATTGTTAAGTGTGGACACAAATCAATCCCCTTAGCTTCACTACGAAACTAGAACAAAACAAGACAATACACTACTCTGTCCTTAGATTTCAATTATCAAATGAGAAATGGATCTAGAACATACCTTTTAAATATTGAAGATCCGATTTCACCAATTCAATCCAAGCTCTGTCATGAGGCTTATGGAGAAATATCTGCAAATAAACACAAGCCAATGAAGACAAGAATAACATAGTCTATTTGATATGAAACTATGTACGTGATCAAAGAATCATACAATATGAACAAATAACATTCATATAGGAAAGAAAAGTGTATCTGTATTAAAGAATGTGGAAGAAAGATACAACCAGATGCCTTGATGTTGTCAGGTTCCTTCCAATAGTTCCTTGCTTCCCACACACTTATTTCTCCAAGGATTCTGAGACCATGGATGTGATATCTACTCACAATCTATCTTGACAAATAAAAATCCAAAGCCACTCTAATCAAGCCAAATTCCTAATCTACAAAACTCAAGCTCAAGCCAATCTAACCTTTTCTATGAGAGCTCCTCTCCTTTTATAAGCTGAAGAGGATAAGGTGAGGAGGTTAGGATGATCCCACTAAANAAAAATCCAAAGCCACTCTAATCAAGCCAAATTCCTAATCTACAAAACTCAAGCTCAAGCCAATCTAACCTTTTCTATGAGAGCTCCTCTCCTTTTATAAGCTGAAGAGGATAAGGTGAGGAGGTTAGGATGATCCCACTAAATCATGCAAGCGAGTAAGATCCAAACCGTTCGGAGGCCACCTCACCATAGAAGCTTCTCCTTCTAGAAGCATCAAGAAGACGCTCATTTTTCCCACGCACAGGAATTTACACACCCTAGCTATAGAGAAACCTGCAGAAAATATACAACTTAGCTATAGAGAAAGGTGTGAAAATCAGGTATTTACGCACCCTGTGTATAGTGCAGCCTGCATAAATCTTCCTTAATAGGGTTTTTACGAAGGAAAATACAACTTCTTCTCTCAAGGAAAGTTCTTTTCCCTTCTTTCTTTAGGAATTCAGGCTATTGACCCCTCTGAAGGAAACAAATAGGTTTACATAATTAATGGTCATATGGATGATGAAAATAATTTGTAACACAGATCCCCCCAAAGTATGAAGTTAGAACAGAGTGATAGTTGAAATACTTTGTCGAGTGTGTGTAGGGAACAAGGAACATGTCAGTTGGAAACCTACCAACAAACAAGGAAATGTAGTACAATAATATATCATCACTGAGGTAGGAAATCCCATACTTAGAATACAAATGACTCAAAGCATAAATGCCGACATGCGAAGATCCATGTCTAGTAAGACAACTCATGGCCACCAAACATACACTGTGGATCCATGCCATTATCACTCAAATCTGAACATAGCCACCAAAAATACACTGTGGATCTATGTATTAAAGACTCCAATTTGAACATAGCCATGAGACATACAATGTGGATCTGTGAAACAATACAATATGAATATACTCCAACGCAACTTGAATCTATCATAAAAGATTTAGGGTCTTCATATCCATCACTCTATAGTATGAATCTAACCATGGGAATACATGTGCTGAAGTCGAACATAGTAGAAACCACTTGATTACCGGACATTAGTGTATATCATTAACAAGTGCGAGGGAAATAACCATTAATGTCAATGATTCCCAAGGTACTCTAGTACAATCCAATGGGTGTGAATTAATAAGCCGAAGTTGAATACTCGGTGGAATCTCCTGATAAGGAGTCAATAATGAAAACCCATTATCGAAAGTGAGGAAACTTTCCATTGAGGCATGCAAGTTCCAAGGTACTAATTAGTTTCTAAGTCTAATTCCTAGATAATGAGTTGAAGTCGACAAGAAAAGAATAGTCACAGGAGGGCCTTAATGTATCCCCCATCAATGACATGAAACATGTAACAATATTTGAGGTAGATCAGAGTAACAAGTGATTTAAGAATGACTCAAGGATGGCCGAAGCAATAGAAGGCTTAAGGACTGCAGAAATGGTCGACGCAATAGAAGGATTTTCGGGTTGAACATATTGACGACATGAAAACTGTATTAGAAAAAAATGACTCAACAATAGGGATAATAGACCAATTTGTAATCTTATAAAGGAGTATGATCAAGATACAAGTGGATTTTCCAACCTAGACACAATGCGAGTGAAAGGGTGTAATGTTCAAAACTGACTCTTCCATAGAATACAGGTTTAGATACATTTCTTTCCAAATTTTTTCCCCCACCATTTCTGGCGAGTACCTCTTTATTTTTATGCAAGCTTGAGGAGGATAACATATGCTTGTAATGTAAGCTCATCCTTTGGATGAGTCCCTCAGAGTATATTTAACGAACCCTAGGAAGGAGTGGTTCGGTCCCATACAGGCCTTTCAATGTTTGTTTTACAAGTCCAAAGAATGAAAACTCAGGGGTTTCTCATGTTTAGAGAGTATGAAAAACACTTAAAGATAACTCTCTCAATTCCTTTTTCATAAATTAATTTTATGAGACTGAAAAAGTGATAATCTATCGCCCATCAAATTTTTTCTTCAAACACTTTTATGAGCATGAAAAAAACAAGGTCACTTAGAAATATTTTCATGTTTAGAGAGTCTGAAAAGATCTTAAAGGGAACTCCAGGGGGTTTCCTTTTTCGTATAACCTTTATGAGTCCAAAAAAGTGATAAAAGTGTACTTGGTTACATACTCATTGATTTACAAGCATGAGAAAGAACAAATACTAAGCTCGGGATTGTTTTCATTTTTACACAAGATTTAAACAAAACAAAACTATGCTTGGGATAGATTTTGTTTTTACATAAGCTTAAAACTAGCCAAAATTATGCTTGGGCTTGGTTTCATTTTTTCATAAGCTTGAACCATAGAAAACTATGCTTGAGGTAGGTGGTTTCATTTTTACACAAGCTTGAACCATAGAAAACTATGCTTGTGACTTCCTAATGCATGGTTCACGAATTCACATGGTTGGTACTTAGCCCCCAACATGAAGTCCAGAGGCTGAAAGCAAATCCCCCCCAAGCTCCGTTTCATATAACTTCAAAGGATAATGAAATGAAGCTTCAAATACTAGATGAAGGACTTGACTCAAACAGAGAAGGGGAACAATCTGTTTCATTTTTTAATGAACTTGACATAGGAACAAGAACTATGCTCGAGAATCCAGGTTCAATCCCTAGACCTTTGTTTCATTTTTTAACAAACTTGACACAGAAACAAGAACTATGCTCTTAACCTCTGTTTCATTTTTTAACAAGGTTTCCACAAAGATGCAAAAACTATCCTCATAACTGGTTTCATTTTTTAATGAGCTTGGAATCAGAAAATCATGCTCAAAGCTAGTTTCATTTTTTAACAAGATTGAAATAAAAAAGCATGCTCATAGCTACTCTTCTTGATCATGGATTCCAAGAGGACAACACTTCGGGAGGACACTAGGTCAAGGGACAAAACTCGGTCATGGATTCCAAGAGATCTTCACTGTACGGAAGAGATACACTCTAGAAGGACACCATATCGAGGGTCGTGACAGGGGTAAAGAGATCAAGCTCTAAAAACCTTATCGGAGATATCACCATGTCAACTACCGGATCTAAGTCATAAGAGACTGAGCTTACAGTGAGAGTCTCATTTTCATTAGCAGTCAAAGGCATTAGAGACAACGCCACATAATTAACTTGTGGTGGGGGAAATACCGTCTACATATAAGAACCATTTAGGGAGGTTATCCAGTCAGGAACGATGAATGAAAGTTGATCAACAGTCATAATTCTTCCATCGTGAGGGAAAGATATCACATGAAAAATATTGGACACAATATATTTCATGGCATAGACATAATCCCGCCCAAGGAGTAAAGCGAAATCCAAGGGGTATTGGAATACCATAACATGAATAAAGACAGTTTTCCCACCCAAAGTTATAAGAAACTGAGGAAGGGTCCCTAAAGGTTGACTGGTTCTTCTATTAAAAGCTAACATATTTTGCATAACCGGCATGAGCTGAGGACAACCCAAATATTTCCAAGCAAAAGAGGACAAAATACTAACAGACACACCTTCATCTATCAATGTCTAAGGAATGTCCTGACAACAAACCTGCACTGTAATCTGGAAAGGAATATGAGAGGGAAGACGAGGTCCAATTAGCACACCCCAATTAAAAAGGATGGCCTCATTACTTGGAGTGGGTTCCACAGGAGAAGGAGGAATCCCCCTCGTCATTGTAGATTCTGTATCAACAATAAAAACATGGGCAACATCGAGTTTACTCTCTATCAGGAGAGTAGGATCGACCGATGACGAGATCAGATCGACCATTTGAGTTGCATTATCCAAGGGGAAAATGGGGTCGATGGGTGGAAACGAATCGACCACTTGGGTGACACTCTCTAACGAGAGAGTGGGATTGATTGGAGATGGGATCAGATTGACCACTTGGGATACACTCTCTAAGGGATCGACTGAGGATGGGATCGGATCAACCACTTTGGTTTCACTCTCTAACGGGAGAGTGGGATCGACCGAGGATGGGATCGGATCGACCAATTTGTCAACTGGTTCAACTAAGGACGTGACCAGATTGACTACATGATCAACCATAATGACTAATGAAGGGACTCGATTGATCATTCCATCAACTACAGGTGGGTCGAGAGTAAGCTTGCGATAAGCAACGGGAAGTTGAGGCTGGGAAATAGTCATATCTTCTAGTAATTTCGAGGCTTCATACATACGAGGGAAAATATGAGTTAGATGAATCCCCTTGCACAACATACATGGGAACTTGAGTCTACTTTTCTTCTTCCCAATGGTATCTTGACTAGTTGATGGGAGGTCATCATCATATTGTTCAGAGGATGATGACAAAGCCTAACAAGGAGTTGTAGACCATGCTTCTATGACCTTGGATAAACCAGGGAAATCCTTAAGAATATGGCTACCCTTACAAATCCTGCAAGGGTACTTGGGCTTACGGGTTGTTTGGGTGATCTTGGCATCATCAACACTCCCAACACGACTAACAATAACTGGTTTCTTTCCAACATGTCTGGTAGTGGTTGGAATCTTAGACCCTTGTTTATTTTTCTTCTTCTTAGTCTTCTTTTTCTCCTTCTTCTTATCCACCCAGTTACTATCTTTAGATATTTCACTCGACGAAGAATATGAAACATAAGAAGACCTTGCAAGTGGAGAAGGTGAAGAAGATATTACCGGTGAATATGGTGAAGGATCAACATGAGGTTGATGCTCTTGGGGGGAAGTGCTTACGACCAAATCACTTACTGCATTCGGGATTACCTGAGTGGAAAACAACCATACCAGTAATCCAATTGTGATACTTGGAAGGCTTAAAGTGGTGATGTGAGGAGGACCAATGTTTCTGTAAGAAGGAAAAACAAAAGGTTCCCCTGGGGCAAGGGTTCCTTCATTGGTCGTTTCGGGAACTGACGCCATTAAATAAATATCCAACCTAGAGTCTTCTAGGGAAAAAAAACAACACACACTAAAAATCTAGTAAGAAAAGAAGCAAACAAATCTTTCTTACAATGAACACACTAGTTGGTGATGAAATCCAACATCGCGAGAACAATATAAGAAGGGGTTGAGATAGAACAGGTGGAAAAGTTACGTTGAAGGCCTGCTTAACTGACTTACACATTGGTGCAATCTCCCACACATAATCGTGGGTATACCCTCCAAGGAGCTTAAGTGAGTTTGGCCAATGTCGATTCCAGGTACCATGAAAACTTGCCCCTCCATAGTCACCTTGTGTAAAGACCGTAAAGAGATAGGCCACTAAGGTTACCAACTAGAACAATGATGCATGGGGAAACAATCGACAGTCCGATCCACATGCAAAGGCAGGGTATCTAGCCCGAAATCAACTTGAAAGGCTTCCACTCATCATTGTAGGTATACCTTCAAGCAACCCCCATAATAAACTCGATCTCTACACCAAGACCAACAAAGCAAGGTGAGTAACTCTACTAGTCTTAGTGCGACCTTGTGATTGACCCTTGTGTTAGAAGGGCTTCCCAGGACAAAATGTAGCAATTGGATTTCACCGCTCCCTAACACAAGATTCTATGTTGGTTTGCAGCTTTGGAAATTTATCTTTCACACCTATTCCAAATCCCTACAACTAATCTAATGTAGGTTTGCTACCAGAAAATATAAAAATGTCTAATCAATTTTTATAAGAACTTTATTTTAAGGCTGTTGTTACTCAAAAAGGAAAATGGTGTGGACAATATGGTGTTTTGACTGACTTGAAAGTTATTCAAAGAGACGAAGATGAAAAATTTTCATTTCAATGAAAGATATTCTACGAGAAGGAGAAAACATTTATCATTCCCAGATGCACAATGTCACAAAATTTTATTAAAATCATCAACATCAAGATCTTCAAGAATTGAGAAAAAGAGACTATACACCAATACACGATTCTTAGCTCCCCTTGGCCATGAGGGGGAATAATTTTTAGAATTCAAGACCAAAAACGCCAAAAACCATGCAATTTCGCTACTTCAAATGCAAGGATGCCCCCAACCTAATATAAAGAAAGAAATCAATTTTTTGTTTTTGTTTTTTGTTTTGTTTCAAATATAGCTAAAAGAAATAGCAAATCTTTATAAAACAAAACAACCCAAACAAATTTTCTCTTTTAACACAAACTATTCAATAAAAGAAAAGTTCTTTCACCAAACAATTCTTAAGAAAAAATAATGCTTTGTAACTAAAAGACACTCAAAGCAAGAGACCAAATATTTCAAAAACAAACAAAGCAAATATGGCCAAAAGAAGCTCAAAAAATGTCAATAAGACCGTAAACAAATCATAATCAAACCCAACAATTCACCCCAAAAACAAATCCAAGATCCAGGTAAGGAAAAATCGTCAAAAATAAAAAAGTTCACAATCGCCGCAGGCTGTCAGACTAACACAGTGTGGAAATCCATGATTGTCGTAGGCAAAAGAACCAATACAGTACGGAAATTCTAGGTTTCCACAGGCTAGATATGGGTAGGATGCAAAAATTCCACACTGTTCTAAATAGGCAAGGTGCAACGATCCTATATCGCCGCACTGTCCCTCAAAGCAGGGTGCATAAATCAAATAAAAAATGGAAAAATTAAAAAGTATGAAGGCTTTCCAATGAATTTAAATAGTCAAAGAGTTAAGCTGGATCTCCCAGTGACTCATAAAACAAAACCCAAGCAATCAAAGAAAGAAAGCAAGACAAACTAGGAAAAAAATCTGTTCCCTAGTATGGTCACCAATTTTGTTATCAGGCTAATTGTTAAGTGCCGACACAAATCAATCCCCCTAGCTTCACTATGAAACTAGAACAAAAAAGATAGTACACTACTCTTTCCTTATATTTCAATTATCAAATGAAAAATGGATCTAGAACATACATTTTAAATATCGAAGATCTGACTTCACCAATGCAATCCAAGCTCCGTCGCGAGGCTTATGGAGAAATATCTGCAAATAAACACAAGCCAATGAAGACAAGAATAACAAAGTCTATTTGATATGAAACTATGTACGTGATCAAGGAATCATACAATATGAACAAATAACATTCATATAGGAAAGACAAGTATATCTATATTAAAGAATGTGGAAGAGAGATACAACCATATGCCTTGATGTTGTCAGGTTTCTTCCAACAATTCCTTGCTTCTCACACACTTCTTGCTCCAAGGATTCTGAGACCATGGATCTGATAGCTACTCACAATCTATCTTGACAAAGAAAAATCCAAAGCCACTCTAATCAAGCCAAATTCCCAATCTACAGAACTCAAGCTCAAGCCAATCTAACTTTTTCCATGGGAGCTCCTCTCCTTTTATAAGCTAAAGAGGATAAGGTGAGGAGGTTAGGATGATCCCACTAAATCATGAAAGTGAGTAAGATCCAAACTGTTCAGAGGCCACCTCACCATAGAAGCTTCTCCTTCTAGAAGCATCAAGAAGATGCTTGTTTTTTCCCACGCACAGGAATTTCTGCACCCTAGCTATAGAGCAACCTACAGAAACTACACAACCTAGATATAGAGCAAGGTGCAAAAATCATGCATTTCCGCACCCTGTGTATAGTGAAACCTATGGAAATATTCCTTAATAGGGTTTTTACAAAGGAAAATACAACTTCTTCTCTCAGGGAAAGTTCTTTTCCCTTCTTTCTTTAGGAATTTAGTCTATTGACCCCTCTGAAGGAAACATATAGGTTTACATCATTAACAGTCATAGGGATGACAAAAATAATGTGTAACACTTATGGATCACATGTTTTACAAATGTATGCACATCTGTATGTGTATTCTTTTCTTTCTATGTGTGTGCGACATGCCAATCTAATACTTGATTAGCTAGAGTATCTGTTATATGATTAAATCTCCTAGGAACATGGATATACATAATGTAATCAAAGTAACGTTCTAAGAGATGTACCCTAAGGAAAAATCGATGCAAAGTAGGATCATAAACACGATAAAATCCATTTAACTGGACACAACCAGTGGAGCATCTAGGTAGACCCGTAGGTGTAAAATGCCATGCGACAAGGCATCCCGAAGAAACTCTATCATTGCATTGTACTTGGCGACATTATACTTGGAAATAATGGAGAAAGCGCTAGTTGTAAGCGCTAGTTATAAGCATCAGTTGTGAGAGTCAGTTGTGAGAGTCAGTTGTGAGAGTCAGTTGTAGGCGTGTTAAGAGTCAGTTCTTAGTTAAGAGTCCAGTCGTCTTTGGTTTGCATGTAACCAACTCGGGAGAGTCTTTTCCTATATAAAGATGTAATCCGTCTTCATTAATGCATAAGAAGTGAGAGTAGCCTCACCGTGTTGTTTTTCTCTCGTATATTTTATCTTGGTATCAGAGCCCGAGGGAGGAGAGAGGCGCATGACTACGGGACTGCGATTCGTTCCTTTGCATGCTGCGTGGAGAGGCGTGTGACAGAGCCATATAGTTGTTGCGTAGAGAGGCATGTGAATTGAGTCCACTGCCCAGGTTCGATCGCTGCTTGTTGTGGAAGATCGTTGTGTAGGTTACTGTGGAGATCGGTGCTGAAGGATGTTTCCTCTACTGGATATTCACTGCACGAGAGGACTGTTGAGCACTTCCTGTTGAACGTGGAGCGGGCGTGGAGTATCTGGTCTACGCCTTTGAGCAGTGATCGTTGGGAATCGTTGCATGCATGCTATCATAATCGTTCCAATTTTGCATATCCAATGCATGTGTTGGAAGTCCTATCCATTCTCACATTTGGAAAGTGTGAGGTATAAAGTTTTTAAAGATCAAAGTTTTTAAAAATCATATGTGGAGGATTGAAGTTTATTAAAGTGGATATTTTTTTAAAAATAAGAAAGGTGAAGTTTATTTTGGAGGTTATTATTTTAAAGAGAATTTTTTATTCATAGTGGATATATTTTATAAAGAGGTGAAGAGGGAGTTATAAGTTTTTTTTAAAAAGTGGAGATTATGGATATTAAGGTGGATGCATGCATGATTTAAGTTGACAATAGAAATATAGTTGGATCAGTGGATTCGAAAGGCAGAGCGACGGATTGCT
>ML797296.1:146341-156744 GCA_009831015.1 Picea engelmannii | reverse complement strand
CGAGGGGGGGGGGGTTCGGAATTTTGCGTTTCATGAAAAAAAACCACTTTTTCCTTTTTCTTGCCATTTTTGCCTGTTTTACCACGTCCTCTTTCAAATCGATTTTTGGGCAAACGAAGACGGATTTTAAAAATCCGAGAGAGGTTTTTTCTCAGCACGGGCTGAAGAACAAAAAATTCTCTCAGTTTTTGCAACAGAGTTACGAGCAGGGAGAATCGAAGACATCTTCGAGGCCTATTTTTCCAGATTCTCAATTTTCCGTTACAGTCCCGATCTTGCAGGAGCTGTTACGGCCAGATGGGGATGAATTTGGTGAAACCGAAGGAGGTTTTTGTCCAAAAAATTCCCATCTACAATAACCTCTTTCAGTTTCTCCCAGGTGTCATCATTCAAGAGAAAAAAACGTCTGTTCGAACCCCTTTTTCGCAGAAAACCGGTCCGTCTTTCATGGAATCCCAATTAAACTCCATGCTATTCCATTTAATCACGCGTCACATCATAACACATGAACGGTCCATAAAAATTCCGGACCCCCCCTCACAGTCCGAAATTTAACGAGGGGGGGGGGGGTTCGGAATTTTGCGTTTCATGAAAAAAAACCACTTTTTCCTTTTTCTTGCCATTTTTGCCTGTTTTACCACGTCCTCTTTCAGATTGATTTTTGGGCAAACGAAGACGGATTTTAAAAATCCGAGAGAGGTTTTTTCTCAGCACGGGCTGAAGAACAAAAACGTCTCTCAGTTTTTGCAACAGAGTTACGAGCAGGGAGAATCGAAGACATCTTCGAGGCCTATTTTTCCAGATTCTCAATTTTCCGTTACAGTCCCGATCTTGCAGGAGCTGTTACGACCAGATGGGGATGAATTTGGTGAAACCGAAGGAGGTTTTTGTCCAAAACATGCCCATCTACAATAACCTCTTTCAGTTTCTCCCAGGTGTCATCATTCAAGAGAAAAAAACGTCTGTTCGAACCCCTTTTTTGCAGAAAACCGGTCCGTCTTTCATGGCAGGAAGCTCCAAATTTTGTGGGAGTAGTGGCTATTTTTGGCCGAGGCGGTTAAACCGACTTCCGAAACTGATTGGGATGGCCTATCCTATTTATTTAGAGGCTTTTAATGTAAAAGGGTTGGACCTGTGGAAATATTTTGGCCTTTTTGACTGGACTGTGGGCCTTGTTACTTGAGGAGGTTTCTTTGTAATTTTGGAATGACAAATCAGTGATGGAGGAAATGATTTACAGGATTCTCGTGTAACAGTGTTGATGGTGTGTTCCTTGTCTATTTTTTATTATCTTTCTGCTATCATTCAAGCATTTTCATTTCTTATTATTGAAAAACAGTTAGTGGAGAGGAATTTATGCGTGCATACTCTTTGTCCAATTTTTTTAATAATCTTTATGTTTTCCTCTAAAAATCAGTCTATGAATTCTTAAATTCTCATTTGCTTAGTTTTTCCTCCCCCTTTTCTTCTTCAAATCGATACCCTTTAAACTTGATTCGATCCAACAGTTGTTACTATCTTGCCCTGTGGAGACATTTACCTCTAGATTTGATTTGATCATTGTCTTATAAACCAACTCCATAGCCCAATGGTGATCTGAGCAACTCGTCAACCACATCCTCATCTAAATATTTTCAAAAACCCCAACCCCATACTTTCATAGCTAGCCTAATATCTATTAAAACAGAGCTATATCATACAGAGAGATCCCTTTCTGAGTCTTGGAGGGCTAGATCCAAGATTCAAAGTGGTTTTGATGTTGCCTCTGTGACTGCCTTACAGCCTTGGGAAAATTATAGAGTGCTAACAACAACCACTGCATGCATTTCATAAGTCAAAATCCTCCCTAACAACAAGTTGTAGTCGAGAGGCGCATCGACCACTTCAACTTTGACGCACATGGTCTTTCCTCCTAACTTTATGGGGAAAGAAGGAATGATTCCATGTGGTCTGAATGATCGACCGTTGAATGTCATAAGAAATGTAGGTGATGGAGACAAAACCATGCTTGCCAATGGCCTTCCAACATGCCAATGACATCACACAAGTCGAGGTGCTCTCTTCAACCACAATACATAAGATATTCCGAGTAAAATATTTCATGGTGTAAGCCACTACTATATGAAACACAACGTGATAAGGAAGATGAAGTTTCAAGTCGGTTGGATCAAGAATGATTGCTCCCAGGTTACAAGTCTCTATTGATCCCAAGGCAGATAACATAGCCTTTCTTTGTGATGAGCAACTTTGGAGGACTTCCAAAGAAGACATCGTGCAAGGGGTTTGTGCCAAATCTTCCATAATGGAGTAGTTTTGGGCAGCCCTCGCGTTCGGATTATGAGAAGCTTTCTTGAACGCATCTTTTGGGATGCGTGTCATTGTTTTGCCTGTTGTCTTCTCAATCTGGAGAGGAATTGGTGGGTTTGTGGCCTCTTTTCCCTTTTCGACAGATTCTAAAATTTCGTAATCTCGGGCCCTGGTCACTGTATGAGCCTCAAATTTCATCATGTAAACATTCATGACCAGGTTATTACTAGTATACGTGGGGGGTCCCTAACTTGAGCCATGTTTTTCCCATGTGGAAATGGGTTCGTCAACACATCAGGTTGTTGCTGCGCCAATAGCTTATGAGCTTCCACAAGTCAAGGGAATAGATGAGTTGAGTGGTCCTCTGTGCAAAGGTTACATAGATACTTTGACTTCCTCTTCTCCATTTTTCCCCTGTAAACATTGTAAGTAGCCTTTTTGTCCCCTTTACTCTTCTTGTTCCATTGTTTCTTCTTTCCCTTAGGCTGCTGGTTGGAATTAGGATTTGTCGAATGCACACTGTGTACATCCGACGTTTGGGTAGGGGGAGAAACTGAACTCGAGGTCTGGCTGGCCACAACCTATTGTATCGACAATTGTTGCAATTGATTTGACAACATATCAGTGGAATTTCCTTGTGCTGAGCCCACAATACCATCGGCATGGGGTCCAAAATTTTTCTTGGCCTTGTCGAGGATAGATCGTGGCGCATCCGACAAAATATCATAGAGCATGCCGGAGTGAGAGTAGATCAGTTCAAGCTGTTGTGCTCTCACTATCACCTCCTCCTATGAAAACACTCCAGAAGTTGCTACCTCCTTAGAGATGCAAGGCACCAAAGACTTCAGGAATCATTTCGACAATAAATACGGAGGGACCTGGACCTTAATCAAGCTCTTTCATCGCTTCCATTCTCGGATATGATCGAATATATGGTCGGCCTTAGTTTTCTTAAAGTTGGCCATCAATTCGGTGTTGGCATCGTATCTCACGGGTAATTGGAAATGGTTCAAAAATACCATTGCCAAGTCATTGAATTAATAATACCTCGAGCGATCGAGCTCAATATACCATTTCGTGGAACCCCCGATAAGAGTGCATTGAAAAAGGCGCAACTGGACGAAGTTGTCTCATAGTGAGTTTGACGAGCACCATAAGTGAAAGGTTGTCATGTGATCACCTAGATCTTCGCTAGACTTGCCTTCAAATTTTGGAATATCTGAGGGCAACTTAGTTGATATGGGGGTCCAACACAGATCATGAAAAATTGGGTCGTTAAGCAATCTCGACAAGTCTAGAAAATGTAGCATTTCCAGAAATGGTAGTTTAGGTTGAGTACTATGTACAGGAAAAAGGGGTCCTGGAGTTTGTCTGGCAGCAGGTTCCCAGGAAAAGTTGGACTGTTGGCCAAGTTTCTGGTAGAAACCATGGCCTTGAATAGCATACAAAAACTGTGTTTATTGAGATATCATCGATTGACTCCTGTAATTGGATGACATGGATTGGGCAGGGATTTCTCCCTGCATGATGTTCCAAGGATTTTGGAAGGGGATGCCCCCAACCGATCCGACGAGCATAGGTACGGAGCCCTACCTGGGTTTCCATTGAGCATAGAAGGGGTTTCCCCTGACCGACATACCTTGCAAGGGAACTGATCCTTGTCAAGGATTCCAAAGCCCCTGAGAGGAGAAAACTTTTGTAATCACTCACTATGTAGGAATAGTACCATTTACGGGGTTCTGTTTCCCAAAACTGGGGTTGCCCCCACTCGAGACGACAACTGAAGAAAAAGCGTTGTTCCCAAACACGCTGAACAAAGAGAATGACATAGATCCCACCGATGTCGTGTAAGATGAAGGTCCTAAAATGCCTGCTCGAAACAATATGTAATTAGCATTCGACCTGATGGGTTGCTAGAAAGAATCACCGAGTGAGGGGGACATAGGAGGTATATGACCCCCACCATAAGGGATGGGATTAAAGGGGACTGAAGTGCCTCTGGTAGACCTTTTCACGAGAGTGTTTGAGCTCCCTACCCCCAGACCCATGGTCTGTAAGGTGGAGTAGGTAAGGACCGAGTTAGAATCGAAGTCAGGAATCCCATATGAGAATGTAGGGCCCGTCACACTTTGTGTAAACGGAGTAGTGGTCACCGTCGATGATGGTATCAGACCACTACCCAAGGTAGAGGGAGTCAAGACCACTGTGGTCTGGACTTATGAAGGTGGGATAGGAGGAAAAATTCCCCTTGTGGTAGTAGACGAAATAGGAGTATGAGGATTCCCGGACGAAGTAGCAACATTTGCTTCCATTGCTGCTTGTAAAACTAACTGACATATCGAAGGTGTCACCTCAGGAGGGACAATTTTTACTAAGATCGAAATCGACAAGTAAGAAATCGGAAGTTTGGATGGCCCGATATCTTCTTCCCCAAGGTTAGAAAAAATAGGTTCCTCTGGAGTCGAATAGTCTCCTCGTGGAGCAGGCTCGGGCATAGTTTCTTGTGGCCCGGTCACTTCGAACGACCCTTGTTGGTCAATTCTTCACCGTAACGATGGCGGAGGTGGATCTAATGCAATCGAAGATAGACCCTAAAGCCTTCACGATCAACAGAACTCTTGATCTTCCACTTTGTGAAAATATCGATCGACACAGTAAGGATTAACTAGTGTTTAAACACCAAGCACACACTAAAAAATTCCTATAAGACCAATAAAGCAGTCAATCGAGCAACTAATCAGTGCAAGTGAAAATCGAACAAGGAAGCACCCTCTAGGTATACTCTATGAACCGTGACCCGATGTCTGACCTAGGTACCATAGTATACCCCTGTAGTCACCCATGTAAGTCCTTAGAATATGTGAAACTAAGTTGCCAACTCGCAGTCAATCCCCAGGAGGGTATAGTCGACAGTCAGGTAGATCACAAGGAGAAGGATAAGAAGTATGAAACCTATCGAGGGTATTTAGAGAAAGTGGTCTGAAAGACAACAAAGGATCTCAAACACATTCGAGGTCCATGAAACTCTGTAGGAAAATGCAGTTGGTAGTAATCCCAAGACAAATCCTCGATATGTGTTCCCCACTACGTTCAATCCGACTTTGGAGGGGTTATCTCCACTACCTTTCCTCACACAACCTCGTGTTTAGAACCTATGTTAGAGGGGGGTCCTAGATAAATTTTACGACACTGGACTTAAAAAATCCCTAACTCAGACTCCAATGTTTGTTTAATGGCCTTGAATAGTTTCCTCTCCAACCTAATTCAAGGCCCTAACCCTAAACTGGTTGACCCTAAAAACATAAAAGTCTAGTTTATTTTAGATTAAGCGTTCTTTTTAATTGCTTGATTTACTCATGAGATATGGTGGTGAAACCAATCATGTTATAAGATACGAAAATGAGGATAAAAATACGAAACTTGAAAGCAAAATTACTTCTAATCCAAAAGCAAAGTTTTACAACTAACTCTTTGCAACCAACTTTTCTTTAACTAACTTTTTCAATATCTTGTAAAGAAAACCTAAAACGTAGTTTCATTGGAATACAAGCTACTTATGTTTTAAGAAATAAAGAACTTAAAAAAAAACAGTCTTTTTCCTTTTTGGCAAATAACCAACTCTAACTACTTTACCAAATTGAAAAGTTTTTTTTTTTTGAAATTGCCTTAGAGAGAAAAACTGAAATAAATCTTTTTCTTTTTTTAAAGAAAGTAAAAGGGGTAAAAAGAAGACTAAAATAAGATTGAAACATATCTTTATCCCATTGTGGATTGCAGGGAATCAATCAAGAAACCAAGAAGGAAGATCTACAATTCAACAACTTGCTTAAAACCCTTTTAAAAGTAAACAAAAGAAAATCAAGAAGACAAGTAAATTGACTCTAAACCCAGGCTATGGCTGTAAACAATGACTCTAGACTGATCCAAGGAAACCCTGAGAAGTGTAAACTTCAATCAAGAAAGAGGAAAAATCCCTCTTTTTCAATTTTTTTCTTGAAACAGAGACACAGGTTGTTGCATCAACAACTTGCGTTTGTAGATGGGTTGTTTACTGAGAAGAGCACGTATGTATGCGGGTTGACTCAAGACATCGCACGTACACCTCTATATATTAAAAAAAAAAAAATATATCAGAAGTTTTACAGGGCAGGGACAACTGGTATTTCACTTGAAGGTAACCAGAATCCCCTGACAGACTCAGAAAACTCAAAGAAAGTTAAAAGCAAAAAAACCAATCAAACCACCCAAAATCCCCTAAAAAACCCTAGAGGTTATCCCTAGTATGGTCACCAATTCTTCTAGCAAGAAATAACCCCCCTTTAACTACACCAGGGTTTAGAATGTAGGCAGAGAAAATAATTGTCTAAAAGATAATTAATTCTCAATACTACCTCAAACATACCAAAACTAATATAAAGAAAGAAAAGAGAAAGGAGATATAGTAACTATACCTTTAATCCCACATCTGGTGATGATATCCTTGTGCTTGGAATTTCCATTGATTGCACACCTCCTCCTAGGGATGACTTGCATCCAAAGATTGAAAAACAGAGAACTAAAAGCATGCTATTCCACATATAAGTTAGGGTTAGATGTTAGAATGACAATCATAAACTAATAAAACTATTCAAGACACCATCATTTGGTATAGGAAAATGTAATTCTTTTATTCATAAGACGAAGATTATACCTTTACAATCTAAGTCGGCTACCATTCCATGAACCTGGTCCGGGCTCCTCTTCACCATGCTCCAAGTGCACTTTTTATGAACTTCTCCTCTCAACCTTTTGATCTCTTCTATGGAAGTGAATGGGTTAAATGGAGGAAGAAGGGGCCAATGAGGGAATGCCGAGGCCATTTTTCACAAAAGGCAACAATATCTTGGGCAAGGAGGGGAAGTGAAATTGGAAAGAGTTTCATTATTCTTATGCTTCGGTATGAAATGAGACCTGCACACCTCCTTTTATATGCCAAAAGGATGTTTATTCGGTTGGGTGATGGGCTATAGCAGGTGGATTAGTTGGGAAACCTCCAACAACCTGTCAATTTCAATGAATTCCTTGCAACTTTTAATTTTTTGCAACTTTTGCAAGCATACGCGGGTTGTAATGGTGCAACATGCACATGTACGCGAGCTGTTGTGGTGCAACGAGCATATGTATGCGGGTAGTAATGGTGCAGGACGCGTACATCTTCTAAAAATTGGTTTTTTAAGAATATTTTCTCAGTAGTGCTTTGGAAAAAAATGCAAGTAAGAGGGCCAAGACCATGCATGCATGTGTAGAGAAATTTAGGGCTATAATACCTCCACATACCCGATAGGGTAGAATTGGGACTTGATGAGGGTTTTGAAGTCCTCCCACCTAGTTATTCGTGGATCACCCTCCTTCTTAAGTGTTTCCGTATGTATTTCCCACCAAGTTAAAGCATGACCCTCTAACTTCAATCTAGAAAATGAAATCTTCTACTCTTCATCTATATGGTGAATGCCAAAATAAAATTCTAGTTGTTGCAACCAATGATTCAATTTTAATGCATTGATCTCACCTTGGTATGGTTTTATTTCCACTTTCTCTTCCATCTTGAATAGGGACTGTGAAGGGTTCATGGCACTCAAAGTTGGCTACTCTTTCTCATATTATTTCCAAGACTCCTTTCCCGTGTCTTCCTGATCTTTCAATTTCCCCTCTGATCTGTTCTCTGAGTTAGATCTCTCATCATCTACGAACAATCTGAGCTTGCTTGCCAAAGATTTCATGTGGAGGTTCATATTGCAAATGATGTCGACAACTTTCACTTCCAACCTCTCAAATCTCTCTTTTGTTGGATCTCTAGGGTTGTTATGAACAAACACGTTCGCCGTGGATAGGGTTTCTATGACTTCTCCTTAAGATGATTCCTAAATCTTTCAAATTCCAAAAAATACCCAAAATAAAAACTTGCTCTAATACCAATATGATCTGTAAACTTATGTGGATATTCCACTAGAACATTTCGTTAGAACAGATCTAATAAAATACTGAAATGTTTACTATTGAGTTAAATTTTTCCTTTATATCTCAGAATATTTAGTCACCAATCTTCTGCTTATACAAGAAATAGATAAAATATGGAAAATAGATAACCGTAAAATACAATCACACCATCCACAAATAACACAAGATATGACCTTGGAAACCCAATATGGGAGAAAACCCAACTAGAAGGTGAGGCTTCTCTACTCTCTTTTCTCTGGTATAGAAATAAGGAAAGTACAAAGAAAGATGCACTCTTTGTGGAGTTTCCCTTGACATTGTGTCCTGTATGGTTGCTACGAAATCTCTCCTCCTTTGTTATGCTCATAGAATACCACTCTCTGATTTTTTTTTCCAGATATGGAACAATATACAATGTAAAATAATGGAACCCCTTTTTCTCCTAGTGGCTCGATATATAACATAGCTCGATAGCCATCTAGGGGTAGGTTTTTGACTTCCTTAACCCTCAATTGTGGTAGGGTTTTGAACCTTCTATAATATTATTGAAATCCATCATATGGGTAGCCCCATATACATGAGTAATGGGGGATGACGTGGCATCCTCTCATACCACGGTCGTAAACATAGTAGGTCAACTTGCGAGAGGCATAAATTTTGCATACAATCTTTGATTGACGTGATGTTTGCACCGTTGGAAAGGTATCGATTCTTAGAATAACATCACGGGGTCCTAACTATGCTAGAAAATTTTTAACTCCAAAAAATTCCATTTGATGCCTTAAAATGGCCCTAGAAGGTTCTGGACCCAATTCTCCAAACTGGTACCTACCACTAAAATGGCCTTGCAAGCTGATTCCTTCTATCTTTCCACTCTAAAAGGATCACGATAGATGAAAAAAATATAATGATCCTATCAAGATCAAGCGTTGTAGCAAAGATTTTACCAGTGTTGTTAAGCCCTAATATTAGCTCATTACCCCTTAATTGGGGCATATTATATTAGTAATGTTATTTTATTTATGTCGGATTTAGGCCATTAGTTGTAATTATACCTCCTAGTCTCCTATATATACCAAGGGGACATTTTCATTTTGAATCATCTTGTACTTGAACATTTAAGTGGGGTAAAAGGAGGTTGCCCCCTCAAAGAGGATTATTATCTGAAATTGTCTCTTTTTCAAGGCGTTGATTACTTTTTCTAAGGTTTTTATATGCTATATTGATATTTGGTTCTTAACATATGGTATCAGAGCTCAAGGTCTTGAGGTTTCTCTGCTACATCGTAGACACCTTGGAATTTTCACTATAACTTTTTTTCTACAATGTTTCAGAAGGAATGGATTGGAGAATATTTAGTATATGGATCAAGGTACGTTGGGTTCAAAATTGAAATCCTGAGGCCTTATACTTTCAGAGATACAACCTGCACAATATAGGGTTCTAGAATCATCCTGAACTGAGTCATTGTGAAATTTTCTCTATAAATTTTTTTATGTAACGTTTCAGACCCTGAAATCCAAGGGCTATTTATAAAAAATAATAAGGTATCCATGGTAAAAATTTCATCTTCTGGGTCATCTCAAATTTGTAGATACACCCTGTGTAAGATAGGGTATCTGACTAGTCCTATTGACTAGTCTCAAGAACGTGTTCCAGGTAAAAAAATCATAACTTCTTCCTAGAGTATCCAAATTGAGTGGAACTGATTTCATTGGATTTTGGACAGTATTTAGTATTTCTGGTGCGAGTTTCATAATTTTATATCAATTATTTTGTGCGAGGCACACTATACAAGTGAGATCTCCTGGAAAGTCCAAAAATCGGCAAGTTGTGGGGAAATTACCATAAATTCCACTTGGCACATCCAATTTTGATCAGACCTATGGAATTGTAGAGAAGAAATATTAGAGAACTACATAAAAGAAAGTTTCATACCTAGAAGGGCCGAAACTTGGGAGATACAACAAAAGAAATATTGTCTAGCAGGACCACCTCAAAATCAAGGTTCAAAAGTGATACTTGGCCAACATGCCACCCAAAAAGGGAACTTATACACCAAATAAGCCTCCAGACAATCCTACTTGGACTCTTGATGAAGGTGAAGAAATGCGTAGGGA
>ML797296.1:90189-130836 GCA_009831015.1 Picea engelmannii | reverse complement strand
CTTTGGTGATACTGAACATTAATATGCCCTTGAAGCTAGAAACTATTGGATAGGAAGTTAATGCACCTGAGCTTGTGCCATCAATGGAATTATTTATACAACATGATATTTAGTTCTCTAACTATGATGATTGTATTATTGATGGGTGCACGTACCAAGACAACACTATTAATTTTGGAATTTATTTTTGTGATCATGCCATGTGGTAGTATGGTACATTTTGTTATCACACCATATGGCATTTTAAACTTGGGACATTTATGTTGACAGTGAGTTAATGGTGCACCTACTCTCTCAAGCTAGTGTTAGTGGTGCCCTACTTTTATAGCATAATTTTTTGGTATAAAATGCTTATACACTCTATGTATGTTTGTGTTATTTAATAGAAATGATAAAAAAAATTAACTTGCACAAAAAATAGTCATAGGGAAAGGCCATAAGGAAATTACATTGCATAAGTTAAGGTCTACTTCTCATGGTTTGAAGGAGAGGTGGAAAAGGTGGTGTTATAGTACTACCTTTATAGTTCAAGGGTAGGTAGATATGAAGAGAAAAATTCCTTGAATCTCAAAGATACAATTGAGAGATGCACTAAGTCATAATATCTTAACTACTCTTGTTAGCTACCAATTATGAATTTGTCTACTATTGCCAAAACATTGATCACATCAAAACGAAGTATGACAGTAAAATTGGATTTGAGATACACCATTGTTCACTTAAAAAAACCTAAGTTCCCCAATTCTTCTTTTATTGTGTCCCCTAACTAAATTTTGGTTTGAGCTTGACTAGGACTCTTCTCTTAGTTAGGATTTAGAGGTTGAATGACTTAGGATCCTAACTCTAATTTGACAACCCATTCTCTCATGAATATAATTTATTTTAATTAAACATCCTCTTTATTTATTTCATGCACACATTGTGCACATGCCTAAATTCTTATTCTTATTCTCCCCTTTACTAGTGTTTATTTAGACTAAAATCCCCTTAACCCATTTTATAATGTTATTTAGTCAAAACATCTAGGCTTAGACTTTTGGTTATGTTTTCTGGTTTATAATTTAAATACAAATTGTATTCTCTTTTCTAACAAAAATCTAGCATTCATTTTATTTTATAAGGTATGATAGATTTTTATTGACTCAAAAATTATACTTTCTATGTGCCCTTCAAGATGCACCTCCATGCTCCCAGGGTGCCACTCGTCATTGACTAGTTTGGAAGTTGTCTGATGCTTGGATTCAATACTCCTCTGGTCAACTTTGTGAGAGACTAAGGGCTTGCTAAGGAATAAGGTATTGACCTTATTGTGCTCCCCTTATAAATCCTTTTGAGCGACTATCTCAGTCCTCCCTCACAACATCATGAACCTCTTTGAACAAGGTAGTCGTTAACCTTAGTTTAGGTCACGGTGGGAGTGCTAGTAGGATGCGGCATGGATGTTGCCACACCAATCCCTCATTCATTTGGTATCTGTGTATGATCCATTTACTGCATATGTGATTCAGATTAGCAAGGATCACCATGCCTGAATCCACTGAAAAAGATAACATCAATAACATATATATGAAATCCATAACTGAAATCATTATATAACATATGTGTAATAATCAAGTATTCATAACCAAGGTAAGCAATCCAATCCCTGACTCAATCCAAAGTCCAAGGAAATCTATCTATTCCATTAGGATATTCGTCTTATCACATTTCCTGCACACTTAGGAAACCTCATCATAATACATGTCAATGTTATACATCAATATAAATAATCTATAAATTTCAATTCTAAATCACAACATAAACATATAAACCAAATTGATAATCATAGTGTACCACGTTTTAAACCAGATCACTTGCTCGCAAGTGTCCTCAAAGAATAAGTCAATGTATGAAATGTAATCAGTAAAACTGGATGTTACACGAACATGGAATTCAAGGAGATATGAGTTATAGTTATGGACATGGAAGGAGAAATCATGGCACCTCTTTGACTATCCCTCAAAACAAAAAGAGGAGGAATAACTCTATGATGAATTGGTGGGTAAAAATGGTTGAACTAGCAATGATGGCAACTTGGCACTTACATAGGGTGTGCTACTGGTGTCCCATTTGAATACTATAATATATCTTATTATATTTTTGTATACATTGGGTTGTATCTAATTTTTATTTTTCTATGCATTGGATTGTATCTAATTTAAGAAGTTGCAATATTATGATAGACATATGGGTTTAGTACGGATTATGTTAGAATAGTTAATTCCCACTTTTAACCAATAGAAAAATATAAGTGGTTTATGTGCTTAAAAAAATAGATGAACATGCAAGAAAAGCTAAAAATATAGTTTTTACACTATTTTAGGAAAAGTTGATGACCTATTTTTATCTAGAGTGATCAATTTAATGCATTTTGTTTAATCAAGAAACATGGATATAAGTGACATTATTCCTCCTATCTTGTGCCTTGTTTATGCTATGATAAATATAAGGTTATACACGTGGAAATTTCGTGAATTGAGATTTCTTATGAAATTCATAAATTTCATCTTTATCTTAGAGGTTTCTCAAATCATAAACTAGAGAAATTTCAGCCTTAGGGCTCTTATGACATATAAATAAAACAACACCAATAATGGACAATATTTCAATAGTTAAAGTGCCAAAATTATAGGCAATCTAAGATAAAACATATTAGAGTGTTCTAATAAGTTTCATCCCTCTAGGGAAATCATACCATGCATAAACCATATATGAAAACCCTTATTTACGACATTAAAATGACTCATATATTCTTCAATTACAATGTTAAATCACTTAACATAATCACCCTTAACTTATGTAAAATCAACATGACATATATATCTGGAAATTACAAACCATAAAGAACATAGATGGTTGAAAATCAAATCTACAATTTACATAAGTATTGTACAACTGAAAACTTCATTAATATGCACAAGATAAAGTTCATGTACATACCATAGCCTTATGAAAAGGCTAGTACAATCCACCATCTCTCCAAAACCATGGCTAAGGAAAACCATGAAAAACCCTAGTTCAAACAAGGAGGTCCAACAAGCATGAATCATTCAAGAAAGTCCTCCAAGGAAATACATCTCCTCCCCTTCTATTCACCAAGCACAACCTAGGGTTTCACATAAAAAATATCCAAATGTCCATGGGATTAAATCCTAACACTAGTATTCAAAATAATCCAAGAAGCTCAAAAACCCTAATGACTCCAAGAGAGAGAGAGAGAGAGAGAGAGAGAGAGAGAGAGAGTACAATGAAAATATAAGAGAGATAGGATGACTAGTGCACTCCTATAGTCACATCTCTAACACAAGATGAACAATAATGAATGAGTGAGTGAGGGAATCTCTCCTTCCTCTATATATATGAAAGGTAAGGGAGGCCACCAATACATATGTCGGCCAATTACCTTACAAGAAACCTCCAATAATCACATGTAGGCTCATACATGTGGAGAGATACACTCCAAGGGTACACATATCAAGATCCAAGGTGATTTCATATACAAGAAAGGATCCAAATGCAAGGAAACTCTATGAGGTGTTTCCAATGATCTTACAAATCTATAAAGGCTCCATCAATTCTCCTAAGCCATGTACTCCACTGGGTCCACTCCTCTTGCATGGACACTGTCACATGCATGCATCCTCGAGCTAACTGCAAGCCTTCATACAAAAATCCAAGCTACCCAATGTTGGTTAGGTATCGATGCCCTCCTCCAAGTTGCAAAAATTTACTACTCCTTTTAAGTAGGACATTCTTCAAACAAACAATCATCATCATGTGGCCATCATGAAGGACATCACCCAAGTTGTTAGTAGATATCTAATGCCATAGGAAAAATTACCAAACAAGCACCCAAGTAATGTCAAGCAACCATTAAGCCTTAAATCTCTAATGTGCAAGTCCATCACATACCATATCCCATTTTCAAATCCATCATAGACCATATAGGGGTTGAACATATACCATTTACCTAAAATCTCATGAAGCATCCCCAAACATGGTGTGAACAATTTCAAAGTAACCCTAAAGCTAACACACTGTCTTTATGAGGAAAGTATTTACACCAACACATATCAACTCTCTCTACAACTCTACCAAACCCCCTACTTGCAAATTTGTACATGTTGTAGTCTTGAAAGAAACCACTGTCTCCTGCAAAGAACCTGACATCCATGCTATCACAACATCTCAATCCCAAAAAATACTGACCACCTATGAATATGAAGGAACATAACTTTGAATCATAATCAACCAATAAAACTCCATCATTGATATGTAAATGGAAAGCTTATAGCCTATCGATTTCACCAACACAAAGTCCTCTACAATACAAATATAATATTGAATGGAAAATATTATGAGATGGAATGTTAGTTCAATACCATGGTGTATCTACTTCAATTCACACCTTAATCAAATAAAGACACCCCTTTGTCATCCAACAAATATATCTATATATCCTTAGCTCTCACTAGTTAATGGTAACTCCACTAGCCAAGCCAATAGTCGATTCTACTTGTTAATAGACCAGTGGACCATCCAAATAGACAAGTTGATTAGTTGACAGACCAATTTACCACCCAATAGACAATTCAACTAGTTGATAAACCGATCAACTAGGGAATGGGGAAAGTCGACTAGGAAATGGGTTAGTCAAATATCTACATGCCTAATCAACCAAGAGAAAGACCAATCGACCAGAGAGGAATTCTATTCAACTGGTAAGTGAAGTTGGTTGAATAATAAATGGGAAAAAAATGTTGGTGGAATGAGTCGACTAACGATGAAGAAAAAAACTCTCGATGACGAATTGGGTGATCAATAACAAAGAAAAGTATCTAGAAAGTGAATTGGGCCCAACAACAAAGAAAAACTTCCAGAGGGTGAATTGGGATACCAACAACAAAGAAAAATGTTTAGAGGGCGAATCGGGTAATTGGAAGTGAAGAAAAATGTCGTATCTAGCTCATGGGAAAATAAAAAACGTTGAAGAAGCAATGAAATGTGAAGTATGGTATATATATGACCAATGGGAAATGGAAAACACCCAACAATGATGAAAACCTAATATACGGCCCGTGGGAAACATCATGTAGACACCATCTAGCAACGATTTCAACTTTTGGAGTGAGAGAAAATCCCCCCAAAGCTCTTAAAAACTGAATTAACAACAAATTTAAAAGGAGATACATCAATTTCCAACTTCAAAACATATGTATGGGTGTGGTTAAAGAGCGGTTGGACTGTCTTACTAGCCCATGGGAACCATATCCATGGAAGATGAATTCAAGTCACAACTGACATATAGTTCTCTTTACTTCATTCACAACCAAAGAACCCTGAATCCCTTATGGGGAAACAATATATAGAATAATGGGTCGATTGGGGGAGGATATCTAGAAGGTCAGGCATCCTAAACCCTTCAAATTCTCTCGAGTTCATTTCTCCTCCTTCTCTTTGTTTTTTTTTTTTTGTCTCTCTTTTTTAATGCATTATTTCTTTATACACAACAATAAACTTCCTAACTTCAAATATCATATGTTTGAATCAAGACTACATTGAATATAAGAGTATACATAAATCAGGATGGCACTGGGTCCTTCATGAAAACAAATTGATCTCCTTCATCGTCCATAGCCTTAAACATTTCCCGTGTTGATCATCCTAGATCTTGTGTCAATAGCCAATTGTTCTTGTTTAGATCCAATTTGGACTACACCTCCCCATTGGGAGGATTTTGGTCCCCCAAATCTACCAAGGACAGATGAGGGAAATTTCTTTCAATCTAGTTTCCTCTCATACCACTTAGAATTCCTTAGAGTATGTCCTTTGAGATCATTCTGCCACATTTCTTGTTGTCCTTTATGAGTTGCTTGCTCCTTGTGTTACAAAGCTATGCCTTCCTTCAAATCTTCAAGAGCATGTGGTGCAAGGTATTCAATAGTAGGAAGAATATGATGTTCTTCCTCCTCATCCAACATGAAATATTTGAACAACTTCAAATATTCCATGTTCACCATTGAATTGATCTGCATATAAGGATGAAGTTTTAGCGTGAAGGCATTCTCATTCACCTACTCAATGATGTCAAATGGTTCATATCTAAGGGGATTTAGTTTCTTTGTTGTTCCTTGCAATTGTTCCTTATTGAGATAGAGCCACACGTTGTCTCTAACATGTAATTTGTGATCCTCCATGTGATGATCATGCATGGAATTATACAATTGTTGGTTCTTCTTGAGCTACTCTTGAACCCTTAGATGTATATGTCTGATCTTGTCCACATATGTTCTTACCTTGTATTCATCTCCTTGCAACCCTGATTCTTCCTTCTATTGTCCATACACAATATAAAATGGTGAAGAAGGTAAATAACCAAAACAAGTCTTGAAAACACACTTATTTGTGAAAGAATGGAGCGCTTTGTTGTAGGAGTGTTGAATGTAGACTAGTTGATCATCCCAAGTCTTTGGACATTTATTGTTGTAGCCTCTCAACAATTGTAGCATCGTCTTGTTAACAACCTCGGTTTTTTCATTGACAATGATGATGATGACGATGTTGACAATGATGATGACGACAATGAAGATGATGAAATTGACAATGAAGATGACAATGACAATGATGATGAAGATGACAATGATGATGATGAAGAAAATGATGATGGCGATGAAAATGATGATGACGGTGATGTTGAAAATGATGATTATGACAATGATGATGATGATGATAATTACGACAACAACGATGATGAATTTAATGATGACTATGATGATGATGAAAATGACAATGATGATGAAGATGATATCGACGAGACAATTATGATGATGACAATGATGACAATATTGACGGTGAAGATGATGATCATGATGACGATGATGATGACAATGATGATGACGAATATGATAATAGTGATGACGATGACGATGAATATGACGATGATGACGACAACCATGATGATGACATTCGTGACGACGATGATGACGATGATAATGATATTGAAGATGATGATGATAATGACGATGAGGATGATGATGACAATGAAAATGATGACGACGATGCCAATGATGATGACGATGAAAATTATGACAATGATGACAATGACGATGATGACGAATATGAAGACAATAATGATGACGATGACAACAATAAGGATGACGATGATAATGATATCGACGACGATGATTATAATTATGATGACGAAGATGATGATGAAAATTAAAATGATGATGATGATGCTAGTTCTTGATAGATTAAATCATGTTTTAAGCTAATGTTTACTAATGATGAAATTGTCTAGTCTAGTTCCTGTACCTATAGTGTAGTTCTGGTACCCAAGTACTCAAATGAAAAAAAAAAGCACATGGGTTTTGAAGAGTTCGATGTGGGCATGGTATGTATCCTTTGGTTGGCACCCAAACTTCTCTAGGTGAGAATGAGGTCATGGTAAAACCACTAGTAAACACCTTCCAGATAACAAACAGTTAACATTAAGATAATAATTGACGATATCAACGATGTTATTCTTATGCATCCCGTCATACAAATAACATAGAGGATCAATATTAGATTCAACCAGTTTCCATAGGTAATTCCAAGTTTATCTTAGATCGTTTTAAAGAATCTAAAAAGTTTGGTTTGGCGATGCCTTCTCTATTTTGAACCTTTGTTTTTTGAGAATGAAAGGGATTGATTCTATATTTTGTTTCCTAAACTTTCTCAATTAAAATAAACAACATACATTTGAATTTATGTTTGGTAAATACAATTTGTAATTTGATTTCATTTCACTGATACCTTCTTCTTGCATTTACCTGTTTGTATTCTGATATTTCTATTGCAATTTAACATGCATTTTGACTGGTGCAAGCTCATTATTAAAATACATTAAAACACATTACTCTATGGTGTGAACCTAGATAGAAATTAATGTCATTTTGATCAACAAGAAAATAAGATGGCATTTTAGTATTAACCATGTTGTCTTTAAGTTTGGAATATGAAATTTCTCATTAGTCTAAAGGTGGGTCTCCGATGGAGGCCAACCCCTTATATGTCATTGTTCAACAAGTGTATTGGATTTATATTTTCCTACTCCAGCTCAGCTATCTTCGTGGCTATTGTTAAATTTTCTCTTAAGCATTTAAGTGTATTCAATATTCTTTAACTTTTAACAATTAGAACAACGAATTCATACATAAATATCATTGAAATAAAGACATCCACAATGTACACAAGATTTATCCTGGGAAACCCTCTTGGGGGAGAAAACCCAACAAAGCTTCTTTAATATAGATTCGTCAACAAGTACAATGTATCTCTCCAAGAGAGATCTCAAAAAATAGAATATAACCAAAAGATAGACCATAAACCCTAACCATAATAGGATAACACACCACTAGGCCAAGACAGACCTCCAAAAAATAGCGAAAAACCTTCACCAAAACACCTTTACTCTGTAGTTATGTCTCCTCCTCAAAATTGCACACTTTTCCTTGGGAGAGAGAACTTGTGTTGTGTGTATTCTCCAAATGAGGCTCCTAGCCTCTTATAAATACAAGTTGAGTCACCCTTTAATTAGGTCAGGGCCAACTTGTACACTTTACACTTTTTAATTTACATTTGATTTTTACAAAGACACAAAGGGACGACTTTTAAAAAGGCACAATATGGCTGACTTTAAAAATACAACACAATATTATTCTTTGGGGTTTTTTCTTGGTCTAATAAAATATAGATACAATAAGAATATCTTATGAAGCTACTAAAACTTCAACACTCCCTCTTAGCAAGGAAGGTATTCTTCTGGCACGATCGTCATGACTTCTTCTGCATTTATATACACTTGACCATTGACTTGTTGACTTTCCACGAATCTATATTGAAGAAGTGTTGTAACCACTTCATACATCGAGGGCCTCATCATCCTTCTAGGATTTATGTCATCATGAGACTTCAACTCCCCAACTCACACAAAATCTGGCATCTAGTTCATATAGAACTAGTAACTCACCAACTCACGTAAAATTTGGCATCTAGTTCATAAAGAACTAGTAACTCACCAGCTCACACAAAATATGACATCTAGTTCATAAAGAATTAGTAACCTCTCGTTGGCACACCAGGAAACTAGTCCATAGTGACCAGACATCTAATCACGAAGATTAGGCGATGTAGTGTGCACACACTACCCATCTAGACCAAGGCTAGGAAACACCTCCAACCACACAGTTTGTCCCTCCAGCTCGAAAATCTGAGAAACTCACCAGCCCTGAAGGATTGACATCTGCTGACCTTGTGTGAGGTCATGCTGACTGGTGCCACATTCAACAAGATGCCCACGAATGACTACCCATTGCTACTGTCATACGATGATGTTGCTGCCCTGGAATCATATTTGTAACTCATCACTCCCTCTTACTATGGAAGTCCTTCTGGATCACGCCAAGATTGTCTCCGAAGTACAAAAACTTCACTTTCAATAGAGGATTGGTCAACATGTCTACTATCTTCTCATCTGTAACAACATACTGGAGCTCCCTTTTGCACCATATCTTTGATATAATGGTACATGATCTCAATATGCTTGTAATTTTCATGAAACATCGGGTTCTATGACAACTTCACACCACTCTGGTTGTCTCACTAGATACAAGTCACCTCTAGCATAAGATCAAACAATCCTGCAAGCAACTTTCGAAGCCACACTGCTTCGCTGCTAGCTGAACATGCTGCTATATACTCTTCCTCATCCATACTAAGAACCACACTAGTATGCTTCCTACTAAACCATGATATCATATCTGATCCCAGATTGAAGCAACATCTAGATGTACTCTTCCGGTCTGCAATACTACTGGCCCAATCTGAATCAGTAAATCCTTATAGGCTTATCTCATGATTTGAACCATATCTGAGTCCATGGTCAATTGCACCTTTCATATACCTCATCACATGTTTTTTTGCAATCAAGTGAACACGTCTAGGTTCGACCATATACTAACTCAAAGTGTTCATCGAAAAACATATATATGACCTTGTGTTCGTTAAGTACATCAATTAACCAATCATCTATCTATACATGGTGGAATCCACTGTCTCTGAAGATGTATCACTCAATAACTTCAGATTTGTCACCATCGGTGTAGGCATGGATTTACAGTCCATCATTTTGAATCTCTTTAGAATCTCTATAGTATGTTTTCCTTGGTTAAGGAAAATATCACTCTGTCTCTACCATACCTCTATACCTAAGAAGTAATGCATCATACCTAGGTATTTCATCTCGAATTATGTAGCAATTTTCCTCTTACTTTCAGTGATGAGCTTCTTGTCTCCTGCTAAAAACAGTTCATCAACATATAACAATAATATCACTAGTTCACCATCTACAACCTTGTAGTAAAGGTTGGAATCTTCTTTACTCTTGGTAAATCCCAAGATCATCAGGAAACTGTCAATTTTACCATACCATACCCTGGGTGTTTTCTTTAGTCCATATAAGGCTTTATTCAATATGCACACATGTGTTTGACTATCGTGTGTCTTGAAACCTTGTGGTTGCTCCACATACACTTCCTCTTCTATTACATTGTTTAGAAAATATATCTTTACATCCATCTAATGTACCTTCCACTTCATTATTTTAATTATTTCAAGTATATCTCTAATTGAAGTGTATCTCACCACATGAGAAAATGTCTCCTCATAATCTTTTCCTACTTTCTAGGAGAAACCTTGTGCCATGAACCTTGCCTTGTACTTATTGACACTGCCATCTACTGAATGCTTCGTCTTGTAAATCCACTTGGAACTTACCACTATTTTCTCTTTCGGTCTCATAACCAAATATAAAACATCATTCTTTAAAATGGACTATTACTCTTCAGTAATAGCATCCTTCCATTCTTTCTTCTGTGCAACCTCTTCATAACTGGTAGGATCAACATCAATAATGTCACTTAGAAATGCCACGTAACTAGAGTATGGTCGTGGTCTCTTACTTTATCTGAAGGATCCATCTGGAACACCATACTTCTCTTCATCCCAAATAATTTCTTGATCCCAAGATGGTCTTCTCTTCTTTGTATTCATCTCTCAGGATGAATCTGTAGGTATTTGTGGTTCTTCATTATCATGATCTTCTAGTACAACATCATTGCCTACATTTGTATCTGCAACTATGGGAGCTTCAGATTCTTCATCATGGATCTTGTTAGCACTCTATAATTTGCCCAAGGCTGCGGGGGCAGTGACAGAGGCAACATCAAAACCACTTTGAGTCTTGGATCTAGCCCTCCAAGACTCAGAGAGGGATCTCTCTGTCTGATATAAATTTTTTGGAAGAGGATATTAGGCTAGCTATGTAGAATAGGATAATTTTTTCAGTTGGGTAGGTGCAGCAAAGAGGAACCATGGGCAATGAAGTCACAATATGAGTTTTAATCAAAAACAAATCCTACAGACAACCTTACAGGGCAAGGTAGGAAAATCACCGGATTCTTCGTAAGCTTGGGGTATGGCAGAGGGGGAAAATTTTTAAGAGGTCAAATTAAAGACAGAGCGGTAAAGAATTCTGCGTTTAACTTTTAGTGGAAAACATTGACATTGTTTTAAACTGGGAACAGGGTGTTTTTACACAAATATTGATCTTAAATCTCTTTGAAACAATGAATAAGACAAACACATATGATAACAGAAGAAAAAAAATCACAATGAGAAAAAACTTCACCAATGAATTTGACACAAGAATCCTGTAACTGCTGCGACTGTATTATTTGAATTGATGAAAAATACAGCTAGCTCAGTGAACTGTTTTTACAAAAAATCCATCATGGTCCCCTGAATGATCACTCTTTTACATTAAAAATCATCTCTATAAATAGGATAGGTCTCCCCATAAGTTTCTAAAGTTGGATTCAACCGCCTCGGCCAAAAATAGCCAAAAATCCCCCAAAATCTGGAACTGTCCGCCATGAAAGATGAGCCTAATTTATGAAAAATAAAGGGTCTAAACAGACATTTGTTTCTCTTCAATGATGATACCTGGGGAAAAAATGAAGGAGGTTATTGTATATGGGCATGTTTTGGACAAAAACCTCCTTCGGTTTCACCAAATTTGCCTCCAACTGGCTCTAACAACTCCTACATGATCGAGACTGTAACAGAAAAACCAAAAATCCGAAAAAAGAGGCTGAAAGATAGATTCGATTCTCCCTGCTCATGGAACCTGTGAAACAATTGAGAGAGGATTTTGTTCTTCATCCCGTTATGAGAAAAAACCTCTCTCGGATTTTTAAAATACGTCTTCAGTTGCCCAGAATCCATTTTGAAAGAAGACGTACCAAATAGGCAAAAATGGCGAAAAATGAGAAAAGTGGTTTTTTTTGGGATGGGTGGTATTCCGGACCCCCCCTGAGGTGGTAAGCAGTTTTTTTTTGGGGGGGGAGTGTCCGCTAGAATGTGGGGGCGACACCTGTCCGGGGGTGGTTTTTAGAAACTACCATTCTGGACCCCCCCCCCCTCTCGTTAAGTTTCAGATAGTGAGGGGGGGGGTCCGGAATTTTTAATAACCGTTGATTTATTTGTTTGATGTGAGTGAGAGTGTACGAGGGGTATTTGGGTGGGTAGACTTAGGGTAGTGTAGTTTTTAATTTTTTTAGTTTTAGTTTTTAATATTATTTTATTATATGTTTTATTACGTTTTGTTTTATGTATTTTTTATATATGTTTTGTGTTTTGTTTTAATTTTTTGTTTTTAACATCTATTTTTGTATTATTAATTATTATGTTTTTTATTATATTTTGATTGTTTTATTATTTTTTTTGTTTTTATTTTGTATTATTTAATGTTTAATATATGTATTTTTATATTGTTTTTTAATTTGTTTTTTAATCAATTTAAATTAATCAAACTCTAACCTAATTACTAACTTAGATAATTAACTTAATTATTAATTAATTAATTATTAACTAGTTAGTTATCAACTAGTTTAACTAATTCTAACTATACTAACATTATTATTTAATCTAAATAACGTATTGTTCTTTGTGTTTGTCCTAAGTTTGATTATTCATGGATGGGTGATGGGCTAGAGGTAGTCAACGGGGAAAAAGGACAAGGGAGTGAGGGCGTAGCGTGGATGAAGGATGCAACAGGGTGATGGGGGAGCGAGCGAAATACATGGAGGGGAGAAACGGGATCAACCGAGCCAGACTTCGTCATCACGAGAGAAAACGCCAAATCAACAGTCGAAGAATTGAGTTAGCTATGATTATAGGTCCCCAACAGATCTCATCTGAATGATTCTATCTCGATCTACTGAAATCTTCATCCTCATCTAAGGTGAAATCTCTGCTAGTCTCAATCTACTAGTGACCAGGGATGTAGACTCTGTATGCCTTCGATGTCTCACTATATCCAAAAAATATACCCTTCTTTCCTGAAGGGTCCAACTTCAATCTCTTGTCCCTGGGGACATGCACAAATAATGGACAACCAAATATCCTTAAGTGGCTAACCTTTGGATTTTCTCCTGTAAACATTTCTTTTGGTGTCTTGTTCCCAAGTGCACAGTGGGGAATTTTTTTCTGCACATATACTAGGGTCATGGTTGCTTCTACCCACATATGCATTGGTAAATTTTGATCATGAATCATGGCCTTTACTTCTTCCATGATTTTTTGGTTCTTTCTTTATGCCACACCATTCTGATGAGGATTGTATGGAGTAGAGAGCTCCCTCTTAATCCCAAATTCTTTGCAGAATGCCTTGAATTCATATGATGTGAATTCTCCTCCATTATCTGACCTTAAGATCTTTATCTTATTTTTAGAAAGGTTTTCAACAAGTACCTTGAATTCTTTGAACTTGTTGAATAATTCACTTTTAGCTTTCAAAAAATAAATCCAAGTTTTATGTGCAAAATCATCAATGAATGAAACATAATATACATACCCGCTAAGTGAAGTGGCTGAAATTGTTCCACACACATCTGAATGTATGATTCCCAAGGCTCTTTTGGATTTTCTATCACTGCTTGGAAATGATTTCTTCACATACTTTCCTTGTGTGCATCCCTTGCATATGCCTTCATGATTCACTTGGATTTTTTGCAATCCTGTCACCATCTTGCTCACGATCAATAGTGATTTGTAATGTATGTGAGAAAATATTCTATGCCATATCTCACTTGGAGTAATTGTACTATGCACTAATGTTGAATCTGAATGTCCCTTTAACTTGTATATACATCCTTCTTGAACACCAATCACTACAACATCATCAATAAATTTTTCTCTTGGCCACATGAGAACTTCACCATCAATGAAAGAAACTGTGAATCCTTTTTCATCCAAAGTTGAGATAGAAAGGAGATTCTTCTTCAAACTAGGTACATAAAAACCATCCTTCATCTTCATAGGCTTTCCGAAATCCATTATGTAATATGCTTCTCCTACTCCTTTAATGGGATACTAATAGTCATCACCGAGCTTCACTTTGTGAGGTGAATCTTTCTGAACTAATTCTAAGAAATAATCCATTTAACATGTCCTGTGCTTAGAAGCACCACTATCAATAAACCATGTGTCACTTCCATGAGTAAATGATCCTCTAAGAGATGATATTAATACATATTCTTTGCTTGAGTCATCTTCTTTGGCTCTTTCTTGACCAGGTTCATCATCTTTTGCGGCATGAGCATGATGTCTTTTATAATTTCCTTTTTTGACTTGTTCTTGTAATTTGAGTAATCCATTTTAAACTTTTGTTTCTTTTGTAACCCATGAGGATTCTTTTGAGAGTGAACCTCTTTATTTCTCTTTCCTTTTCTTTCATGTGCTACTAGAGCTTGATTATTCTCATTGCATAGTTTCTCTTCTCTTGCTGCCAATCTAGCTTCTTCCTAAGTGCAATCCTCCCATAGTCTACTAAAAATTTTTAGCTTTATTCTTGAACATATTCCCTGAATGAATGATTACCAATATCTTGGGAGACCATTCAAATTAGTCATCACCAATTCAACTTCTTCAATTGTGTCTCCACTGGCTTCAATTTGTTCTTTGATTTGAGACACTCTTGTGAAGTAGGATTGAATGGTTTCTGAACTCTACATCTTTACACTCTTGAGTTGTTTCCTCGACGTCATCTTCTGGTTGATATTCTTACCTTCTTATAAATATGATAAGGAATCAAACATTTGCTTGGGAGTTGTCAATGATGAGACATGAGGGATCAAATGATCCTTAATAGAATCAACAATGATTCTCTTTGTCTTGAACAAACTCTTCTAGTACATTTCCTTGGCCACATATTACTCTGGTTCTCGAACTTCTTCTTTGACGAAATCTTATAGTTCATTCTCTTCTAGAATGAGCATCACTCTATACTTCCATGCTCAGAAGTTATCAACACCCTCAAGATTCTCATAAAGCTTAGTGATGGGAGTCATCTTTCCCTGAGATGGAAATATAATAATAAAATAGAAACTTTTCAAAGAAATATTTTGAACTTACTAGAGAGTGTGCTATGCCAAAGTGCATTGTTCCAACTTTAGTTTCCAGCTACCTTAACGTCTTGATCTAGGGTTTATGAGGAAACCCTGATTTTTCAAATTGAGAATTTTGGAATTCTGATCCGAGGGAAAGGTGTGCCCTCCTTAGGATAACTCATTGATGGCTTTAATTTGATCAATGTTCTTCAAAAATACGGTGATGTCATCACCTAGGGTTTTATGCAGAAATCCTAATTTTCAGAAATTGTGAAAACTACAAAATTGGTCCAGGGAAAAGAGACGCTAGGGTTAGGAGAGTCTTTCTATGGTATTTATTTCTCGAGCGAGTTTCATTAGACTATGAAAATGGATTCGTTTAGGACCACTCTAAAACCATGTTAAAATTTCTCTTAAGCAGTTAAGTGTATTCAATATTCTTTAAATTTTAACAATTAGAATAACAACTGCATACATAAACATCACTGAAAGAAAGACATCCATAGTATACACAATATTTATCCTTGGAAAACCTCTCGAGGGAGAAAACCCAACAAATATTCTTCAATATGGATTCATCAACAAGTACAATTTCTCTTTCCAAGAGAGATCTCACAAAACAAAAGATAACCAGAAGATAGACCAAAAACCCTAACCAGAATAGGGTAACGCACCACTAGACCAAGATATACCTCCAATAGATAAACAAAACCCTTCACCAAAACACCTTTACTCTATATTTGTGTCTCCTCCTTAGACTTGCACACTTTTCCTTGAGAGAGATAACTTGTGTTGTGTGTATTCTCCAAATGAGGTGTCGAGCCTCTTATAAATACAAGTTAAGTCACCCTTTAATTAGGTCATGGACGACTTGTACACTTTCTAATTTACATTTGACTTTTACAAAGGCACAATAGGGATGACTTTAGAAATACAACATAACATTATTCTTTAGGGTTTTGACTTGGTCTAATACAATATATATACAATAAGAATATCTTCTGAAGCTACTCAAACTTCAATAGCTAGGATGAGTGGGATTCTAGATTTGACCACGTTGTGCTCTAGGCTGCGTGCATGGGATCCTTTAATTTTTCTTCATGAATCATTTGTCCATCCATATAAAACTCTATTTTTCCTCTCTTTAAACCATGTCGCACATGTTCTCTCAATATTTCAAACATCTCCTAGGCATATCATGAGTCTTGGCCTTGTATTCTATTTGGCTTGCAGTACTTGCCTGTATGGATTCAATACTTCCACACATCTTGTTAGCATCAACACAATGGAGGATTGCATCAACCATTCTTGGCAATGATGGAATCCATTTTTGACTCAAGTCTCTTCATACGATCAGTGGAATGATTAAGGTTCATTTCATGGAGTATTAATCACAATCAAAGGTATCAATGACCTTCCACATGTAGTCAAGATGGGTTAAATGAAGAGAAGAGGATCATAGATATCATATTTGAATGGTTATGAAAACCTTTGGCATTTGTTTTCTCAAACAATCTCATGTTTTCAAAATCTATTCAAGCTAAGTCCATTACACAAGTAGTTGTTGAGGAATAAGGACTAGCTAGTGTTATGGAAAATAAACTTTCCAGAGTTGTGTGCTAGATATGGGAGATTCACGAAGAAAATTAGGAGGCTTTGGTAGATTTGGTAAATTCTTTGCATATCAGGCTCAACAACATCTCAACCCAAATGCATACCACCATGGAATTTCTTGTAGAGCAGAGGCAAGGGAAACAACAATTGCATGACAAGGTAGATGTTATTCATTCTGAAGTTGAGAAATTGTGTTCTCTCCCAGCCTCATCACCTCCATCAAGTTCAGACACAACTATCTCTGATGTTGCTTCTTCTCCAAACCATCCCCAACAGGTACCTGATTTGAATTTTCCCCTAGAGTTAGTAGAAGGGGGTCAGAATAAGCAAGACCCTCCAATTATGTAGCCTTTTGATGCATTTATTTTTCATTTTGATATTAGGAATTTTCTACATGCACTATAGTCACAATTATTGTAGCTCTTACTTAGTTCAAAGACATTTTGACAGACTACAAGTAGTTATAGTTGTGCTACATCCTGATTTTGACAATAGTTGTATGCTATAGTCACAATTATTGTATCTCTTACTTTGTTCATAGACATTTTGATATACTACAAGTAGTTATAGTTGTGCTACAACCTGATTTTGACAATAGTTGTGCTATAGCCTGATTTTGACTATGTTTTAAAGGATGTTTTTTTCCACTATATAAGGACTTTTCTCTATGAGACTTATCATAGAATTTTTGAATAAAATTTCTCCCAATTCTTTTTGATTAAAAAAAAATCCATGTTATCTTTAAGTATGTGAGGGCCTTCCATAGTCCATCATTACGATTTATCAATTTTTTTCAGCATCAATTACTTATAGCTTTTAAATTTATTCATATATGACTACTATATCAATGAATGCATATAAGGATGGTGGCTTTGATATGATGGACATGTATTTTAGGCATGTGAAAGTAATTTGACTCCCATAAACCAATTCAAGTTGCATTGAATGTAATTTAGAATTATCAAATGCATTTTAAGGGAAATTGTTTTTAATATAAAATCCCCATTGTCTACTCAAAATGTGAATTTTGGATAAAAAAATAGAATGTTTTACCACCTCGAGTGGACTTTGTAAAATTCATGCAGGGCCTATCAAAATTCACATGATGAAATTAAAAAACATTGGATTGGAGTATCTCATATTTTTAACAATATTTCATATTCATGTTCTCCAAAATATCTCTAAATGCACAAAGCATCCCTAAAAATTGACAATTTCCCAGTTCTTCATTAATTTTGTCAACTCTAGAAATATGCACAAAAATGCACACCCAGGGAAAATAGTAGCGTCCTTTATGATACAAGAAATAAAAATTTGTATTTACAACATTCCTAACCTACCTATATAGTTAAAGATTCAATCCAAATCCAAAAAATCCCTATTGTTACAAACTATAATTAACTTTGTCTTTTTAGCAAGAAAATTGCATGTAATTAATGTTCTTTCCTTTATGTAATTGGAAACCATCATTTTTTTATTTTCTAATATATTACTATTATTCTACCATTTTTATGGACAACATTCATGATTTCATATGTTCAAGAATTTAATTTTATAGTATTTTTATACACCGCCATAAAAAAATGGACATAAGGTTTTTTTTAAACATGTCTTGTCTTTACATATTCATAGAAAAATGTTTACAATAAAACATACAAGTACTGAATAAAATTTAGAGTACTTATTTCGGTTTGAACAATGGGGATATTTCATCAATAGAGCTCCTTTGACTAGAATATGACATAAAACTTCATCTTCACACCTTGAACAAAAATAAGTTTAGTTTTTTAACCTAAGGAGAATTTTTTTTTACACCTAATCTTCCAGAAAATAAATAAAGTTGTGATTCTAAAACAATGGTAAACCATTTTCCTTTTTAATTTGAGAAAAGTATGTTTAGTGGAAAGATTTGACTTGAGTCCTTTCTACATAGAGATGGGTTTTCTGATGTAAGAATGCAGAGCTACCAAAAAATACTTGCACCTCTTAGCATATAAGTATAACTACAACAACAAAAAAGATTGTTGATTGTGTGTTAGAATCAGAAGGTTTGTTCTTTTAATTTTCAAACCACTAATCTCACATAAGATCACAATGGTGAAAATGATGACGATGATGATGACAATATCATTGATATTCTTCATCATCCAACTCTACATTTGTATCATCCAGTTCATAATCAATATTGTTGAAAGTATTGGCCATATCAACATCATCATCAATGTCATTTTTTATCATAATATCATTATCAATATCATCATCGAGAACATAATTGTCATCTACATCTGGCTGAACTTCTTCGACTTCTTCATCTAAAATTATAATATCTACCTCATCACGCTCCTCTGCATATTCTTCTTCTTCTTCAATATCATATTCTTTTGGTACAATATACTTTATAGGCCTTCCTCCTGGATCATATCTAAAAACATATGACCAACCTACTTTACCTGGAAACTCTGAATAAAAGACCTGGTCACATTATCTTGGAAGAGCATAAGTTTTTGTACCCAGCTCAAACATCCTTGTATTARCCATGGTAAATCCATTGGCATGCTCAATAACAGTTCTTTTAGGATCATGTTCATTCTTTCGTAACTTGTATCATTTGACCTCGAAAAAAACTAACTTGAAGGAATTAAAGTCACACTCAATTATATCATTCAAATACACATAATATTTATTTTTAGATATTTTTGGATGTCTATCACTTCTAGAGGAAGCATTAGTGACCTAAAAAACTGCAGTTATCCTAGAATCAAAGGTTTTCTTCATGTCATCCAACTTTTTGATGCGAAATTTACGGCCACTGCACCACATAGTCTTGTTGTGTTTCAACTGCAACATAATCCACAAAACGTAAAAAATGCATATTTTTCAACGACTGAACATATTTAGACTAAGTAAAAATTTACAAAAGAAACACACCATGACCTAGATTAAATATAGAATGGAAAATAATTAAAACATGATGTGGGTGAATTATATGCTTGCATGTTTATCTTTTAAACCATATGCTAAATCAAATTTTCTTTGAGTAAGATTGGTATCTTGATTAATCAAGGTAGCCACCCCTTCCCATGATAACTTACCATTACATTGTATACATCAATCTATCCATACCTTCATCCAATCAATATTGTTTGCGATGTATAAATGTAGTGGATCACACTCTCGACCAATTGTATGAAAAAAGAATAAAAATTACTAACAATAAAGATACTTAATAATTGATGGAAGAATAAAATTTAAATAAGTACAATATAGATAAAAAATAATAATGCAAAGTATTATATATCTCATCTACCATCTAATTACCTTTCAATTTCCTCATTCTACCTTTTTCGACTAGGACCCCCCCCTTCAAATTTGTTGATGGAGTTGACATCCCAAATGCGAGGCACCTTCATTCATGCTGCTAATTTAGGAAGATATTGACTAATATACAATACCAAGGATTGATATACCATATAACCCTCCACCATAGAACCTTAAGGATGTTCTCTTTGTCTAATGAAGCCTTCAATGACTTCAAGTACCTCTTTACCATCCACATTTACCTTGTGTGTACAGGTACACACATTTCAATCTTCTCAACTTGGCGTATGAGGTAGTGTTCTTGAGCATTGGAAAATGTCGGAGGTAGATACTTCTACATTTCACACATTAGCCGAGGAATTTCTCTCCTCCAATATTTTATTTCTTCTTTATGGATTTATTTATATGACAACCACCTACACATGATTATACAAGAAAATTATCATAGTTTTCACCAACAAAGTATACACATTTCAATTAAAACACATGACAACAAGTTCTGCAACAAACATTTTTCTTACCTCATGTATTTTCTGAGATCA
This sequence comes from Picea engelmannii, assembly GCA_009831015.1. Classification (NCBI taxonomy): domain Eukaryota; kingdom Viridiplantae; phylum Streptophyta; class Pinopsida; order Pinales; family Pinaceae; genus Picea; species Picea engelmannii. The sequence goes on along the minus strand of ML797296.1, from coordinate 109,832 downwards.
TATATAACTTGTTTTACGTTGTTGTCAAAGTTGTTAGAGAGAGATAGAGGTAGAATATATTGTAATTACACAAAAAAAATCATTATTTTTTTGAAAAGAAAAAAAAAATTAAAGTACTAAAAATAAGTATTTATACCAATGTAGAAATCTACCAAATTAAACTGACCTCAGCTCACCAAATAGATTAACACCATTAAGTGCCAATGAAATAATAACATTACGAGGTTCCTCTTTAAAAATTTACCATCTTTCTTCTATGTTCCTAAATGAAAAAGCATCTGTAGGAATTTGAAGAACACCATATTCACTTATGTTCCATGCATGATAATCCATAAATTGTGCTATGCTTTCACACCTGAACAATAATTGCAAACGTGGAATTATCAGAATATGACAAAGGACCTTGTGAGGCACCTTTTTTGTTACTGGATCGATTCGATATCTATTGATTTGACATTGTGGGTATTTCATTTTTGATGAATATTGTCCATAATATATAATATGATCATTAGGACATGCATCAATAGCCTGATAATCCATTCCAATATCTTTCATAATGGCACATAACTCTCAGTATGTGTGAGGTAGATAATTTGACGGTGGTAAGAAAAAATCACCTAACAATCTACAACATGATAAAAAATAACTAGTTTATGTAAATAATAGTAATAAAAAATATCGCATTAATATATTACACATTAATTGACACTAAAAAAAGAGAAAAATAATTTCAAACTTTACGTATATGTGACAAATTATATTGTTACATACCTTAGGATTTGCGTGAGACAAGTGTTTGACAAACCATTCAATACCTTCAAGTTCACCAACAACATTATAGTTGATAGAATATTTGTTCTTGAGCCTTCAGAAAGGGGTTTTTGTGCCTTCTCAAGCAAAGGTACATCATTAATATCATCAAAGTTGTCCTCATCAACAAGACAAAATATGTCCTGGATCAATCTATTTATCCCATCATCTGACTCAACAGTATTATTGGTCTTGTTATCCCCAATTTCTAGGGATAACTAAGGAGATGATGTCTCGAGTCCCTCATGTTGCAGACATGGAGTATCAAGAGACAAATGAATGACAATGTCCACATGCACAGACATAGACCCACTTCACCACCACACATCCTAGATTCGTAATGATGGCATCGACCACATAATATTGCTTCCGAAAGACGATGGGTCTTGCTACATGAGGTACAAGTAAGGTATTGTGGTAAGTATCACTTTAATACTTGATGAATTTGAATATGTTGAATTTAAAGATGATTTTGATTATAGAAAGTTTGCTTGAAAATTATGCTTTTTTCCCTGTCTCACCTTGGTGGTTGACATTGTGCCTTAGTAAGTGGTCACCCTTAGGGATGGGTTTGCTACTAGGAGGTCTCCTTAACAAGTCATTGTACCATTCCTGATCATATTTATCATTTTCCACACTTAATCCTTTTTGTCTCCTTGTCTTTTGGGATTTTCGGGTGTACTAACCCAAGAAGGGTTTGTACCTTATTTCATGGGAAGAAGGGGTTGAAGGCCCAGAGGTTTGTAGCTGGAAAAATATAAAATCCAATCATAAACCTTTTAGATGCTCGCCTAGGGATACCGATAACAATGAAATGTCTCTCATAAGAAACTAATGGAAACCGTGAAAAATCAAAATATAAAAATGCCAACCATGGTAGAGCGTGTGTGGGAAATGTTTTTCATGCTTAGGTATAAGTCCCACATATCGTCTTCAACTTGGGGTAGCATAGTGTGACCAAGGTAGAGTCAAGGTGGGCAATGATTTTCATTCTTAGGTAGAAGTCCCACCTTGGCTTCAACCTAGAAATATTTTAAATAATTGATGGAAATAAATGGGCTTGGAAAAATGATGCATTGAAAATGAAGGTGAAACAAACCCTCTACAGAGGCACCTATAAATGAGGCAATACGATCCTTTGTATGTCATGAACCCCATGCAAAAAATTCTTACCCCCCATCCACTTCATATTCTCCACATGAGTTAGAGAGGATCCACCTAGGAAACACTCCTTGACTTAAGGAATGATTCACCCAATAGGTCATCTTGTTAACCCTCCCATACCTAAACTTGGAAAATTGCATAGGGTCTTTGAGCACTTTTTTAATTTGATAAGGTAGTTTTAATGCACATGTTTAGATGACTCATATATTAAATGTGATTTACTTTCCATGATGCTTTGAATTGATATCCTTGGAAGGTACACTTGTCTGTCTTTGCAGGACCTTGTTGATGGACATTTTGGAGGAACAAGCCTAGCTTGGGCTTTCATTGGGGCAGAAATCCCACCTATTGGATGCCATAGCCCAGAACTTGGGGAAATACAAGAGATGCGCATTCCTTTGAAGGCAGAGGAAGACATGTTGGAGGATCTCACCTAGCCCTTACAATCCAAAAATTTACCTTTGGAGGCTAATATGTCATCTTGGAGGGCTTGACGTTACCCTAGGGCTAGGGTTTTGGTGGTGATGATGATGTTTGATGGACACTTGGAACTTTTGGATAAGGAGGATCCCTTGCACCTTGAAGAGAATCCCAATACATGAGAGGGATGCCTTAGGAGGTCCAACGAATTCCTCTGTCTTTCTCAACGACTTGCTAAAGTGCCAAGATGTCACCCTAGAAGGGGTTGATGTCGCAATTAGAGTTTCTTTTGTGCATTTTTTAAAGTTAAAATTAAATTTATTTTGTAAATGGTAAAATTAAAGTAGGTTTGAATCCTTACTCTGTGGTTTACCGTAAATTTATGTGGACAAACACATTTTAGGAGTTTTGTGTAAATAAGGATCAATTTCATTTCATTGGAACATAATTCTCTCACATGAGAAGAGATACTTAGCTGAAATTTGCGCCCCCCTTGAGCAATATCATTCTCTCTCTCTCTCTCTCTCTCTCTCTCTCTCTCTCTCTCTCTTATGCTATGGTTTATCATTTTCTTGTGTAATGAAGTGGTGCATTATCTCTTGGAGGCATTTTCTATTGCTACGGTGATGAAAGTTCTTGGTAACTAGGGTTTTGTCTTGCATGCTCTTGGAATTGGTAAAAAAAAGTTTCATTTTGTTAGTTATTCTTTATTTTTCCATGGTTATTATTGGCTATATCCTTGGAGGAATATAAGGGCATATACCCTCCACCAAGTTTTATCATTGTTGTTTGTTGAAAAATCTATTGCAAAGGTTGCTATGAGGAATAAAAAGGATTACACCCTCATACATATACACTGTTAGGGTTACTTGTTCAAGGGAGTAAAAGGGCTTACACCCCTTGAGATATAGTAGACCTAACCTATTTCAAGAAGACTCCATAACCCATTTTATAAGGCACTAATCTAATTTTGCATTGGAGAAATAAATTACTTGCATTGGTACATGCAATTTAGAGAGATATTGAAATTGTTCAAGTTGGAATCCTTTCTTGGTGTCTTAAGATTGATAAATCCACTTGTTGAGGGAAAGATATGAATTATCTTACTCAAGCATTTTTGAATATTTCCTGGCTAAGACAATATAGTCGGGAATATCACCTTATGTTTTATAGCCTCAAAATATTTTCCCAATCCACAAGTATTAATTACAAGGGTTTAAAATGATTTTTTTTTTATGAAAAGAATGTGGAAAAATAACATAATGTTTTTATATAAGTTTATGAAAAATATAGAGATTACATAAAGTAAATGTGGAAAAATAACATAAATTTTTTATATAAGTTTTTGAAAAATATAGAGATTACATAAAGTAAATGTGGAGATCAAAAAGAAAAAGTAACCAAGTCATAGATACACATAAAATGAGACAAAACAACAATCTGCTTTATTTCATTCCAAGAAATCAAAAGTATCTTTCTCTTTACAAAATCCCTGTGAGGGCATGGACCAAAGTCTAATTTAGAGATCCCCGATGAAAACCATACAAAAAGATTCTGACAAGAAGTAAAAACTAAACTTTATAATTTGGATCAACTTGCCACAAACTGCTGCCAATTTGACTCTGCACAATATCCTTTATCAGCTATGAAACTTAATCCATAAACAAACAACTATACACAAACTATCAAAGATAGATCAACACCTCTAAAACAAGCATATGAGTGATTTGGTTACGTTTTGAACCCTGTTGTCTACAATAATAGCCTGCTGTCAAAAAGAGAATTAAGCTTTGAATGAACTCAAGAATGAATGAAAATTGAAAATATCTCATGAAAACAAAAGAACAAACCTTAGTATTGATTTCTCCTTCTATTCTCCTCTTGTTTCTTCTTCTCGTTTTTCTTTTATGCATTCCAAATAAGTTTAAGTAGTTCAACTACTTCCTTTAGTTAAGTTAGTTGAACTTAAATAATTTTAGTTTAGGAGAAATAATGATAATAATAATAATAGTTAAGGGTATTTATTTAATAATAACTAAGTAGGTGGGACCCCTTGTGATTCCCTTCTTTTATTCTTTTCAAAAAAAATAAAAATGGATAATCATTTAAACACATGCTTCCTTGTAACTCCCTTAAATACCTTCAAAATTTGAATATTCAAATATAAAAAATAATTCAAATCATCTCCAAAAATATGTAAATATTCACATAATCCACAATATCCAAAAAAAATATATTGTTGTCCAAAACTTTATGCAGACCACTGTCTTCAACAACTCATTCATAAAAACACATAAATTAAAATCCATACTTGCCACTCTGAGAGGAAATCCTTCTTTTATCACTGTTATCCCCTTTGGATTTCTCGGAGGTATCCTTTGGTTGATTCGAACCTTGAGGCTGTATCTAACTAATAACATGGGAACAATCATCCTTCATATGCATACGAGAGGACACTGATTTTGAAGAGTCATTTAAAGGAGAGGAAGGGGAGGCAATAGCTTTTCCTTTATCTTGCACATGGGGAACATCCGTTTTAAGACTTTTACTAGCATGAGAGGATTGAATAGGTGAATGCACAGGGGAAATTTGAACATTAGGATTTACAAGTGGTGGAGGAGGTAATGACAAATTGGGCCAGCCATGATGGTGAGAGACTATCAGATTGACAATCTCTTTTCATCCATCATTTGCAGGAACTTATGGATGCAAGGGCACATGAGGAGGCACATGAATACCGAGGATATTTTGCAATGGGAAGGGAGGCCTCTATAGTTGGGGTTGTACTATCCCTTTCCCGATCCAGTTGAAGAACCCAGATTGAAACAACCAGTTCAACTCCTGGGGGTCAACATCAAAATGAATAGAGAATCTAGGCCTTCTAGGCCCTCTGTTCCAATTACCTCTTCCTCTATTATTTTCCATGGCTTCCCTTGTTGAAGAAATGCATCCTATATGCAACAATTCATCAGTAACTATACCTTAATAGACCATACATGATATTCTACTTGCATGAAACAATAATTGGCTCAGAAATTGACACAAGACCCATGCAAATCCATCCATAAGAAATCATTTAATAATTTCCAAATGAGCAGGGGGTGGATAGGGTTCATGGGGGAGGGAGTGTAATGAGCGGAAAAGTTATATAATGAGAGGGGAAAAATACATGAGTATTGCTCAACAATTGATTAAATAATTTAACTATGCAATCAAATACCAAAAATATCAGCTGCCAACCATCACTCTGTCATATTCTTTGTCATTGTTATACATAGTTTTTAATTTATTTTACAGAACAAGGATGCCAAAAATGATAATGGGATTATGAGGGGGGTATAATGAGTGAAAAAATGATAGCATGAGAGGGAATAAAATATGGATACTGTTCATAAAAATAAATCAAATCAACCAACAACCATAACTCTGTTCAAACTCCATAATCCAATAAGCATTCACTTTTAAAACCAAAACCATTTCGATGTCACTTCTTTACATAATGATTGTTGACTTCAAAAAAACAATTCATATGCCCATAAATACTCAATTACAGTATCCCTTGCATCTATACAATATCTATATAGCAGTCATGATAACTACATTGCCATTTTATGATAACATAATAATTCGTCGAGCCACAATCATTCATATTCAAATGCTAAATCCTTTTCCTTTTAAAATAAAATAGAAATATGCATAATGATTCCAACCATACACATCCAATATTTATTCCTCAAACTCAAATAAGAACAGGCCCAATATTAACCACCATCTGTCAATTTACAAACAATGTTCAACATAATCAACTGGGCATTAAAACTCATAATCGAGCCCCAATTAAATCACACACAAGTGTTCATCCAATAAAATCAGCATAAGTATTGATTCGAAATAACATTTGACCAATAAAATGCAACTTTGATCCTGAGCTTCTCGTAAATTTAACATGTACAGACTTTCTTTAAGAATTTCCCAACGAGAGACAGAGCCAAATCATTCCCAATCAACCAAACAAACAAACAATGATCTTTACCTTCGACTGGATTTGCAACTATATCAATATCGTTATTAGGGTTTAACACAACAAATGGAAGTAAGAACAAATAGCTCGACCAAATGAATAAGTCCTCAGGGATGCAGATAACTCGTGCCCTTTAAAAATTCATCAAAGAGAAATAACAACAGATGGCTCAATCAAGGAATAGTCTTTGAAGACACAGAGAGCTCATGCCCTTTTCAAATTCACCACATACACATAACCTCTAACAATATTCTTGAGAATGAAGGTTACCCAAAAAATGGTAGTCAACCACCCTCAATAGAGAACAAGAGAAAACGAATTCTTAAAATCATTGTGAAGAGAATGCCCAAGCACAACTCATGGCCAATCAAAAACATATACAAGCTTCCACTTAAATTTCTGGGTGATACTAAACCCGCAAAAATGACAATGAGGGCAATGCTATAACACATAATAGCTCGGGATTGGCCAAGACATGGAAAGAAACACCCCAACTCTTTAACAGYTCACATTGCAATTCAGAGGATTGAAACAAGGAGAAAAGGAGTGGAAAAACTTAACACCAAGACTGGTTGTAAAACCCATGCACAAAGCTTAGAKATTGCCAATCAAAGACATAAATTTCCAAAGAGGGCCAGAACCAAAAAATCAAGCCGACCAAGCATGCYTCTTTTGTTATTTATCCAATAAAATCATGCACATATTACACAYAATAAAGTATATCCATTTCTCTTTTCCAAAATGCCAACAGTCTAGAATATTCACAGAATAATACACAGAAAACACTAATACAAAGTCCAAAAAATTAAGAAAAACATAGACCTCAAGCCATTYTGAGCCAAAAAATTGATTCATAAAGCAGAGGAACCATCATGGATGGAAAAATAAGGAACCATACCTGGAAAAAAATGCTTGAATGAGAGAATTAGATTGTCTTCCTTCACAACGAAAAATCCCAGAGCATCAACAACCACTAGAGCCAAAAAACCAAATGCAAGTATGGCTAGGGTGACAGGCCTCAAGGCTTGTTTGAGTGATGTGCAGTAAATGCATGTTGCTTCCTTCCCCAGCCTCATTCAATTCAACGTACAAGCCAACCAATCCACCATAACATCAACCATTAATTCAACCAAATATCCCATTGCTATATCCATTTACATATTGTGCCACCCAAAGTATTGTCATAACCTTTTTAAATAAAATAACCATGTGCTATAACATTACCACATATGCCTCACACAAAGCGCATAAGTCTAGCAACAAGGGTTTATACACCCTTCGTTTTTCACAATTACATATAACCTTAGGGCTTGTACATAGTCCTTTTATTTGAAAAATATCCCATATCATCCTTAATCAAGATCATAGATAAAACAATTAACCCATGTTTAATTGCAATGTCAAACCAAACTGATAATGATCCTTTTATCCATAAGGCGGCCTCAATATAATTTGCGAATGTACATAAAACAATCCAATGCCATGCAATAATCAACCATCAACTTATGTCACCAAAACATTTTAAGCCATAATTTCAATCATCAACTATAGAATACTGTGTTGGGATCATCATAACAACAACAAAATATATAAGCGCAACATACCCATCATAGCGCCACTAGTCTACAAGGGGTCCCACCTACTAGTTTATTATTATTATAATAATAAATAATAGATCTTGGCAATCATTTGTGAGCAATATTCATCATTGCAATTTTAAGCGTCAACGCCATTAGGGTGTCTTGTTTAGCCTAGTGACTCTCTTGTTATCATTAATAAAAAACTACAGCGATTAGGGCTGCAAAAAAAAAAAAAAAAATACTTTATATTTTACTTTAACTTGCTTTTCAACTGTGGAAATTTGCTTGGAAGCCACTATTATTGTTCTATTGCTTATTGACTAACTTTTTGTCGGTTTTCTTGCTAACTTTTGTGTTTGAAACTTACTGTTGTAGAAAATATTTGCTAAATCCACTTGGATGTTACAATAAGTCTCTGAAAACCGTATCTAACATCCCTCTTTTACCATCAAAGTTTGTTCTTGAACATTGCAAAATTATCTACCAATTTAGTGCTTCATTGTGCAACAACTAATTGATAATTTTGATGGTTATTTATGTAGTAAAAAATTGGTTTCATTGCTGATATATATTTATTTACTCCTGTAATTTAGGACAACAAGCTTCATTTACTTTTCCATTAGAATATTGGGCTTGTACATTTTTTTTTCTCTTGTCTCAGGCAGGTACAATTTTCTTCCGCATGCACTCAAGCATTTGGAAACCATTGACCATCACCAAGACTTGTTTCCAAGCTATATTCCACTCCTTATATTTGACCTATAGGGGAATCATCTTCCATTACTCCACTTTTCATCTCATATCCTCCTAGGGTCACTTGGGATACCCCCCTTGTGTAGGGTGTCTCCTTCACTAAAGCGAGGGGAGTACTTAACTAAGGTTACAGTGGGTAGGTAATCCCATAGTTTTCTCAATATTGTAGATTGGATCGGGCTTTTCCCAACCTACAATTTGTGCGATAACATGTCTCATCTTATTTTGTAGAATTAACTTGATTATGATGATATTCAATATCCAGACAACCATCTTCCTTGGCATGTACGTCAATAATATTTCTACTACTACTAGGCACATTCTTCGGCTCCACAAACCTAGGAGGATTTTTCTTTATAATTACAAATAATCAATAAAATTGATGTATATAACAAATATTAAAATGAAAGAAATTTTTATAAATACACTCAATACAAAGACAATATATAATAATGAATAAATTACCATGGGACAATATGTGAACCCCTTCAACGTGCCCATTTATCCAACAATGTCTCTCAATTGTTTTTCTTACAAGTCTTTTTTCGTTAAAGCCCCCACATTTATTACAAGGGCATTGAAGTTTCACATTACCCTTTGCCTCCAATGTCACCTTTAACCTAACAATCTTCCTCTCATTTTCTTCATCCATATTGTTGTTATTATTATTTGGTATTGGGATTTCATATTATGACAAAAAAACACTAAAGATGCAATATAAGTACAATATACAAATATTTCTTAGTACAATACAAATGTTGTCGAATATTGACTAGCCCATTTGTAAATCTAGAGTTAATTAAGCCATTGTTGTCATTGATTTACAAAATGTTCATAAGAGTACTAGTTAACAATTACTCAAGAGATCAAAATTAACCAATTTATAAATATATAATTTTTTACCACATAAGCTTAAAATATTCATTATAAGAAAGTAAGAAAATCATTAAACAATTATAACAGAGAACTAGGCCAATAGAAAATGAGTAGACATGTTCATACATATTTCCTAGACAAATTAAACTTGTGTCCTCACAAAAAATAGGGCCTAAGTTGGGTTAATTAGCTAGGATTCAATGTCATCTGTATTTAAAATGATACAAAGAAATATTCAAAATTTCTAACCTTCAGAGTACGTCCAAATTCCAAGCTATATAGATCAATAATTCGATGTGAAACAAGGAATAGGTCACAAAAAAGAGACTATTACATGCGTTGAACAATGACCACACAATTAATCTTTTTATAGATGTCACACTTACATCAAAATTGTCAAAATCTATAACATCCGTTGAAATTCTGACGCTGGTTGACCACATCAAAGCTAACTAAGTCAATGACTGTTAAGAACTTTCAAATGACTATATGGTTTTTTGAAGACCCACAAATGTCGTCGGTATAGTGACGGAAGTCCTTCGGCTTCTGACGAACATTCGTCTATCTATCAACACACTATCGTCGATATATCGATCAACATTATGTCGATATAATGACACACATTCATCGCAAGAGAAATAAAATCTGTCGATATATGGATTTTTGATCATTGAACAAGTGATGATGGAAGAAGTTAGTCAGAAGTACAATGAACATCGGGGAGCCTTGAAAAAAAAGAATGAAATTGTAGTAATTTGTGACGGTACGAGTAATTTAACCCATATCGTCATAATATTTTGTCGAATTTTGACCCCATATGTATTAGCGGGGTTGGAATTTTTGGAATGAGGTTCTTGACATATCAAGGGATCATATTGTCTCATTTATGGGTGCCTTTGTGGAGGTTGTGTTACATCCCTTCGTTTACAATGAAACATTTTTCCAATCCCTTTATTCGCCTTTCATTTTTTTTGGTCCGAACATTGAGTGCTATGTGCAATGGAAATTAAAAGAGCATTGTAATGCCACTTGAAGTTAAAATACATTGAATGCCACATGCATTGGAAATTAAAAGACACTACAATGCATCCTCCCATAAAGCGAGACATTTTTATTCATTTTCTTTTTAAAGGTCCTTCATTTTTATGGAGAAGCATTTCACTTCTCTCATGAACTTAGGGCGAGCATCTAGAAGGATAGGTTATGGCTTTTGAGTTTTACAGTGCTAGCTACAACAACTCTGGACCTTTATCCCCTTCTTCCCATGAAATGAGGTACATGCCCTTCTTTGGGTCAAAGAACCCACAAACCCAAAAGGTGAGGAAACATAGAGGAAGAGGTGTGAAAACTTGTAAGTATGAACGAGAATGGTACAATGACCCTTCAAGGAGACCCCACAATAGAAAACCTTTTCCCAAGGGTGACTCACTTACTAAGAAACCATGTCAACCACTAAGGTGAAATAAGACAAAAGGTATAATTTCCAAGAAAACGTTCCATAATCAAGAAATGAATTTTTGCGACATGCTCAAATGCTTCAATTATTAAAGTGACACTTACCATGAGACCAGAATTTTTACCTCAATATTTGTTGTCCCTTCTGGTTCAAGTTGGTGTGACAGATGTTGTTGATGATGAATGGTGACATGTGGTGGAGAGGAGGGGCTTTGTCTTCTCAATTTGGGCTCAACTGATCAGCTGGCTCTCGACACTCCATGTCTTCTACCTGCAAGCCTCGAGACATGATATCCTTAGTTACCCCTAGGCATGAGGGGTAACATTTGGATCCTACATGGGGACATGTGCTCTCCATATAGTGCATGAGAACCTCAACATATCCTAGTAAGAAGTATTCCTACACATACCCAAGAAATATATTAGAGCATCGAGGGGTGGTTTGCTCACCTTTTATTCATATAAGAAAAACTTCAAAAATTCAAAATTGACAACTATTCCTTCAATTTTTTTTTTTCATTTTTAAAATATTCTAACTAACATGTAATGATTCAAACAAATGCATCACAAAAACTATGCATAGATGCAAGAAAATAAATATGTAAAGTAAAACATATGAAACACAACTACCCTACGATGACATGGACACAAAAATGCAATGCAGAAAAACAAATTACCTACCTACTTACCTAGGGCCCGAGGCTCGTGGAAATAAGGTCCTAAAGATGTTAGGTGAAATCGTACAACCAATGCAACCAATTGATAATCTCATCAAGGTATATCCCACTGTGCTTAATAATGCAATACAACGAAGATAGGTTAAGCACATAATAATCATGATAATACACAGGCATGTGATCAGTCATAGAAAGAAACTCATGGAGGTGGGTGGGAGAGAGACAATCCTTCTGGAAAGAATAGCCACAAGATCGATCCACCCATCTTTGAATAGGGATGCCACATATAGATGATGACTCATCTCCTTCCTTGTTAACATGACCACTGCTTCCTGAAGACTGAAAGGAGATGAGAGACTGAAAGAAAATTGCATGGTTTCCCTAAGAATATAGGAGGTAAGGGACAACCTCACGTCTGAAGAAAGAAACCTTCTTTCCACTCAGAAAATGTTGCTCCTTCACATGCAAATCCCTACCAAAAGCCCGCGAACAAAATGCTATTGCTCAGTAGTATGAGTCTCTGATTCAAAATTTGAGCACGAAGATGGTTATTAATTTTCATCAAGTATTTTTCTGAGTGTTCAAAAGGATAATCCTCAAGGTGTGTATGGAAATCAACATAAGTGAACTACAACTAGTCATCCCTAATTGGATGATATCTGTATACACTTGTATCATTATCGAGCTGTGAAATATATGGATCATACAGGAATGAATACCAATCCTCTAAAGGTCAGAACTCCACATTATTCATTTGAAAGATACCCTCAATGTCGTAAATGGAATTCTTATAAAAAATGAAATAACCAATGTCCCATCTACACTTCCCAATATGTATGAAATCATCAATGTGTTGATCAACCATGTTAGAAAGGTCCTCCATGAAATCATCTATATCATTGGGACTAATCACTTATTCATATTCATATGCACGAGGAAATCAAGGTTGGACAACTTCATCTTCATCAAGTAGGAGAATGGATACCAAAGTCTCTGTAATGTCCCCATTTTTGGATTCCCTTACTCTGTAATTGTAGATGACCTTATGGGTTTATGTCAACCTGACCATAGGAGCAATTTGAGGTTAACAATGCACTCGAGTGGTTTGGAGGAGTTTTATTATTCTTTCAGGGTTCTTCTCATCATCTTTCATCATCGGGATCACTCTTGTGCAATCAGTTTTAGTTCCAGAGCATTTCGACTTTTCCCGTAAATTTGGGAGTATTAATGATCATTATTTAATGAATTGCACTAAGGTTTTCATTTTAGTAATTTATCTAAGAGGGGTACCTTGGTGTAATAGCTCGTTGGAACTAGGATGAATAGCTCTAAATGGTGGACCAGATCAAAAGTGACTTTTAGTACCCAAAGCATGCTTTAAAGTCAAATAAATCACTTTTTGGAGAAAAATGGGTTAATTAATTTATAAAGTGATTTTACTAAAGTTAAATTAAAAATTCACTTAAGTGTAAAAGGGTAAAAGGGTCAAAATAAATGGTGAAAAAGGATATATAAGAGGAATGAGGGTGCACTCTCTCATTATGCACGTGTTATTTTCTAAAAACAAATTTGAGAGAGCTCTTGTGGCTTTGGCTCTTGGGATGAAAAAACCCTAGAGAGAAAAATATTGGTTTAGGTGGTGAGACCATCCACCCTAGTTGGTCATAGGGAAGAGATCATTCAAGTATCTTCAGTGTGCTTCATTGTGACTGTGTTTTATCATTTGGCAGTGGAGATCTTTGTTTGTAGTGGTCGATTTGGTTAAAGGAGGGCAAGTTTTTGCTTGAGGTTGAAGTATTTGGTGTTCTAACTGCATTTTCTAGAGTTAGGGCTGAGTTTACTCATTGGGAGGACAAGTTTACTCAGTTGGAGGACAAGTTTTTCTGTTGGGACGAGTTGCTAGCTAAAGGGGCAATTTTCTTTTGTCTTGGGTGATTTTTTTGATAGAGAGGCCAAGTTCTTGTCTTAGTTACCTCATTCTAGACCGAATCCACTCTACTGGGTTGAGCACTCGATGTATGCAAACTGGTATTTATTTATGGGAAGAGTTATTTCTTTCTGGGCCATTTTTCCCTTTGCTAGAGGTTGTCATCTTATGTTGAGGGCATATATCACTAAGGAGGGGCCGATTTAATCTACATGAGGGCGTATTGAGAAGTTAGAGCTACAAATCTACCTTATTATCAACACTTTAATTCTTCCATTCAACAAAGTGTACCAGTTGTACATGTTTCCCAAGACAAAATAATTATAGATCATCTAACTTGTGAGTTGTGCTGGTATCATTGCTTAGTTAGAAGATGATAATAAATAAATTTATTTCTACTATGTTTCCTTTGTTATTAAATTTGTAAGTTATGATCCCTTTTACATGATTATTGTTATATATAATTGCGGCAATGAAATGAGTCACTTGGCACACATAAATTCTATGCAAACCACCCAAAAACATTTATGAAACTCTTCTAGAAATACCACAACAATAAACAAGGGGGGAAAATAGTAAGAAGGAACCTACAATCTAAGTGTTTGTCAAAATTAATCACTCATAAATACTCACTAATTGCTACATTAGTAAAGACAAATCGTGACAACAATAGGTAAGATCAATACAATCTCATCTGGGTTCTCAACATGTTGCACTTCACCATAACCTTGTTCTTCTTGGAAGCTTTCTTCATGGACATGTTCTTCAAGAACTTCATGACAGTCCTCAAATTCTTGTTCCTTGACTGTATTTCCATGATTTTCAATGGGCTTCAAAAAAGATACTGCCCTCAAATTATCAATCCGATCCAATGAAAGTATTTCTTTCTAAAAAGCATCCTCAAGGTCCTAAATAATATATTCAAGTTGATGGGATTTCATCCCACAATGCTAGAGAAATTCTCGGATGAAGATGGTTGTAGAGGATAAACCCTTTGGGATGTAAGTATGCTTGATAAAATTCCTTTGTTTCTTATCTAAATATAACAAGAACAATTGTGGAAGAACATCATCCTATGTTATTTCATGCAAACCAATGTATTCGGTAAACTTGACAACATCTGTAACGACCGAACATGGATGACCATCAAATTTTGGGATATCATCCCACCTTTCTGGAAGGAATCCATCATATAATTCCATGATACATCAGTGGAGTTGTTAGATGAACTTAGGTCAAGATCATGAAAAATTGCAAGGGTAACTTCCCTCAAATGGAGTTGCCATAATAACTTTTATGAAGTTCATCGAAATTTGAAAATGGAACTTCCCTGAAATGGAGTCCCCAGGAAAGCTAAGGGTAAATTATTTGGGATAGAATTTCCAAGTGTCAATCTTGGTTTGGAAAGGATTCAAATCTTCCTCGGAAACAACGCCAAAAATGTTATTGCACAGTTTGTAGTTTTGGAAAATCCCAAACCAAGAAACATGTGTGAGACACAACTAGGGACACCTATCATTGTCACCTAAATAGATATCCTCTTTGTTTCAGTGATGGACAAGTCCACCACAAGGGAGGATTCCTAGGTGACCCTAGGGGTATTGCGAGGGAAAATACAAGGATAAGAATGAAAAACTCCTATAGGTCACAATGAAAGGTTCTAAGGGCTTGATGGAGGATGAGTATCGGTCAAGGAAAAGCTGTCAATAGAAGGTGCCTACAAAATCAATGTTAGACAACCAAATCCAATACAATATATGATGAAAATAATCCCTAGAACAAGAGGGAAACAACAAGTTATTCTTGTTATCCAAAAATTGCAGCAATAACAATTATATATCATCAACGAAAAAGTTATGACATATGCAAATTAAACCATCAAAATCAAGATATGATATTGAAATAAAGCTTGTAACTAGTATACAATGTTCTAATGTTTAGAAAAAGACTGTGATGACAAATGAGGGTTGTTAATGAGTGTTATTAACAAGTATATATGAAAACCCAATGGATGTAACAAACTTTTTCTATAGAATTAACTTCTAACCATTGAAATTAGCAAGTAAACCATCCAATCAATAACTTATTATAAATAGAACAATTATCACAACTTACAAGTAACTTTCAACGGTAGAAAAGTGAAAAACAAATATGAAATATTTGTCAATGTTTCATAGAAAATTGCACAAGAGACCTAGCTAAAGAAAGTACAAACAAATATTATCAAGAAAGGATGAGAGATTCAATATGGAAGAATGAGAAAATATATTCACACTACTCCAATGAGCTAATCAATGATGATCATTGTGATACATGAGTGGAATACACTCATATATAAGAAATAACATTCCATAATTAAGAAAACTAATCAAGTAGTTATCTTTCCTTAGGAATGCATGCATGAATAATAGTGATGATCTAAATAGAAATTCTAAAATAGATCTAGTCAGTTAACTCCCACTGAACTAGTGTGTTGAAAATAGAAATTTCTCCAACACCCCCCTGAACATCATTATGGAGTAAAAATGAGTCGCGACAACTAGGCCATATTAGGTACTCATGTACAATGCAACTAATGAACACTGAATAAAAATGAATAGATAGGGAAAACCACGTGAGAACAAAACCCCCCCTCAAAAGGCAATGCATCAAAAGAAGAAAAGGAAGTTGCTAGGTAACTGTGTTCTTCACTCCAAGACGATCCCACAAAGTCTGAAACTTTTGTCCAGTGAAGGTCTTGGTGAAGATATCGACAGTATGTTCAGAGGAAGGACATAATTGTAGATCAATGACCATGTCATTTACTATATCTCCGATGAAATGCATGTGGACCTCAATGTGTTTGGTTCATTGTTGCTATATTGGATCTATGGAAAATATCAGTGTACTTTGATTGTCACACCATATGACAGTCGAATAGTGAAACTAGATACCAAGCTTGGTAAGGAAGTTTTGAATCCAAAGAGCCTGAATGACACAGTTGACTACTCATCTATAATAGACCTCTGTGGAAGATAAGGCAATGGTTGATTGCTTCTTACTTGAATAGCAAATAGGGCCTGACACCAAACTGAGAGTGTACCCGGACATGGACTTGTGATATATGTCATCTCCAACCCAATATGAATATGTGAATCCTATGAGATCCAATACACAAACAACTACTTAATGAATCCCATAAATCATGGTGCCCTGAACATATCTGAGGATGTGCTTGGCAACCTTCTAGTGCAGATCATGAGGCTCCTACATGTATCTGGAAACTACTCCTAGTGCATATGGGATATCCAAATGGGTGTGGGTGAGATACAAAAAAATCCCCACCAACTATCGATACAAAGTGTTGTCCACTAATGGTGTATCCCCGCCATCATCAAGTTTGATCCCATATAAGAAGGGTGTAGGTGCAGACTTACAGTATGTCATGTGGAATCTATCCAAAAGATCCATGGAATACTTAGCCTGAGAAATTGTGATGCTTGAAGCATCACGACTAATCTCAATACCAAGAAAGAAATAAAGTGGACCCATGTATATCATGTTGGACATATTGTCATTGATGTCAACACACGATGTATTTACGTTATAATCATGAGTTGGTATGAACAAAGAGATGAAAATCCATGTATAGAAGGAATAACAAATTAAGATATTAGGAGGGTTAGCGACTGAATATCAAAATCTCAGAGGAGATGACGCACATGAATCTCAGAAGGGAAACAACAATGTAGAAACATGATCAGGATCGAAATCCCCATAGGACAAACCAAGACCATTGGATATGCAAGTGCCAAATCAAGGGAATGGATTGACTGCGAAGTGTGAAGGGAGAATTAAACTACACACTATTTCCAATCCCACAATTAGTCTAGATCGTAAGATCTCATTGACTCAAATATCGACGACTATGGTTGATCCACCAAACAATCAGATTAATTCGTGACCGTTGGATATGAAAGCACCAAATCAAGGGCAGGGATTGATTGCGGAGCACGAAGGGAGAATTAAAATATATGTTATTTCCAATCCCGCAATTATTCTAGATCATCAGATCTCATCGATTCAAAGATCGATGACTGTGGTTAACTCACAAACAATCACACAACTTCAATTGCGGAGTTTGGGCGACTAATTAAACCACACACAAGTTATGGTTCCGCAATCCACATCGATCATTGGATCAAGTTAAGTGGAAGGATAGGATAAGCAAAGACAAAGACAATCTGATACAAAGTCCCAAAGTAAATGAAGACCGTCCGATCTATTCAGAGCATGCCAAGGTAGTAGTGGTAAATTTGGCGTTGACTACTTCGGGAGAAAAGGGTTGAGAACAAGTAATATCACCAAAAGGTCGAAGTCCCAAAGTAAATGTGGGCCGTCCGATATGAAGAACACTTCAAAAGATATAAGGACCATCAGATCATGTTTAGTGGAAGGACAAAGTAATCCACAAACGTCTCAAAATAGACGTAATCCACGAATCTAAGTGACATGTGGCAGCCAGTCAGTTAGTGCCATCTCAACAAGTGACGTCAAGAAGTTACATCACTTCACGATTTTTTCACTTCAGGAGTTTCACCACCAAAAAATACCCAAAGTCCCAAAGGCCAAAGTCCCATAATGGACATGAGTCGTCCGATCTAAAGAATACTTCGGGAGAATTCTCGACCATTGATCAAGTAAAGTGGAAGGATAGCGTAAGTGGAAGTGTTAACTGACAACAAGTGGTCTCCACCGTTTTATGACTTATTCGACAGGTGATCACTCCAGAGGAAATTGGAGAAGAGATTATCCGAAGCCTCGAATTCCCGAAATAAACATGAACCGTTCACTCACCAGTAGATTAATTCATGGTCGTCGATTTGTTAAAAACCTCTGATCAAGCTAGGATCGTCTGACTAACGGAAGAACGAATGTTGACCATTCGATGTGTTTCAGTGGAATATAATTCGGGAGATTTGAAAGGTTTCAAAGGCCTGACGTCTTGAAGGACGAAGTACTGAAGAAAATGGTCCCAACATTGGACATATGGGGTCTAAAAAGAAAAGGATGAAATAAGAAGTAGCGCTTAAATTAATAAGCCCATGGTTCTGTGCCTATGGTCATATGTAAATGGTTTGAAGGAAGTGCCTCTACAGAATTTGATTTTTGCAATATTTGCAGAAACATGAAATTAAGTTAAATGAAATCGATCCATACTTGTGATCGATTAATGAAAATCATTTTCATTAAATTGAAAGAGCTTCTTGATAATATTTGGATAAAGAAAAACAAACGAGATTATTGTTAAATAAAGGGGTGTGATGGCCCAAATAAATGGACATAATGTTTCATAGCTCACACCAGTTGGAATAATATATAAACAAGAATGAGTGGTGAGAAGAAGGTGTCTCTGTAGTCCAAAGAAAAAGATAAAAACAAGAAGAAGAACTGTTGGTTTTAAGGCGTCTATCAATGTCTTATTGAAGATCAAGAATAGAAGGAGACATAGCAACAGTTATGCAATCCAATGTTTGATATATAATACCTTTATTGGACTGCAACAGATACATTGAAGATTAAATTACAGAAGTAGAGAGAGGAGAAGTCATGACATAATACAAAAGTTTTCCAGATTTAGAAATTAAGGGTGGTTGGGAGGTGCAAAGGCAAGTTGGAGCCTGCAAGGGAGTAGGTGCTTCCTTGTCAATTGTAGCTGACTAAATAGGGGGTTGTAACCTCCTACTAGTTGGTGTTGGTGAACAAGGGTGTGGGTGCATCCTGATCAGTGGGTGTTGATCTAAGAGGAAGGACATCTTCCTTCTATGTAACTTGTAAAAAATAATTTTGCAGTTAATAGAAAAGTGTTTGTGGTTTTCCCAATTGGGTTCCACAATAAAATATTGTGTTTAAATATTGATTTCATTAACAAAATAAAATTTGATAAAATTATTGTGTCACTGATTCACCCCCCCCCCCCC
>ML797296.1:59280-79064 GCA_009831015.1 Picea engelmannii | reverse complement strand
AACTTCTAAGTGCCTTGGATGAATTAAGAAGATACAAAAACAGATATAGGCAACTGAAAAGTTTTGTAGTTGAACAAAAGAAAAAACATGAACATAAATAAAAAGAGATGGAGAAACTCACGAGCAACCTGAAAAATCAAATCCTAGAAGAAAAATAGGATAGAAGAAAGTCTGGAAAAGTCTCTTAAAGAGAAACAAATAACCTGTGAAAGAGCGGAGGAAGAATTAGTTCACTTAAGAAAAAAACTTGATGCAAAACTCATTCGAACAAGATATGAAAATAGCTCTAAAATATTAAATAAGATTATTACCACACAAAGGGACTTAGGTAACAAAAATGGAGTAGGTTACTCTCAAGAAGAAAACTAGGGTAATTCAAAATCTTATGCAGCTTCTCTCCTTAGTACATTCAAGAAGAAAGATGAAGAAAAGACAAGTAATGACTAGAACTCCAAAGGACTACTTCCACCCATCAAGAAGGAATATAAGACAACTCCAAAGAAGGTTTACCAAAACATGTATCCTCACATTTTATTTGGTTATTTCTTTGCATGCTCTAATTTCAGACACAAAGCTATGAATTGTATAGCATATAAAAGGAAAAACTTGAGGTTAAGAAATATAACCTTAACGATAACCAAAAAGTAAATCAAGTTAAAGGTAGAAATTATAACTCCTTTGCACCTCTACAAGAAGGAAACCTAGAATGCTTTAGATGTCATAGTTATGGACATAAAGCCAGTAATTGCAGATTAATGGAAGTCTCAGAAAAACGAAAGTTCATTAGAGAGAAAAAGAAGATTTGGAAAGAAAAAACATCAAAAGAGGAATGTCCTATTGCCTTGAAAGCCCAAGATAAAGAAGACCTATGGTATGTTGACAGTGGATGCTCAAAACATACGACAGGAAACAAGGACAAGTTCTCTAACTTAAAGAAACAAAAGAATACTCAACCTATTCTGTGAAACTCATGGAATAAAAAAAAAAAAAAAAATCTCTGCTGCTAGAACACCTCAACAAAATTGGATTGTTGAGAGAAGGAATAGAACATTCCAGGAGGCTGCAAGGACTATTCTCAATGAAGCAAGATTATCTGATGGATATTGGAGGGAAGTTGTAGGCACATCAGTATACATATTAAACAGAGGCCAGCTCAGGATTAATAGTAATAAGAATCCTTATGAATTGTTGTTTGGGAGAGCTCCTCCAGTAAAATACTTCAAGGTCTTTGGAAGTAAGTGTTACATCAAAAGGCTTGATGAGAATCTCGAAAAATTTGATGTTATATCTAATGAAGGTATATTTCTTGGATATGCTTCTACCAATAAAGCATACAGATGCTACAATATTAGATTACATAATATTTTTGAGAGTGCAAATGTTAAGTTGGATGACTTAAAAACAATAAAGATCAAATATCAAGAGACCATACTTGACAATGAACGGAAAATTCTGCAGCAGTGAGGTGATGATGAGAATAGATTAAGTACAAATCTGAAAATGAAAAGATTGAATGATGTAGTGCTTTGAAATAGCAGGTTATAAGAACATAGTGTTGTCATGGCATTCATAAACAAATAATGACTTGGACGATGTGTTGCAGTCTCATACGGTGTATTCTTGGAAAAATCTAAGGTAGATCACATGATAGCACCTGATGAGGAAGTAAAGGCCTTTGAACTGGACTAATATGGAAAACAGGATCGATGGAAATACCGAGCAGTCAATCGATGCAGAGGAAAAGGTGAGAAGCCTCAACAACCATCTGATCAAGAAATTGATAGTGTTGATCATCTCATGTAACAAGATTTATCCCACATTGGAAGTGCGAAAAATATTATGTGGGTTTATATAGACAACCCTCACTATACTTATTCGACACGTAGTGAAAATGTATGGTTGTGGCTCTAGGTGCTTGGAATTCACTAAAATATCACTAGCCTGGAGCCCAAGACGACCTATCAAACACCCTACCTTTTGGTAAAAGCGACAATTACTGTCAATCTGATGATGAAGGATCTCTGCCGCTCATTGGAAATATATTATATATATATATATACATTGCATGTCGGTCATATGGGTGACCGTGGGCTTAAGGGCCATTTTGGTTGGTGGAAAATGGCAATGAAACCGCCAACTTGTTGAAGAAATTAGTGGAATGACAAAATGGAGGATCACCAAGTTTGTCATCAGTTGAATAAAAGTCCAGAAGTCGAAGACCGCCAAAAACGTCAGATAAAACCTACACAATAAAAATACAAAAGACAGTGAGTAAAATAAAGCCACATTTTTCAATATATGCTTTGGGTTGATGAATAACAATTCATGACAAATAGTATATCAATAATAATTGTTGATCAAAGTCTGTGAATACTAGTTTAAAGAATAATTTTATTATGAATTAAAGAAGACATCAAAATAATATTGAATAAAGATCGATGCATTTGGTTAGAGATTGATGAGAAACAACAGGTTGAAAGGTCGTTTGAAAAGTATAAGGTTCAGTTGCTCAGTTTTCCAGTAGGACAACAATATCTGCAACGGAAGAAGTTGAATGTATATAGTGGTATACATGGCATCCTGTAGAAATGATAGAGAGAGAAGATTGTCAGGGGGAGTCATTCAGTTATGACAAGAAAAGTATGATTGTAGGAAGAGTTATCCGATTTCAGATTCTGGTCAGCAACATTCAGACAGATAGAGCATTACCATAGGGGGAGCAACCCTTTTCCATTGATGTCAAAGCGGGAGAGTAACTTCATAGAGAAAAGAATCATCATAGGGGTAGTTTGTGTATGAAGTTAGAGTGTTTCCCTCAATGACAAAGGGGGGGATTGTTGGACATATTGTCATTGATGTCAACAACCGATGTCTTTACATTATAATGATGAGTTGGTATGAACAAAGAGATGAAAATCCATGTACAAAAGGACTAACAAATTAAGATCTCAGGAGGGTTAGCGAATGAAGATCAGAAGCTCAAAAGAGATGATGCACATGAAGCTCAGAAGGGAAAGCATAGTGCAAAAACATGATTGGGATCGAAATCCCATAGGAAAAACCAAGACCGTTGGATACCCAAGCGCTAGATCAAGGGAAGGGATCGATTGCGGAGCACGAAGGGAGAATTAAACTACACACTATTTCCAATCCCGCAATTAGTATAGATCGTTAGATCTCATCGAATCAAAGATCGATGACTATGGTCGATCCACCAAAAAATAAGATTAATTCATGATCATTGGATACGCAAGCATCAGATCAAGGGCAGAGATTGATTGCGGAGCACGAAGGGAGAATTAAACTATACGTTATTTCCAATCCCTCAATTATTCTAGATCATCATAACTCATCGATTCAAAGATTGGCGACTGTGGTCAACTAACTAACAATCTCACAACTTCAATTGCAAAGTTTGGGTGACAAATTAAACCACACGCAAGTTATGGTTCTGTAATCCACATCGACCGTTGGATCAAGTTAAGTGGAAGGATAGGATAAGAAAATATGAAAATCATTTGATACAAAGTCCCGAAGTAAATGAGGACCGTCCGATATATTCAGAGCGTGCCAAGGTAGTAGTGGTCAACTTCGGCGTTGTCCACTTTGGGAGAAAAGGGTTGAGAACAAGTAAGATCACCCGAAGGCCGAAGTCCCGAAGTCCCGAAGTAAATGTGGACCGTCCTATATGAAGAACACTTCGGGAGATATCAGGACTATCAGATCATGTTTAGTGGAAGGACAAAGTAAGCCACAAATGTCCCGAAATAGACGTAAGCCATGAATATAAGTGACATGTGGTAGCCAGTTTGTCAGTGCCACCTCAACAAGTGACGTTAGGAATTTACGTCACTCCAGGATTTTTTCACTTCAGGAGTTTCACCACCAACAAACACCCAAAGTCCCAAAGGCCAAAGTTCTGTAATGGAAATGAGTTGTCTGATCTAAAGAGGACTTCGGGAGCATTCTCGATAGTTTATCAAGTACAATGGAAGGATAGCATAAGTGGAAGTGTTAACCGAAAACAAGCGGTCTCCACCGTTTTAGGACTTATTCGGCAAGTGGTCACTCCAGAGGAAATTGGAGCAATGATTATCTGAACCCCCAAAGCCCCGAGTTCCCGAAATAAACATGAA
Source organism: Picea engelmannii (assembly GCA_009831015.1). Classification (NCBI taxonomy): domain Eukaryota; kingdom Viridiplantae; phylum Streptophyta; class Pinopsida; order Pinales; family Pinaceae; genus Picea; species Picea engelmannii. The sequence goes on along the minus strand of ML797296.1, from coordinate 74,928 downwards.
CCATTCACTCACTGGTATATTAATTCATGGTTGTCGATTTGTTTGAAACCTCTGATCAAGCTAGAATCATCTGAATAACAGAAGAATGAATGTTGACCATCCGATCTGTTTTGGTGGAATCTGATTCAGGAGATTTGAAAGGTTGCAATGGCCTGATGTCCCAAAGGATGACATCTCGAAGGATGAAGTACCGAAGAACACGGTCCCAACACTGGACATATGGGGGCTAAAAGGAAAAGGGCAAAAGAAGAAGAAACACTTAAATTAATAATCCTGTGGTTCTGCGCCTATGGTCATATGTAAATGGTTTGAAGGAAGCGCCTCTACAGAATTCAATTTCTACAATATTTTTAGGAACATGAAATAACGTTAAATGAAATTGATCCATACAAGTGATCGATTAATGAAAATAATTTTCATTAAATTGAAAGAGCTTCTCAATAGTATTTGGATAAATAAAAACAAACAAGATTATTTTTAAATGAAGGGGTACAATGGTCCAAACAAAGGGACACAATGTTTCATAGATCACACCAGTTGGAAGAATATATAAACGAGAAAGAGTGGTGAGAATAAGGTTTCTTTGTAGTCCAGAGAAGAAAATAAAAACAAAAGAAGATTCCAAGAAGAAGAATTGTTGGTTCTATGGTGTCTTTCAATGTCTCATTGAAGATCAAGAATATAAGGAGACATAGCAGCAGTTATGCAATCCAATGTTTGATATAGAATACCTTTATCGAACTACAACAGATACATTGAAGATTAAATGACAAAAGCAGAGAGAGGAGCAGTCATGACATAATACAAAAATGTTCCAGATTCAGAAATTAAGGGTGGTTGGGTGGTGCAAGGGAAGGTTGGATCCTATAGGGGAGTAGGTGCTTCCTTGCTAGTTGCATTTATTAAAATAGGTGGCTGTAACCTCATACCAGTTGGTGCTGGTGAAAAAGGGCTTGGGTGCATCCTGATCCGTGGATACTGATATAAGAGGAAGAACATCTTCCTTCTATGTAACTTGTAAAAAAGAATTTTGCAATTAATAGAAAAGTGTTTGTGGTTTTCCCAATTGGGTTCCACATAAAATATTGTGTTAAAATATTGATTGCATTAAAAAAATAAAAATTGATAAAATTATTGTCACTAATTCACCCCCCCCCCTGCCCCTCTTAGTGATAGGATCTGATCCTTCATATCATAGAGAACCTGTCATGAAAAATATATTTGACCACAGTAATGAATGAAGTAGAGCTACCGGTGATCAAAATATTATCAACATAGAGTACTAACATCATCAAATAGTTAGTAGTACGCAATATGTAAACATTGCAATCATATTTACATGTAACAAAATCATGTGAAAGAATATAAGAATCCATCTTTTCATACCATGCTCTAGGTGTCTTCTTGAGGCCATATAGTGACTTCTTCAGTCTGCATACTAAAGATGAGTTATGAATGAACCCATGTGGTTGCTCCATGTAGATCTCCTATGAAATATCGTTGTGAATAAAATCATTCTTCACATCCATTTGGTGAAATTCCCATTCTTTGGCTGCTGCAATAGCTAGAACCAAGCGAATGGAGTCCATATTTTCTACAGGAGCAAAGGTCACATCATAATTTATTCCATGAATCTGCTATAATCATTTTTCAATTAATCTTTCCTTCTACCTGCTCACCTGACCATCTGTTTCCCTCTTGGTCCTATAGACCCATTTGCATCTAACAATTTTTCTCCCTAGTGGAAGTGGAACCAGATCCAAAGCCGATTCTCTAAGAGTGATTCATACTCCTCCTACATGGCTACTTCCCATAAAGGATTTCCCACAACCTCTTTGTAGATATGTGGATTAGAGGATTGAACCATATAGAAAAGTAGGGGCATAGTTGGTTTAGAAGCTTAAAGTACATGATAAGGATCCTCATGATGAGATCTAGTCCTCCTTGAATCCAATGGATTCCTTGCAAGGACACCTATTTCTTGAAGTGTGGATTGTTCCCTCTTGGGAATATATTGAAGCTCCAACGCTAGATCCTCATATAGTTGTGCTACCAACTCAACTCCATGTACAAAATCCTCTGAATTTGAGTCTGAATATGTAGCATCTGAGTGTATGGAATCATTATCTCTGATGTCTGGAGCTGATGGAAGCAAAAGAGTTTCTACATGTTGCACTGGAGGTGGATGCAAATGACTCTCCTTAGACTGAACATTGCACTCAATAATGAGCCGGTCTGTAGAGGTATCAATCAACATGTACCCCTTCACATCATATAGATATCCCACAAATATGCAAGGTGTGCTCTGTGGATCTAATGCTTTCCTCTTTTCATAAGGAATGCGGGCCCATGCACGTGATCCAAAGATACGAAAGTGTGTGAAATCTAGTTTGTCACTTGTCTAAGCCTCAAAAAGTGTCATGTCCTCAACAAATCAATGAGGAGATTTTTTTTTTATATAAGAAACATAGTTAAGTGCCTCATCCCAAATCTTGGAAGGAAGATACCTTACATGTAACATGTAATTCATCATCTCCTTGAGAGATCTGTTTCTCCTTTCTACAACTCCATTCTATTGTGGGGTGTGTGGAACTGTATGATGAAACTGGATACCAGCCTCACAACAAAGATTATGAACATATTTGTTGATATACTCCCCCCCATTTTCTGTATGAAGGATCTTGATCTTCTTCCCAGTTTGTGTCTCTACTAGAAATTTAAAGTCTTTGAGATGCTCAAAAACTTCATAATTTTTCCTGAGAAAATAAACCCAAGTACAGTGTGAGTAATCATCAATGAATGTAAGGAAATACCTTACTTTCATGATGGATGGATGTGGAAATGGACCCATGAGATCACTATGAACAATATCTAAGGAAGAGGAGGCTCTCCTTGCCTTCCCCTTTTCAAACTTCTCTTCGGGATTCTTTCCAAGAATCCAGCCTTCACAAACCCCTTTATAAAAGTAAATATCTAGCAAGACTATGACCATTCCTTGATTGGAAAGTCACTGCATGTACCTAAAATTTAAATGACCAAATCTCTCATGCCATACTCTAATACTATCATCAACATGCGTTAGTAGTAAGGAGGAGTTATGGTAAAAAACATTAGTGAATTCATACAGCCTTGATTTGTGATCTACCTCACCAATTGCAATAATGGAATTGTCATGCATGTTAAGTACATAAACTGAATCCGATGTAAATTCAACCCTTTTACATGTGTGAGTGATATGATAATCTGAGAGAAGATTTTTAGAAAGCTTCGAAACATGTAAGAAATTCTCAAAACTGCCATTATGGAGTTCCACTCTTCCCTCTCATGCTATTGCCACTAGAGTATCATCCCCCATGAGAATAGGGGGTCTTGAGCATGAACTCAAAGAAGTGAAAAATTCCTCTTTCGTTGCCATATGATGTGATGCACCATAATATATAATCCATGAATCAGATGATAAATTAATTGCAACAAGAGCATTATGATTACCTTTCTTAGACACATGATCTTCTTCCTTCTTCTTCTTGGCTCCTTCTGGAATGAAGTTTCCAAGGTTGTTCTACTGAAGTACCTGAGCCATAAGACATATTTTTTTTCATGCATGTGGATTCTTCATGATTTGGTTTATTGCAGTAAGTGCATTTCTTTCCCTTCTTTTTCTTATTCTCTTTGGAACCTGAACCTGAAGAGTCTATGGAACATGAATAATTCTTGAAGGGTTTGGCATATCCCTCCTTCTTTTTCTTTGGATGTGTTTGCCCCTTTCATTTCTGTTTGGATTTATGATTGGATGACCCTTTCCCATCTTGCATGGTGAGTGCATGTGCTTTAGGTTCCTTGATTAGGCCCATATGAATGAGTTTTTCCTGCTCATGTGTGAGAGAATCAATGAACTAATCCATGGCAGGCATCTTCCACTTTGTTCCTAAGAGATATCTGCTAGAATGGAAAGTGGATACATAGATACCATATTATGATCCTAGCTTAGCCAAGATTGTTAGAATACGTTGGTCTACTTGTGTAGAATTATCAATACCACAAGATGCCAAGATCAATATCAAATATTTAAACTTGGTAAATAAATCCCGTATATTATAAAAAAAATTAGGATCCAAGGTATTCAACTCTACCTCAAGCATATGATCTCTCATCTCATCCTTATTTCCAAAGAGACTTTCCAAGGTGGTCTAGATCACGTTTTGATTCTTGCATGCGACAACATGAAACCATAAATCAGTTGAAATCAATTCAAGAAGAATTCACGTGGCCTTATCCTTTCGGTTCACACATATGGTCTTCTCAATTGCTAATGTAGGTTTTGTTTCTGTCCTCATCATCAAATTGTACAATCCTTTCCTTATGAGTTGGATTCCAATCAAAATAATTGTATGGTGTGATGATTACCACCAAATTTGACTATAGAATTGGTGTCGTATCCATCTTTCCCACTGTGTTTGAGAACCCCTAAATTTACTCTCAATCTGCAAGTGAAAAACAAAGAAATCACTATAGAAAATGGCACTTTAAGAGGTGGTCGCACCTTTCCTTAAGACACAGAGTGATCAAGTCGCACTTTGTTAGTGTAATGGTTGTGAATGGTCCAGATTTGGAAAAATTGTAAGTCTAGGTGCGATGGTCGCTCCTTTCGACATGGAGAAGGTGCGATGGTCACTCCTAGCAACAGGGAGAAGGTGCGACGATCGCACTCTACATGGATTTTTCTCATCGAAACTCTGATTTTCCTTATTCTCTCGATTGTTTGGATTGCTCCAAACAACTTGGCTCTGATACCATGTCAATGTTTCATCGAAACCTGCACAGGAGACCTAGCTAAAACAAGTACAAACAAATCTTATCAAGAAAGGACGAGAGATTCAATATGGAAGAATGATAAAATATATTCACACTACTCCAATGAGCTAATCAATGATGATCATTGTGATACAATGAATGAGTGGAATACACTCATATATAAGAAATAAAATTCCATAATTAAGAAAAAAAATCGAGCAGTTACCTTTCTTTAGGAATRCATACATGCATAATAGTGATAATCTAAATATAAAGTCTAAAATAGAACTAGTCAGTTAATTCCCATTGAACTAGTATGTCGAAAATATAAATTTCTCCAACAAGAGTGAGTTTGTTGCATCCCTAATGGCTATAGATTAATGTKTGTTATAGAAACACAATCACTTAGCTAATCAATATGCCCTTGGAGGACAAGAGAGCCTAAAGCATGTAAGTTTCAAATCCAAACTTAAACAATTCAATCTCTCAAATTTCACGTTTACCAATGAAACAATATACAATCTCCAATGAAATTAGTGCCTTATCTATTGGGTTACTGGAGTCTCTTGCTTAAACAACAACCTAGCCAACAAGGAGAATAAATTGTCTCTTTGATAATTAAACCCTTATAAATCCAAATAAGACATAAAACCTCCAAATCATCTAGCTTAGATATCCAAGTTTAACTAGGGTTTGATAATCTTCTAGGGGTGTAAACCCTCTTACTCCCTCGAGAAGATAAAACCTAGCAAAGTATTTCTACAAGGTTGTAAACCCTCTTACTCGTAGCAATCATTGATCCATTTCAAAGAAAATAGAAGAAAATTCCTTAATGGAGGGTGTATCCACTTATACTCCTCCTAAGGTTTGATAGTATAACCTTGAAATTAGGAAGAAAAACACAAATTTGTAGAAATTCTTTACCTAATCTAAGAGATAGCATGCAAAACCATTACTTATCAAGGAAAATCCAACGATTTTCCAAGAAGAAGCATCCAAGAGAAGTTGCTAGCCTTTATTCCACAAATAAATAAGTGTACCATCCATAATGACAAGAAATAAGAGAGAGTGAATTGCCAAAGAGGGCCAAAATTTCAATCCAAGAGTAATTTTCCAAGTGATGTGTTATGATTTGTGAAAAATGACTTGCCTCATATTTATATGAGGAAAACCCAATCTTGTTTGTCCACTTTACAATTAAATCCATGATTTTAGGCCTAAAACCTAAGATACAATGCTTAATTAGAAAAAAGATTCGTTCTTTTTCCCACATAGGATACAAAATGACAAAAAATACTTAACTGATGGGACATTAGCCCATAAAATTCTCCTCCAAGGTGGCACATGTGAAGATAAGCTTTCCAAGGCCAATACATCATGCTAGGGAGGTGCAAAATCATCCCCATATCAAGCAAGAAGGTGGGGATTCAATCCCACAACACCACCAAGTGCACTAAAATGGCCAAACATCCTCCCAAATGTGTGACATCAAGCTCTCCAAGAGGGAAGTTAGGGAATAGGAAGGTGACATCACCCTTTATTCATGTTTTTGGGTCTTCATCATGTGCTAGGGATGTCTCTAAAGGTGCAAAGTTCATCATCTTAAACCTCCAATGAGTGGGACGCATCATCCATCCTATGGGATTTCAAGTCCCTATGAAAGTCCAAATGGCTTAGACCCTTCATGAATGTCTTCCATTGGGAAAGGTCCTACATAGACAAGAAAATACGCCCTCCAAGGGTCCACAAGTCACATGTTTTAGGCCAAGTATGTGATGTCTCGTTTCCAAGAGTAGGCCAATAGGGAGTGACTTAGTAGTTTATTTGTTCTCGTAGACTATAGTCAGGCACAAACATGGAATAAGGGGATAAATAAGGGTAAATAAATGGCTAAACGATGAATTAAGCCAAAAAGAATAGGAAAAGTCACTTAAGCTAAATTCAATGGAGAAATGAAGAAAAAGGTGTTGAGGGGGAGACTTAATTAATTATTCACTCACCTTAGGAGGAAAAATGCCTAGATTAAGTAATGTCAACGAAGAATTAGATCGGGGAAGATATAAAAGGATGAATTCGACCTAATTCCTCATTATGTTATGATTGTGTGTTGAGAATAGGTTTCAGAGGAGGAATTCAACCTATTTGATGTTTTGTGGATTTTTGGAGGAAATGACCACCTAGATCGGTTTTAGTGTTGGAAGACACACCCTAGCTTATTGAAGATACCATCCAGGTATTTCACCGTGCTATATCAGGAGAATACAAATCCAATTCACAGTTTTGCAACGCAACCAATGAGGGCACAAGGGTCAGAGATGGTTTTTGTGTAGTTGGATGAGACTAGGGCTTATCTCGTCAGATACTTCCGAACTAGTTGAGAGGAATCCAAGGTGCTTCTTTTGAGCCACTAGTCATCATATTCTGATGGTGGAATCTGCCAAGGCGCATCAGACAACCAGGAAGTGTGTAACTCTTGAGGAGGAGCATTTGGGTTTCTAGGGGGATTTCCGGATCAGATATAGGAAAACCATTCCGACCCAGTACAGAGGAGGCTAGGGTGCACATTTTGAAACAAATATCAGTGGATTTTGTCGATGAAATCATCAGGGCACATTGTCAGATCCTAGGAGGTGTGCAACCCCCCAGGGGATATCATTTTGGATTCATCTAGAGCTTCAGTGAGCCAATATTCAATCTAAAAGTTATTAGGAGTAACCTAGAGAAAAAGGTTCTTAGTTTGATACATTTTCCAGGTCGATACGTTGAGTATAGACATAGGGCGAGTTATCCATCATCTGCAGCAGTTGTCGCGACTTTCTGGAGCTGCATGTTGTTGATCTATCTGTGCATGTGTAGATCTATCCACATCTTCTGATCACGAGTATTTTGTATTAGTTGTGTTGTATTCCATTAATGATCCATGAGATCTAGCTGATGATTATTTATCTGATTTCAGTACATTAGTGTATTTCTTTCTTTTTCCACATAATACATGCTATTAAGATGGTGCTTGTTTTGTATTTCACATGCATAATATATACTGATTAAACATTATTTTTATGACACACACGTGAAAAAATCACCAAGCATGTTAAATAATGAACTAAAACGCATCCATTATCCCCTAGAGTATTAGATCTGAGAGTCAAAACACTAGTTTAACAATAGATATCTAGATCCGTCGGATTTGGGATATTTTAGTGGTATCAGAGACTTCTTCTTGCCAGCCTGTGAAGAAGTGATTCTCATGACCCCATGATTCTAGGAACATGTGCAGAATACCCAGAGGGCCAATAAATATTGGGGATGAGTAAATTTAGTACTGTAGATGACATAGTAGAGTCTGAAGAGATAAGAACAGAAGGGACTGCATTCCCTTCCACACTTAATCATATATAGATACAAAGTTAGAGGACGGGGATCACATCAGTTCTGACATAGAGGCATATAGAGAGAGTACTATGGGTGATAGGCATGAGACACCAAAGGGCAGGGGGAAAGGCCCTGAGACACATTCAGACAGTACACAGGCCATCTTGAATGACCTCGCCAGAGGACAACGGGGCATGATGAACGCCATACCATAGATGGCCATCATCACACATATGATCCAACATAGTGTGAGAACTATGGATTCCAATGCCGCCGAAGGAGCGAGTGGGTTAGGAGGACACTAGGGAGGTGGGGCTTGCGGCTCTAGTGGATCTCAGGGTGGAGTGAGTGGACATCCTTCACCTATCCGCACCTATACATCATCTGGGAGGATTCCCCGATAGTTATATCCACAGTTCTAGGGGGGACAGACGCTGGGACAACCAGGGTAGGTAGGAATACTGCCAGGTCAGGGGAAGGTAGTGCCACATGATCCATTCAAAGAGTACAAGAGAGATTATTTGGCATGACAAATCTTGTTGATGGTGGGGCCATCCACAATTTCATAGATGCATCCTTAGTATCCCGAAGGGGGTTACACACAGAGGCGTTTGAGGGGTTTCACATGGCAGTTGCAGATGGATACACTATGACATTCTTGGACATGGTCCCAGACCTAGAGGTCAAGTTAGGCAACTACATGCTGACATATACCTTTTATGTAGTTGACCTGCAGATACGGATGTAGTATTGGGGGTACAATGGCTATATTCATTGGGAGAGATTGCATTCAACTATCAGACGTTGAACATGAATTTCAGATACATCAGTGGATTGAGAGTGGTACTGAGAGGTATGTCTACAGGAGCACTGAAGGAAGTATCATTGAAGAGGATGGAGTGGATCTTTCGTCACAGTGATGTAGCATATGCGACATAGTGTTTGATCACCACCTGAAAGGATTTAGAGGGAAGAGAACATTATCATCCAGAGATCAAAAATATTATGAGTCAGTATGAGACATTGTTTGGGCCGATACCACCAAGGAGACCACCAGACAGGGGATTCAAGCATACAATTGAGATGGAGGCAGGGGCTACACCAGTAATCACCACGCCGTATAGACACCCCAAGAGATTCAAGTACGAGATCGGGAAAGCGATCAAATAATTTCTTGTGATGGGGAACATGGGGCACTTGGTGTGTCCTTGGAGGCACAAACCTAAGTCTAGACCCAGTGTCACCTCAATCTATACTTCTTCCATCTAGGCTCACTCCTAGGGAAGCCAATGGGGGTAGACCTTATTAAACTATGTGAAGTTTTGATTGATGATCTAGGAGTTAATTAAGTTATCAATTAGGGAGACCCAACCCAATGACAAGAAAACAATACAAAATGCAATTCTTTTAATGACAGGAAAACATTTTAGTTTACAAGACAACAAACAGACCAATGCCTAAATATAACCAAATTTCACTTATTGAGATATGCACACTACAAATATTTCTACAACTTGAAATAAAGTACGGAATATCTACACAAAGAATTAAACAATGAAAATGAATTTATACTTAAGACAATTATTTCCAAATGAATAAAGAATACTTGAAATAAAGAATGCTTTGAAAACAAATATTCACATGAAAGGAATTTGCCGAAAAGTAAATTGCTTGAAAAGTAAAATTGCTTGGAAAATTAATTGCTTGAAGTAAAATAGCAAAACTTGAAATGAAAAAGTTGTGAAAAGTGTGTAGGTTGATTTTAGTAAGTTTTTAGGTCTCTCTTGAGCTTAGGGGAATTAAATGTGAATTGTAGAAATTCTAAGTTATGTGACTACCCCAAGTCCTTATCCATTCAACCAAAAGGAAGTGTTGGGTACTCAATAATAAGAGCACATAAGGTTCTTGCCTAGCTCCACATGTCAAATCTAGAATGCTTGAGCACTCAACAAGGGGGACACTTAGTGCCGTGAAACTGTCCCCGGCTTCAACCCCTTCTAGCCTCCAAAGTCACCCTATTTTGGTGGTTGGAACAATAATAGATTGGGTGCCTAATTAATCTATCCACACAATCCTTTTTTCATTTCTTAGTTACCCAAGATCCACAAAGTGGCAAGGCGAGGGAATACAGGGAAAAACGCAGAGCACCAATTTGATTACTTTACAATCAAGGAAACTAAACTAGCCTTCACGATAATGCAAGGATGGAAAAGCCAAACATAATGCAAGGTATGAGCGAAATTTAATAAATGAAATGAATTGAAAATAAATTAAACTAACAACCTCACAATTATGGCACAATGTGGAGGACACGCCTACCAATTTTGTCTCAAGGTGGGTGAAAGAAAATAACTTAAAAAAAATGAGCTACACTAACCACACAACCTTCTCTTTGTGGAGAAGTGGGGAAACAATATTAAGTAAAAACAAAAATTTAAACTCTACTCTATCCTTCACGATATTTCATGGATGGAAAAGTCAAACACTATGCAAGGTGTGGGCAATATGCGACAATTAAATTACAATATCATATTTTGGAATTTAGAAATGAAAATGCAAGCCTAAGAGACTCTCTTGGGCTTCTTACAATGCTTTAGAAAGTAATAAGGGGAAAGGGGTTTGGCACCACAACTCTTGGATGCTTTCTTGAGTCTTTTGGGGCAAAAAATTAGCAGCACCTCCCTTTAACCTAGCGAAAACTTGCATAAAACAACAAGCTTTGCTTGCTGGAAAATGCTACAAAAGACTTGGAAATTGCTAATTTCTGTTAGTACATAAGAAAAGAATTAGAATGTGAAAATTTGAACATGAAAATGAAGTTTATATGACAATTTTAGATAAGAGAAATGCTTGAAAGTAAGAGAACAAAGGTTGAAAATGATAACAAAAAAATAATGGAAGCCTTGGCTGGTTGGACAAGTGAATTTCTAGATTTGAAATCCACTCCTTTAAGCCTTTGGTAACCTGCAAATAAGTATATTCTTGCTACACAATTAAACAATAAGGTGAGTGCATCTAAAAAAAATTTCAAAATACTTTCCAAACCTCTATAGAAACAACCCACAAAAACTAATAGCAATACTACCACCTATCCTTCCCAAGAAAAATACTTTGTTTGGGTCTCCAAGTTAGAACAATGTAAGAAGGAAATACAAAAATAGAATATAACAATATCACCTCAAAGAGAACACCATGTAACAACACCAAGAATACTCCAAATTCACATAAAAGGTCCTCCAAAGCTTCCTTTATTATCCACAAAATGTTGTTGCAAATACTTGCAACAAGATTACAATAGAAGAGAATGGGAGAGAGAAAGAAAAGAAGGGGAGAAATTTGGACAGCATAAACTTGCTCTGAAAATATATCCTGAAATGAGGAGGGGAGGCCTTTCTTTTAAGGGAGGAAGGCAAGGTAGATCCCCCTTGAATGCTTTACAAGTGACATTCATGCAAGAGGGGGCTCCACTCAAGGGGGTGAACTTTAGGAGAGAGGGGCGCGCCTTAGAAGACAGGGAAAGGTTGTTAGGGGGTTGGAACCCATTCCTAGTGTTAAAAACTCATCTACATGGTCCAAGGGGGGTCCACCAAGGTGTGGGGACCTCCCCACCTATAGTTTCAACTTTTTACACACTCACATTAAGAGGGGGGCCACTTCCCCTTAGGGAGACCCAACAAATGTTTGGAACTTGTCTTGAGGGGTCCTCTTTCACTTTAGAATCTTTTCCTAACTTAGACATGACCTTATGAATCATTTCCCCCTCCTTTTCCATGAATTTAGTCACTTTTAGAAAATTTGTCTTTTTAACCTTAGTCAATTAAATGTTGGTTTTTGACTGACTTGGACTCCTCATGAAAAATGACTTAGCAAAACTTGTCCAATTGAGTTGAAACTTGGTCCAAGGGTGTAGGGGGTAATAATAAATTTGATTTGAGTACCCATATCCCTATACAAAGTCCCCAAGGACCAAATTTTTACACTTTACATAAAAAATAATTAAAAATACTCAATTTACAAAAAAAATAATTATTAAAAAATCCTATCGAAACTTAACAGAATTATGCAAGTCTCTAGGAGATGTCTATCATGGTCATTTAAAACACTTCTAAGCCTTATTCACCCATTGGGCACGATCATTAGAACGCCTTTCACCACTTTGGAGGATTATTTGAGTGAAAAACTCAAGGATAATTAAAATCGTAGGTAAGCAAGATTAATTACCCGAGGAAAAAAAACACTAGATGAAAGGACTTCCCTAATGATAAATTCCTAGGAAAATAATTAAAATTTGCACCATTCTAACATATTACATTATTATCCCACGCAGGGGAGCGAACATTTTATATGCATAGAAGAAAGTGTTGGGGGCAGTATTGCCCTGCTGAGCCAAAATTTTTCAAACTTGTTGTACCACAAGGTACATATCTTCATGGTACATGACGTTGACCCCTAGTTGAAATAGGTGGTCACCATATAGCTTCACATGGGGACACATGTTTGATCTTTTTGGAAGGAGATCATGCGAGAACCTCAGAATATGCAAAACAGAGTGCTCACCAATACCCAACATAAGTACATGTGTAAAAAGAATAAACCATAATCAAATAAATGAAATGATATTGACAATAATCACATAAACGAAATGACTATATAATGAACTATATACATAAATGAAATAATAAAAAAGGTGAAAGAGTCAAGGGAAAAAGGTTAGACATACGTTACAAAGGGTTCCCCTTTGGACACCAAATGGATGCGTTGGAGATTAATTCAAGGTGGGGCCTTTTCACTAGCATATCTAACTTTATGTCGTCCAACTGGCTGATATGAGTTGTCAGAAGACTTATACACTTTACCTTGTTTTTTGATGTTATGATGTGAACCCTTTTTCCTAGTTCTCAACCACTCGATAGAATCTTCCTTTAACCCTTTCTGATGAAGTTGTGTTGGTTCCAAGCAAAAGGATTTAAAGTTTGTTGATTTTAATTCTTCTTTGAAAGGCTTGGCATACTCTTCAATAGGGATGATATGTTGATTATTATTATTATCCTTAATTTTCTTATCATCCTTACGATCTTTCAAAAGATTTATTCCTCTTTTTCTACTTTTATTTTCTTTCATTTTATGCTCGTCTTGTTTGTTGAAGATATCCTCTTCGTCAAAATAAATGTCCCCAATTTCTAAGACATAGGGAATAGACAACCCAAAAATCCTATCTAATTCTTCATGACATCCGATTGATTCATTTGAAAGATGGTGACTTGATGTTGATGACATAGTACCAAATGACGAATCCAACTATGTTCTAGATTTTGAAAGGGTCACATCAACATCCATTTCACTTGAAGCTTCTTCAAGAAAAATACCATCAAAAGAATCCATGACATCCCAAACATTACAAACACTTGGGACTTCATCTTCAAGTTCTTCCTTGACATGCGTTACAATATTAGATGACACATGATTACATCCCATATCTAATCCATGATATACAAACTCATTTATGGGTTTCTTGGGATCTTTTACATGGTATTTTCTTTTCAATTCTTTGTTTAATCTAAACATGGCCCCATCTGGAGTGGGAATGGTGGCATAAGTTAAATCCATTTGTATATAACTGCCCAAATCCACAGCTGTTTTTCTTGAAAGAAACATACCCCAAGCATCCAACACATCAATCACCACTATGTCCATTTTTATTATGATGTCTGGGAAGGCAACCAAGTGTACTTGTAAGCTCTTAATCAAACCATGCACCTTGATCATTTTACTATCCATGGCACAAATGTTATGGTAAGGCCTTGAAATCCTTAAATTTAATTGTTCCATTACTTTCTTAGTCATAACATTTGAACTTGCTCTAGAATCAACCATGCAATTGTGAAGAAAGATGGTTGTTCACAAGTAGAGAAAGGAAGAATGGTTGATTCTTTTTGTTTCCCCTATCCCAATTTTGTAAAATCATAGGTGCATCCTAGTAAGCTATAGTTGGTGGCCTGTCAATACTGTTCTGAGGAGGATCTTCTATGGCTTTGAGTAGTTTCTTCCTCTGAGATGGAATATTCATAATTTCTGTTACAGGGACCAATATTTTTGCATTATTCAACCACTCTCCTAAGTCAATATTTAATTATTAATTTGTAAGAACAATTGATTTAGGAGGGAGAGGATGAGTCATAGGCCTATCTTGATTTTTGGTCCCATCTCTTTGATAAGTGAAACCTCTATATATAGCTATTTCTAATACTTGCTTGGGAGTAGGCTTAGGACCAAAATTTTCTATTACTTTGTACGCAACATCATTCATGCAGTTTACATCCCTACTATGCTCCATTAATTCCATCCATTCATTCATTCCCACATTATATTCATGACCAAACATATTAACTTGCTCATTTTATGATCTAGAGGGTTCTCCTTCATTACAAATTTGCAAAACAATTGGGCAAGTTGATTCTTCATGAAATTGCCCACAAGGTCTACAATATGGGATAGTTTGGTGGTCAACCAAGTTAGTAGACTCAAAACGATTTGGGGGCCTTTTCTCTTGAGGTGGAGGTCTCTTTGGCCACTTATCATTTGATTTATGATGATATCTATTAAATTGAGCCCTTTCCATGGTCATCAACCTATTATGCATGGCTACCATCTGATTAGCATGATTAATCTCTATTTGCTTTATTTGACTAGCCTAGTTAACCTCCATTGGCTTTATGCGATTATCCTGGTTAACCTCCATTTTCTTAATTAATTGAGGGATCTCCTTCATGCCATCATTAGAAGACCCTTGATTTTCCACTTTCTTATTCTTCTCCTCAATGAGTTTGTAAAAAGCTCCCCTTGAAAACCCTGACAAATTTGACTTCCTAGCATCTTACATATTCTTCTCTATTTTGATAGCATACTTTTGTGCATCCTTTAGAGTTGTTGGCTCTTTTTTTTTTGACATAAACGGGTATGAATTTGTATTAAAAAGTGTGGAAGAGCCACTGGTTCAGATTACAAAATGCCCAGTGCTTCTTTGGGTCTTTTGACCTTCTTACAAACAGCTTTGACACAAGTCCTACTAACTGACTTAGCTCCCTATTTGCTTACTATATTGCTTATTTAATGCCATGGCTAATACAATGCCAGTCTGCTATGAGAGCTTAACACTTAACACAGAAATTACTTCTCTTCATCCTGGTTCCAATTGCTGTTCAGTTGGGCCATTTTAGCCTCCAATTGTTCCATTCTTTCGTCAAAATCTTGCTGAGGGTTCTTCAGTTCCTTGTGAAGTTTGTCCAACTCTTCAGCAAACCCAATTTTCGTCATGGAGATGTCTGATTCCAGCTGTTCTAGCCTGCGTCCAGCTTCCACATCCAGATTTTCCAAGAAGTCTAACTGGTGCTGTAGCATCTGCTGCAAATTGGCAAGAGTTTTATCCATCTCCTTCAAACGTTCTTCTGTACTCATTGTCCCTTTGGAGGAAGACGCCATCTTCCT
>ML797296.1:26018-36893 GCA_009831015.1 Picea engelmannii | reverse complement strand
ACAGTTTCGAGGTAAGGGACTTTGTTTTTCTGCGATTACAGTCGTATATACAGTCTTCCTTGAAAAGAAGTGAGGTAGAGAAGCCGAAGCCTAGATTCTATGGTCTGTACATAATCAACAGGAAGGTAGGCGAAGTGGCCTACGAACTAGAGCTACCGAAGGGCAGCAAAATTCACAACGTGTTCCATGTTTCTTGCCTTAAAAAAGCAGTGGGATAGCAGGTTAGCATTTCAAAGGAGTTGCCACCCTTGGATGAGGAGGGTTGGTTGGAGCTACTACCAGAGGAGGTGCTGAAGCAGAGAGAGCACAGATTCAGGAGCAGGGTCATCAAGGAGTGCTTGGTTAGATGGAGGGGACTTCTAGTGGAGGATGCCACATGGGAGGGAGAGCATATATATTGACACCTAGGATTGATGTTGCTTGAGGACAAGCAATCTCAGGAAGGGAGGACTGTGATGTCTCGTTCCCAAGAGTAGGCCAATAGGGAGTGACTTAGTAGTCTACTTGTTCCCGTAGAATATAGTCTGGCACAAACAAGGAATAAGGGGAGAAATAAGGTTGAATAAATGACTAAATGATGAATTGAGCCAAAAAGCATAGGAAAAGTCACTTATGCTAAAGTCAACGGAGAAATAGAAGAAAAAAGTGTTGAGGGGGAGACTTAATTAATTAATCACTCACCTTAGGAGGAAAAGCGCTTAGCTTAAGTAATGTCAACGAAGAATTAGATTGGGGAAGATATAAAAGGAGGAATTCGACCTAATTCCTCATTATGTTATGATTTTGAGTTGAAAACAGGTTCCAGAGGAGGACGTTGACCTCTTTGATGTTTTGTGGAGTTTTGGAGGAAACCACCACCCATATCGCTTTTGTCGTTGGAAGACACACCCTAGCCTATCAAAGATACCATCAAGGCATTTCACCATGCTAGATTAGGAGTATATAGATCCAGTTCACATTTTTGCAGTGAAACCAGTCAGGGCACAAGGGTTAGAGAGGGATTTTGTGTAGTTGGATGAGACCAGGGCTTATCTCGTCAGATCCTTCTGACTCAATTGAGAGGAATCCAAGGCGCTTCTTTTGAGCCACCGGTCATCAAATTCTAATGGTGGAATCTGCCAGGGCGCATAAGACTGCCAGGAAGTGCACAACTCTTGAGGAGGGACATTTGGGTTTCTAGGGGGATTTCCATGTTAGATCTGGGGAAACCCTTCCGACCTAGTACAGAGGAGGATAGGGCACACATTTCAAGATAGATATCAATGGATTTCGTCAGTGGAATCATCAGGATGCATTGTCAGGGCCTAGGAGGTGCGCAAGCCCCCCAAGGGATATCATCTGGGGTTCATCCAAAGCTTCAGTGAGCCGATCTTCAGTCTGACAATTATCAGGAGGAGCCTAGAGACCAAGGCGCTCACTTTGGGATAGTTTCCAGGACGATCGGTTGAGTATAGCCACCAGGGCGAGTTATCCATCATTTGCAGCAGTTGTCGTGACTTTCCAGAGTTGCATGTTGTTGATTTATCTGTGCTTGTGCAGATCTATCCACATCTTCTAATCACTAGTATTTTTTTTAGTTACATTGTATTCCAGTGATGATCCATGAGATTTAATTGATGATTATTTATTTGCTTTCAGTACATCAATGTATTTCCTGCTTTTTCCACATAATACATGATGTTGAGATGGTGTTTGTTCCTTATTTCACATGAATCGTATATTCTGCTTAAACATTATTTGTATGACACACACATGCGAAAATCACCAAGCATGTTAAACAATTAACTAAAACGCATCCAAAAACCCCCAGAGTTCAGATTCAAGAGTCAAAACACTAATTCAACAATAGATATCCAAATCCTTTGGATTTGGGATATTTCAAAGTAAGCCATATTTAATAAAATAACCATCCAAACATGTGCATTAAATCCCTCCTTTTCAAACTAAAAAAATGTTCAAAGACCTTATAAAATTTTCCAAATTTAGATATGGGAGGGTTGTCATGGTGCCCTATTGGGTAGGACGATTCCCAAGTCAAGGAGTGTTTTCCAAGAAGACCCTCTCTAGGTCATGTAGTGAATATGAGGTGGATGGGGGTAGGACTTTTGGGCATGGGGTTCTTGACATATCAAGGGCTCATATTGTCTCATTTATGGGTGCCTTTGTGGAGGGTGTGTTGCATCTCTTCGTTTACAATGCAACATTTTTCCAAGCCCTTTATTTGTCTTTCCATTTTTGTGGTCCGAACATTGAGTGTTATGTGCAATGGAAAGTAAACTAAAAGAGCAACACAATGCCACTTGAAGTTAAAATACATTGAGTGCCACATGCACTGGAAATTAAAAGACACCATAATGCATTCCCAAGGTCCTTCATTTTTATGGAGAATCATTTCATTGCTCTCAAGACCTTAAGGCAAGCATCTAGAAAGATAGATTTTGAATTTTACAGTGCTAGCTACAACACCTCTAGGCCTTTATCCCCTTCTTCCCATGAAATGAGGTACAATCCCTTCTTATGGTCAATGAACCCACAAACCCAAAAGGTGAGGAAACAGAGGGGAATAGGTGTGAAAAGTGGTAAGAATGAACGGGAATGGTACGTTGACCCTTCAAGGAGACCCCCCAATAGCAATGCTTTTCTCGAGGGTGACCCACTTACTAGGAAACCATGTCAACCACCAAGGTGAAATGAGGAAAAAGGTATAATTTCTAAGCAAACATTCCATAACCAAGAAAGGACTCTTTGCAACATGCTCAAATGCTTCAATTATTAAAATGACACTTACCATGAGACCAGACTTGTTATCTCATGAAGCAAGATTTGCTACCCTTTCTGGGTCAGGCTGGTGTGGTGGATGTTGCTATGCTGCCGAGGATGAATGGTGATGTGTGGTGGAGAGGAGGGGCTCTGTCTAATCAATGTGGGCTCAACTGATCATCTAGCTCTCAACACTCCATGTCTTCTACTTGCGAGCCTAGAGACATCATCTCCTTAGTTACCCCTAGGCCTGGGGGGTAACAAGTCACATCTATAACACAAGATGAACAAGAATGAATGAGTGAGTGAATGAATCTCTTTTTCATATATATCTATGAGAGGTGAGGGAGGCCAACAATACATATGTGGGCTAATGCCCTTACAAACCATTAACAATAATTCAATGTTCTACAGGGGCGCGTCCCCTAGGGTGGGGGATGCGTCCCACATTTCCCACGTCCCCGAGACATGTGGACTCTAGGGAGACATTTCCTTACGTCCCCTTTTTGGGGAGACAAGACTCCCCAAGGTGGGGGACGAGTCTCCCTGAAAGGGGGACTCATGGGCATCCCCCAAAGGGGGACTCCTGGATGTCCCTCCTTGAAAAGGGGGACTTTTAGACATATCCCCCGAAAGAGGGACTCCTGGGCATCCCCTCAATATTTTTTTCCCTAATAAGGATTAAAAAAGAAAAAAGAAAATTTTAAAAATTGAAAAAACAAATATATATATATATATATATATACACACACACACACACACACACACACACAAGTTAAAACACAATTAATTTATTAAATTTTAAAAGCTAAATAATTAAAACACAATTAAATTTTAAAACACAATTAATAACTTATAAGTTATCGCATGCCATCTTATAACTTATATGAGAGTGACTCTGACCCAGAGACATATAGTGACATTCCCTTTGATGGTCCTAATGGCTTCATTCATGAGATGTATGTAGAGGACCGATCAATGAGATTGACTCCATGATGATCATTTTAAAATTTATTTTTAATGTTAATTATTTTTTTAGTTTTAAATTTTGATTCTTGACTCTAGATACTGATGACCTCGGCCCTTGACTCGTCACTCTTTATTGTTTTAAATTTTTGAGTTTGAGTAATTGCAATTTACTATGTCAAACTTTAGTATCTACTATTAAATATTTTGCGTAGTACTATTTAATAAGATTCTAGAATGATGAATGGTGAATTTAAATTTTAAATCAATGTATCAATATTTATTATTTTACTATTTATGTTTCAACTTTCATTTATGATTTATGAATCAATGTATTTCATTACTTAATTTGAATTTGAATTTTGAATCATGTTTAATAGTTTATATCATTTACAAATTTGAATTTTCAATTTACTAATTTAGTAGTATTTAGTATTTTAGTATTTACTAATGAATTTGCATGGGATGAACATTGAATTGATATTTGTTGAGATTTTATCATTATCATTTATATTTTTAAAATTTTGTATTTTGTATTTTTTATATTATATATGTGGCGTCCCCCCGTCCCTCATTTCCCTAAAATACCTAAAATTTGGGGGTACTTCCACATGCCCCCCTGTGCGTCTCCTCGCACCCGCGTCCCCCCGTCTCGGAGACTTGGTGGAACACTGCAATAATCACATGTGGAGTGCTACACTCCAAGGGTACACATGACAAGCTTCAAGGTGATGTTGTATGCAAGCAAGGCTCCAAATGTAAGGGTGCTCCACGAGGTGTGTCTGACACTCCTACAAGCCTCAAAAGGCTCCATCAATCCTCCTAAGCCATGTACTCCACTGGGTCCACTTCCCCTGCATGAGCACTATTACAAACCATGCATCCCCAAGCTAACTCCAAGCCTCCATACAGGTATCCAAGCTACCCCATGTTGTCTAAGGCTTGATATCCTGCTCCAAGATGCAAAACACTCCTCCTATGTAGAGCATTCTCCAAGTAAGCAACCATCTCCATGTAGCCATCATGAAGGATGTCACCCAAGCTATGAAGAGATCTCCAATGCCATAGGTAAAAATGCCAAGAAAGCACCCAACTGAGGTCAAGCAACCACTGAGTAAGCCATCTCCAATGGGCAAGTCCGTCATGGACCATCTCCCATGTGAAAATCCATTACGGATCATCCAAGGGCTGAACATACACCATGTGCCACAAATCTCATGAAACACCTCCAAACATAGTGTAAACACTTTTGGAGTAACCCAAAAGCTAACAATACAGCTTAAATATCTGCTTAAAGTCTTATATACTATTTTAGGAAAAGCTGAAGACCTATTTTATCTAGACTGATCAGTTTAATGTATCTTGTTCAATAGAAAAACATGGATGGAAGTGATATTCTTCCTCCTGTTTTGTGCGTTGTTCATTTGTGCTCTAATAAATCTAAGTACAGCTCAAATATCTGCTTAAAGTATTTTAAGTTCATCAGCCCATGGGATTTAAACTTGTAGTGCTTCGCTTTTGAAAGTTAATAAATGGTTACCCTATTATGAGAAAACGACAAATCTCTTTTACAAATAATTTTCCTATAACTAGAAGGATATGCCAACTATGCAGACACCCCTCTCATGTCTCCAGAATGATGAATGAAATTCTCCTTCTAACACAGTTATATCACTTGGTGGTGAACTTCCACCTTTTTATTATGGTCCACATCATCAAAAGCCAATATATAAACTTCAAATGGATGAATATCAATATTTGATTATGTAACTTTATTAACAAAAAGGTCGATCAAGGTCTACCTATTACTTATGAGCACCCCGATGTAAGTACTTGATAGTCCTTAATTTATTTAATCTTCACTACAAGGTATGGTTGAATACATAGTAGCGAGATTGGAATATGAATGCGGATTCGAATAAGAATCAGTATGGAAAAAATACATAACGAAAATTATCAATACAGAAGTATACATCTCATAGATACGAAAATATGCATTTTGTTCCATGTTTTAGAAGAATTTCAGCCCGAGGAATGCACAATAAACCAGAAAAATTAATTCATTCCTTCAAAATTCTGCAATGTAGTTTCTATTTATAGTTTTTTTTAATATTTGTGAGGTTTGTGAGCTATTTTTTTGGTGCTTGTAAGTTCCCTGGTATCAAAGACAATAAAAAATAGGTTGACTGAACCATATCCATACTGTAAGGAAAATTCGCCAAAATCTGTACCGCTGCAGAATCTCCATACAATGAAGGCCAATACAGCCTAATCTTGCTACTATGGTTGAATATGGTGGCCCTTTTAGCCATAGACTTTAAAAGTTATATAAAGTACTTTTATTCAATGAAATTATATTCCCAGCAGAAAACAGTTTTGTAGGACATCATCGAAGTTTCTCTTGGTTTCATTTATTATAACAGAAAACAGATGAAAAGACTCGTTTTACTCATCATAAGCCTATTCAAATGAAGAGCTTGTGAGTGCTGTAGTTTGAAATTTCTATTCAGATTCAAAGATACTAATAGAAAATAAGCTGCCATCCATTTTGTTTGAAAGCAATAAAACACGTTCAGAATATGACAAAAAAATAAAATACTCATCAGTACAAATAAAATAATCACCATGAAAACTAGTAACTTACCACCTTAAATAACATATTGCCGTATTCTCTTTAGATATTGATTTGCAATATACAGAACGAGATAGCTAGAGCCAGATATGAACTTAAAGCTCACTCTATATTCTAGGGCAATTCTACCATTGTTTAATCTTCGTTGTAACACAATTCTAAAGTACTTTGAAAGTTTGAAACCTTCTGTTCCTTTCCAAGTTCCAGGTATCAACAATTCATTTGTCTGCAATAGCTAGAGCCAGACATGACCTAAAAGCTCATTCTATATTCTAGGGCAAAGACATGCATAATTTGTACACATGGCATTTAGACCATATGCCTGGTTGTATCAAGACCTTGTGACTTCCTGCTACTTAATATGAGTTTCCGTGATAAAAATGTAAAAGCCTCCTTGACAAGTTCCCTACATCAAAAGAATGAAACTACATCAAACATAACAACTCAGCTGCAACTTTTAGTTAAATGAAGAACACACAATTATCATTTTTCTGTAGAACCATGAAAGCTGAAGAGAGGATAGATGCACTCACAACTTACAAGAACATCTACGAGGGGGATTATTTTGGACCACTATTTTTAGATGGTCCAGCCCGTTCAACCATTACATCATAGAGCTGCTTTCCATTCTACAATATAACATGCTATTTAGTTACCACCATAAGCCCAGTTAGATTCTTATATAGTGTCTGTCATATACCTAACATCAAAATTTAATCATTTATAATAAACTCAAAGTAATTCCCGCACTAAATTAAATGCAGATCGGATTTTGGAAAAAGGTTTTCCTCATCTTTCACCATTTATCAAGTCTTAAAAACAAACAAATTCCATTGTTCATAACCAGAGGTAAACCACAAAGCTTCCATTTCCTACTTTTAAGTTTCTCAGATCTGAATGCTGCAACGATTGCATTCACTGATTCTGTTATGCATTTCACTAAGTAAACGTACAGCCAATTAAATGCAAGAATTAACTAGCAAGGTGTTGTTAAAATCTCCGAGGATGAATTCTAATGAACAACTAGCTTTGTCTACTAATGCAAGGGATAATGGGCACAAAAAAGATGGTTATCTAGTTGAATCCAAACTTTGCTAGGGCTTTCCACTTCCACTTCCGAGAACCCTGTTATCCCCTGACATGTAGAGGTCACTAGAGGATTTTTTCATTTGTGATTTTTATCACAATCAGCAGTTACACAGATGAGATCTATGGTTATCCATGGATATTTTCCATAGCTGTTCCTTGCATTTGCTCAGCTGACCTTCATGATGATATGCTTTGATGGAGATTGTACCAGGCAGTGCTATATATTATGCTCTTCCTCTCGCACATGATGGTGTTGCCTTTTGAATGTGTGTCATGGGACATGGTGATTATCAGTGTGTTCTATAATGGTTCACAACACTCTAAATTGTTGTCTCTTACTAGGTTGTACTGTGTTGTGCTCATAATTTGCCTCTAGATAAGTGTATTACCTTATGAGTTGAGTTGTACTACTAGCGACATACGTAAGGTGTTTCATGCCATTTTCCCTTGCCATTTTTCACTCCCTATCATTCATCACCATTTTCATTCCCCCCCTTATTGATTGACTTATCATATGCCATTGTAGCAAGGTCCAAAATAAAATCCCATGTTTGAAAAGGCATATATATATATATATATATAAAGAAAGAAAGAAACAAACAAAGAGCTAAAATGCTCGAGGTAGAAGCAACTAAAGTTAAATTGTAAGCATGAGCTATGCCACCTTGCTATAAAGCCCAATTTCCCCGAGTCCCATTCTCAAACAAAAAAAAACAGAGGAAAGAAGGGACCAAGCACATCAAAAGGAAAGAAAATGGGTAGTAAGAAAAAGAGACTCAAGGAATGGTAACTCAATGCTAAGCGCTCCCTCTAAAGGCACACATGTGGAACATCAAATGATAACCCCTAGCTCTTAAAAGCTAAGGGGAAGACCTATTCACTCATTCTACATGACTATGAAGGTTAACTCTTGAAAGCACCTTTTCCCTAGAACTACACTCATCAAATCACTGACACCTAACTTAGAGTTCTAGGAAATGCATCTTGTCTTAGAGGTTTTTGCATGTAATTAAGGTTAACGATGTCCACACCATGGTCAAGTTAGGAAGGGACAAAAATTAAAAGGGTCATTGAATTATTAGAAGATGTTGCATGATGTTCACCCCCCCTTGACACATATTTGGAGGCAATAATAATCACTTTTTAGGAGCACCTTGCCTTAGCCATTGTGACCTTGCCTCGGACATTGCAACACTTGCAATGTGAGTTGTGACACTTGCCTAGGGCATTGTGATCTACATTGGGAGTTGTGATATTCACCTAGGCATATGGAGGAGGTCGCTAGCTTGATTTATGGAGGTGGTTGTGCCTTGGAGGACTCACCATCATGGTTTGTTAGAGCATCTTATGGAGCCACCCACCTTCATGCCACAAATGTGGGCCGTTTCATCTCTTTGAGGAGTTCAACTTAGTTACCTTGGTTTGAGGAGGAAAGTTGGGACCCTTTGACCACTTCCTCTCTCATTTGGGACACTTTTGTATATGTGGCATAACCACTTGATATTTTATTGTATTCTTGACCATATCTCCCTAGTTAGTTGACAAGATAATTGTTCTTTATGGATTTCTAGGTTAGATCTAGGATTTTATTACTATTCTATTGAGGAGGTTGTTGTTTCTCTTCTCTATATAAAATAAGCTTCTCTCATTGTAAACTTTGCTAGAAGCTTGTGCAGAAGACTCTTGTCTATTCGTTGGTTTATGCTATGGATGGTTGATTAGAATGCTCTCTTGGAGGATATATTCATGTGGATGCTTATGTGATGGATGGAGGTTCAATGTATGGTGTTGTTGTCGATTTTTGGGTAAGTACCTGTTATCCCCTAGCCTAGGGATAACTAAGGAGATCATATCTCGAGGCCGACAGGTCCTAGACATGGAGTACCAAGAGCCATATTGACTTGAGCCTGGTCCTGGAGGGCCCATCTTTCTTCTTCAGTGTCTCCATCTTGTCAGCCGCAGCAACATCCATCCCATCGGTCTGGTCCTTCAACAACAGTGGATCTTGCTCCATGAGGTAATGAGTTCGGGTATCATGGTATGTGTCATTTTGATTCTCAAAACATCTGAATATTTGCATTTAATTCTTTTTTCTTCATGACATGTGCTTGGACTTTATGCCTTTTGACTTGTCCATACCTGGGGGGGATGACATAACGCCCTAGCAAGTTGGTTCCCTTGGGAGTGAGTTTCCATTGGGTGGGTTCATGAAAGGCCATCGTCCATTCCTACCATACTTGTCACTTTTTCATCATCTTCCCTCTCATCCATCCCTTGCATTGGTTCGGGCATTGGGTTTTCCAAGAT
This sequence comes from Picea engelmannii, assembly GCA_009831015.1. Taxonomy (NCBI): domain Eukaryota; kingdom Viridiplantae; phylum Streptophyta; class Pinopsida; order Pinales; family Pinaceae; genus Picea; species Picea engelmannii. Next base: position 27,139 of record ML797296.1, on the reverse strand, counting down.
AGCAAAGGGTTGTACCTTGCCTTGTGGGAAGAAGGGGATAAAGGCCCAGAGGGTAAAAGTAGCTGGCAAAAGATAAAAGCCAAAAGAAAAAAACCTTCAGATGCTTCGCCCAGGGATCCTCGAGAAAGAAGTAAAAGGCTTCTCAAAAAGAAATGGAGGGACCCATAAATAAATAAACTCAAGACCTAGTTGGAGGATAGGGGGTCTCATCACGAGCCATCCTATTAGGTCCATGGGCATGTAGCGGTATGACACGACCATTCAGTTGGTCACCACGCTAGGGTAGTGGCTCTTGGTGGCATATCCAAGAGAAAGGGGGTCTCATCACGAGCCAACCTTCTCACCTCCGTGAAATGCTTGTGGGTAACACTGTCACCATTGGTCACCACGCTAGGGTAGTGTCCCCCAACTATTCTCTTGAAAGAAAAAACAATAAGATAAAAAGGTAAAAAAGGCATTGAATGGGCTTGGAAACATTTGTATCCATGACAAGGTGCAGCTCACCCTCTTCAGAGGCACCCATAGGTAAGCCATACATTTCCCTGTCATCACTGCACCCATTGCCCAAACATCCCTGTTATCGCTCAGTTTGTAGTGTAGGTCAGGTAGCTTAAAAGTAAAGGTCAAACTGGCGTAACAGGAGCTTCCCCACCCACTGTCACCTCGATGGGGGGCTCTTTCTATTTAGGGTGGCTAATCCCAAGGGAGACGTCCCTGACAATCTGGGGTTTTGAAAGGAAAAGGGTTTAAAGGATCAAGGTAAGTTCTTCCCTTTCACAGATTACTGCCAAGAAGATAGTCAAAATGAAGGTATTCCACAGAATAGGCACCTGTTTGTGAGACAAGGCAATAATAAAACTAAAATGTGCAACAATGGTTAGTACTTCATAAATTAATGACTATCTTTATTATACATGAGCACAAATAGCAGTAATTATTGATGAAGTCAATGATTGCTAAAAATGACTATGGCTTGTAATATTACTTCTCAATAACACCGAAAATGATATGGCATTCAATGTATAAAATCAATCCTTGAATGATCACAATGCATCAAATATCATTAATATGCTCACACACAAAGGTTGTTGCGTCACTATACTTGCTAGAGGGTGACGTCA
>ML797295.1:157902-179014 GCA_009831015.1 Picea engelmannii | reverse complement strand
AAGGTGTTGCAAAATATTGGTACTATGGCATACAAATTGGAGTTTCCTGCATCTTCACGAGTACACCCAGTTTTCCATGTTTCATGCTTAAAGAAGGTTATAGGTGAAAAGATCCTAGTTCAAACTATATTGCCAGAACTTGACGAGGAAGGAAAAATCATATTAGAGCCTGAAGCCATCACTGACACAAGAATTTGCCAGCTGAGGAATAGATCCATTTCAGAGTATCTCATTAAATGGAGTAAACTACCAGCTGAAGATTCCACTTGGGAAGATGAGTCTTTTATACATAAGCATCCAGAGTTACTCAAGCATTGCGGAAAACACTTGTCTCAAGGGGAGGGGCATGTTAAGCCCTAATATTGGCTCATNCCTCCTAGTCTCCTATATATACCAAGGAGACATTTTCATTTTGAATCATCTTGTACTTGAACATTTAAGTGGGGTAAAAGGAGGTTGCCCCCTGGAAGAGGCTCATTATCTGAAATTATCTCTTTTTCAAGGTGTTAAGTACTTTTCCTGAGGTTTTTCTATGCTATATTAATGTTTGGTTCTTAACAGTAAACTCCAGGAGTCAAGGAAGCAACTCATGATAGAAAATCGCGAAATGTGAAACCACAACTTAATCTCCATTTTAGAGTTTCAAATACTGGGAGTTGGAGGTGTCTAGGACACTCACGACAAGAATGCTAAAATCGCGAAATGCGAAACCAAAACTTAATCTGAGTCATTGATCAAAGGGAGATCGTGGACCGTTGATCTGACTCCATTTCGGAGTTTTGGATACTAGGAGTTGGAGGTGTCAAGAACACTCATGACAAGAATGACGAAATTGTGAAATGTGAAACCATGACTTAATCTGAGTCGTTGATCAAAGGGAGATTGTGGACCGTTGATCTGACTCCATTTCGGAGTTTCGGATACCGGGAGTTGGAGGAGTCAAGGAAGCAACTCACGGAAGGAACTCACGATATGCAAAATCATGAAAAGATTTGGACTGTCGAACCATCAAGATTGTGGACCGTTGATCTGACTCGATTTTGGAGTTTCAGTGATCGCAACATGAAGAGTCGAGACTCTTCATCACAGGAGTCCCGAAGTTGTAAAATGAAAAACGCCAAAAATTTTGGGGTTTGTGACTTGGAGTGTCGAAACACTTCAACAAAGAAATGCCGAAACACCAAAATGCGAAACGCCGAAATTTTTTTGGGTTCGTGACTTGGACTGTCGAAACACTTCAACACAGAAATGCCGAAACGCCGAAATGCGAAACGCTGAAAATTTCAGGGTTCGTGACTTGGACTGTCGAAACATTTCACCACAGAAATGCCGAAATGCCGAAATGTGAAACGTCGAAATACCTTTTGGTGTAGGCTGTGGTCAGCGTCAGTGGTCATGTGAGAGGGAGGAGCTAGCACCAAGCTAAGCTCCTTTTCGGCGATTGTAACATAAAGAGTCGAGACTCTTCACCACAGGAATGTCGAAATGCCGAAATTCCGAAATGCGAAATCCGTGTACAGAATTGGCCCCTGGTCATAACCTATGGTCACATAGATGAAGGCTCAAGGGAGGAGATAGCACGAAGCTAATCTCCATTTCGGAGATCGCGACTTGGAGAGTCGAGATGCCTCACAACAAGAATTGTCGAAATGTGAATCGCGAAAGCGCCTTCTGAACAAGCGTGTGGTCATCGCCTGAGGCCACATGTGAAAGGTAAGGTGAAATGTGCCAAAGGCATAAGGCTCAAGAGGTTCACAGTGTAACTGAAAAAAACCATTGATTGTTTCTGCACAGAAAAATCAAAGAGGCCTCAGTGTGATTGCCAGAGGAGTTGAAGAGTCTCAAGGCATCTGCCAGTGGAATGAAGACTGTTCATAGAGGCGATTGACAGATGGAAGAGCGTTGAAGCCTATAAATGCAACAGAGAGGATGAGATCGACTATGATAGAGAAGACGAAGAGTCTCAACTGCTAGACAGGCTAAGGAATATCAACATAACACCCAGTGATGATGAACGCATGGGTATAACCACCAAAAAAGATGAGGAATTGCCATGATGATCAGGAAGAGGACTCGACACAAGAACATGCAGAACATAGAGAGTGTGTTGATGCCCGAGGGAGTCAAGCGGTGGCAATGTGGAGTGGCAGTGCATATCCCGATGTGGATAACAATGGCGGGGTGTAGAGCATGTAGAAGCATTGCGCATATAGTATGCATAAGGTGCACAGAGACTATAAGAATGCATAACAAAGAAGAGATGAGTGTTGTTGTTGAGAATGATTCGGGCGTGTAGAAGGAGGAAGTGTGCAGCATCTGAAATACACAGAAGAGGAATGGTGCATTGAATGGACATGGTGCACAGAGCATAAAAGTCATAAGAACAGAAAGCGCAAGGCATGTGTGCAGGAAGACAGTGAGGCAGACAGAGTAGGGCAGTGTAGCAGAACAATGATGAGACTGGTAATCCATTGATGAACATTATATCACTGTAATAAGTTTCAGTATCAAAGATTGATATTTCAGGGTGGTAGGGAGGTTCTAGGGAGGACTATTGTCCTCATAGGTTCAAGTGGGTGCTTGAACACAGGGAGTTGCAGCTTCCATTTGGTTGTAGCCAGAGAAACCAGGGTGGTAGGGTGGTGCAAGGGTGATCTAGGTGGATCATCTCAAAATTAGATAGAGTTAAAGTATTCAAATGGAAAAGTAAAGCTTACAAAGTGGAAGACCTCGTCAACAGCTTTCCGGTGACGTTCGTTTCAGGGAAAACAACCTCCAGGTGACAAAGATATGAGCAGTTGAAGTTCCGTCAAAATTGGTGGATAGGTTAAAAAATGGTTAAAAAGAGGGGGTTAAATATGTTTTGGTTTGATAAAAAGATAGGTGGTCCCCTTGACCTTTCCAACATTGAGGCATCCCCTTGGTATTTAAATATATATCAAAAACCATATAACAAAAACCCAAAATATGAATGAGATTTTATAAAGCGCAACATATAATATAATGGTTTTATATTCATATAAAACATATGTAATACGTACCATATTTTTAAACTATAGTGCGCCCACCATAAAACATGGATACATATGTTATAAACCCAAAACATGCGCATATATACCATATCATATAGTATTAAACCTTGGATAAAAAAAATGTTATACCATATGTATTAAAAATCGCACGCATATATGTGTATAGAGGGAATGCCCGCAGGTTTGACCCCGGGAATTCCGCCTCCCCCAACAACTTTAACAACCATGAGCTACCAATGTGCCACCTCCATGGGACGCGGCAAGGAATGGCACATTAACCTTATAAATTGCAGAGATTCGGGTAATTTTGGAGGGCGTGTGGCCCATAGCTCGCGCCCCCAAAACTATCATTGTTTATTATTTAAATGGAGCATGGAACGTAGATCGAGGTGGTATTTGCACACAGTTCGAGGTGGTACAGAATTGGCAAGCATCCCGAGGCTATAAGAACTTTACAATCAGGGGCAGATTGGGAATAGTGCCAAAAAGGGCAGTCGGAGTCCAGCTTCATTAATATATCTATTTTATACTCAAAAGTATCGATTTTGCGCAAGGATTCCAGATCCAGCTTCAGTTTTTGCATTCAGGCATCCAGACAGAAACATGCTCACATAATATTCCAGATACACGGAAAGGTATCCATGTTTATACTTAAAAGTCTCAAAATTTCATCTTGCAGCTGTTGTTGAAGTCTGTTACTGTATATGACAGACAGAACTCAAAAGTCACTTTGTAAGCATTTGAATACTTAATCTATCGGCCTTCCCATTTGGAAAGTGTCCTGGAGAGGTAGCCAGGAAGTCTGGTGAACTCTGTTACCAATTCTTGTTCTTAGATAGTATGCTTACATGTTTATGTGTTGATGAATGTTCTTAAATTTTGCATTCATAAAGATGGTTAGCAATTAAGAAATTCACATGCAAGTAATTGTTAAAGATCAAGTAAAAATTTCATATCAAGTTGGTATCAAAGTGAGGTTAACGATTTGCTTTGTGAGTTGATGTTAACAAGATCCAAGCTTCAGCGTGGTGAAGGGGAACTCAAAGAATTTGATCCATAAATTGGTTCAAGAAGAGGAAGGATGTCTTCACCAAAAGGAGAAGCAACAACAACTTCTTCTATCCCTTCTGAAGAGGAATTTCTGAAAGCTTTCATGAGAATGCAAACGATGGTAGAGGAGCTCTATCAAGATCGAAAGAAAGGTGAACAAGGTGGACCATATAATATAGAAGGTAAAAGAGAAGAAGGTGGTGAGGAACCTCCTAAAACTCCACCAACTTCTCCATCTCTTCCTGATGGTTCTATTCCTTCTCCATTTGAAAAACACAAAACAAAAGTTGATTCTAATATACCTCATTTAAAGCTTGATATTAAGTTTGATTTACCTATGTATAATGGAGAACTTAATGCTGAAAAATTGGACAATTGGATCTGTCAAATTGAAGTTTATTGTAGGATTCAAAAGTTTACTGAAGATGTTGTTAAAATTCAGTTGGCTTCTCTCCGACTTGGAGGGACTGCTCTCATTTGGTGGGAGAGCATATCTCAAGAGGATCTTGCCATGACAGACAAAATCATTTCCTCTTGGTATGAGTTCATTTCAGCACTTAAAAAGCAATTTTGTCCATTAGGGTATATGCAACAAGCTATGATGAATTGGTAGAATTTGAGGCAAGGTAAGGGACAAAGTGTGCAAGAATACACACAAGAATTTCAAAAAAGAGCATTGATGCTTGGTATACCTCTCTACACTCAGGAAACTCTTCTCAAATATATAGGAGGATTGCATGCTTATTTACGTCATATGATATTGATGTTTAATACAACTAATCTTGACGAGGTGTGTGTTCAAGCAACTCACATTGAGTCAAAAGGAAAGAGTGTTCATGATGTTTCTTCAGCTGAATCCGTCCAGGCAAAAGAAGGGAAGGAAAAGCGGAAAATTAAACATGCAGCTACAATGAAGGGTGATGAGAGACCTACATGCTCGCATTGTCAAAAACAAGGGCATGAAGAGGCAAAGTGTTGGAAGCTACATCCTTAAATGAAACCAAAATGGTTTAAGGATCGAAAGGGGAAGTAGATAGCGACGATTATCGTTGAGGACCTTGGATCAGATTCCAAGGACAAAACAAAGGTAACAATCGTAGGTGTGAAAGGTAAATCTATTATTGATAATGATTCAAAAATTGGTTCTTCATGTGCTTCTACTTCTAAAGATAATGACAATTCTCAGGATAGAAAGAGGAATGCATTGTTTCATATAAGAGTGATTACAAAACAAACAAAGATCGACACACTCATAGATAGTGGATATCAAGCTAATCTTATTTCAGAAGAAGTAGTTAAGAAATTGGGATTAACAACAAAGCCGCACAAGAAACCTTATCCATTAGGTTGGGTATGCAAAGATAAAAGATTACAAGTAACACAACAATGTGATCTAAAGTTTTCCATTACATCTAAGTTTGTAGATGAGGTTGAATTTGATGTGGTCCCACTAGATATCTGTGGAATTGTGTTGGGTATTCCGTACTTATATGATCGAAAAGCGATCTTCTTTCGAGAACATAATCAGTATCACTTGTTTAAAGAAGGAATTGAGTACATAGTGCATTCACATTCATTCAAAAATGTTAAATCATTGGGCACTACACAACAATTAAAAAGGGTTGTTAATACAAGTCAGAATTTGGCACTTATGTCTATGCAATGTAAGGAAGAAAAGAATCCTAAACATGAAAAGGAAGTGTCAAATCACTACGATGCACTTGTTTTGGTTGATAATGTTTCTATGGTTAAAAGACAGTATGTGGTTGGGTCCGTCAATATTGAATGAAGATGTGATTGATGTACTTAACAATGTCAGTGCAGTGTTGATTGTGTTATTGTTGAGTCAGATGTACAGGTTCCAAGAAGAATGGATAGGTGATACAGGTCAAGTGGGGAGATCATGCCCTCACTTCATGTCTGAATGATTTCATACTTTTTGTGGTCAAAAAGCTTTCCAATGGGAAGGTTTGAGCCAGGTGGATCATCTCAAAATTCGATAGAGTTAAAGTATTCAAATGGAAAATTAAAGCTTACAAAGTGGAAGATCTCGTCAACAACTTTCTGGTGACCTTTGTTTCATGGAAAACGACCTCCAGATAACAAAGATATGAGAAGTTGAAGTTTCGTCAAAATTTGTGAAATATGGTTAAAAAATGGTTAAAAAGAGGGGGTTAAATATGTTTTGGTTTGATAAAAAAAGAGGTGTTCAAGAGCCTAGCCCTTGACCTTGCCAACATCGAGGCATCCCCTTGGTATTTAAATATATATAAAAAAAACAATATAACAAAAACCCAAAATATGAATGAGATTTTATAAAGCGCAACATATAATATAATGGTTTTATATTCATATAAAAGATATGTTTAAAACATATGTAATACATACCATATGTTTAAACTATAGTGCGCCAACCATAAAACATGGATACATATGTTATGAACCCAAAACATGCACATATATACCATATCATATAGTATTAAACCTTGGATAAAACAAATGTTATACCATATGTGTTAAAAATCGCACGCATATATGTGTATAGATGGGAAGCCCACGACGCAAGAAGGAGAACCGCTTGAATTTCGATTCATGACTCAACCAAACTCTCTTGAATGTTCAGGGCCGCATGAGGAGGTATTGGGGGGGCGAGTTGAGGCCACGATAGTAGCCGAGATGGAGAAAGGGTTAGACTGAAGCCTACCCAATGCAAATAGAGCCAAGTCGTGGAGGTCGTGGGGTTCCTACAACACACTCAGCCGCCATATAGCAGTTGTACACACAGACTATAGATCAGAGAGGAGGAGGCCGAAATACAGAGCCTTTAGCTCAAATCTCTATCCAGATCCAAGGAGAGGAACTGAGGAAGGAGATTGGGGCTGTTGTTTATATAGAATATAGTTCAAAAACTCAGCAGAACTGGAGGGGGATTTATTGAGTGCATAGGAGATCCAGGCGACGCAGGATCCCTCACAACCTTACTGGTTGGAGAAGAGGAGAGGGCCACTACCATGGACAAATGGAAAGTGGGCACAGAATCCACCACAAGTTAAAAAACCATTCAGAGCGGCATGTCAAAGGCATTCCCTTCAGAGCAGCCTTTGACTCCATGGAAAATGATGATCCATTGACCACACCTCCTTTTGGAACTAGATCTGCGACTTGTAGTCATAGAGAAAACAGATATCAAGAAACACTCGACAGTACACTAGATCCCTAGAACCTGATCTGAATCCGAATGCTGAAGGAAATAGGAAGCAGTTCTACTATTGGTTCGAAAACCCCACAAAGTAGGCTTAACAAATGCAGAGTTTAGAATAGCATACATCCTCCTTGCTAGTCCTAAACCGGTAGAAGAAAGAAAAAAGACTACAGATCTGCTATTGGTTCTGGATGAGCCGTTGAGAAGTGTTGATACTAGGAGAAATCTTATTAGTAGATGCCCAAGAAGTTTCGATATGTTGAACCAGAGTATGTGAGAAGGGACATGAGGCCGATCTGAATGGATCTGACCATGCTGATCAGTTTTCGACTGTAGAAGTGGAAAAGATATTTTTAGGCTACAGTTCTGTTATTGGATCAATTGAGAAGGGATCCAAAACCATTTCCTCTTCAACACTCTAGACTACCGGATCTGGAAGAGCTATTGAGAAGCGTTGCTTCTAGGAGAAAGTTTTTTAGTAGATGCTTAAGAAGTATCGATCTGTTGGACCAGAGATTGTGAGAAGGGACCGGAGGCCGATCTGAACGGAACTGACCTTGCTGATTAGTTTTCGACTGCAGAAGTGGAAAATATATTATTAGGCTACAGATCTGCTATTGGGTCGAATGTGAAGGTATGTGTATGTTCCTTGTTAGATCTGATATTAGAGAAGAACGCGTTCTCCCTTATTAGATATGGAACCGATAGAAGATGGAAAAAGAATACAGAGCATCTCGATGCAGTTTGTTCCATAAACTGTTTTTTGAACTTTTGGGATTTCATTTTTAGAGAACGATGATTCTGGTTTCAGTGATCCAAACCTACTACCATAGGATCATTATCCCTATGCAAATGGTTGAATGAGAACTGTGTACCTATTGCCTCACCTTGGTTTTCTATTTTTCCAGACTGAATGTGATTAAGAAAAGTCCAGCGCTCAGTTGACCAGGATTGCCTCTCTTTGGCTTCCTCGCAGCGTACACCTTTTCATCCTCATGGAAAATCACATTGACCTGTCCTGAGCAGATGATGATAATATTTGGGCCCAAGATAACCTCTTTCAGAGTGACGAGACCTATCAATTCCTCCATGAATGCTCCCGACTTCCTTCGAACATCTCTTCTCCCACGATCGAACCACCCTCTCCTGCACAAACTGTTTCTACCGCCCCCACTTTCTCCACTTTTTCTACACAACCCCCTCCACCTGGGCCTGAATTACCCTCGAAGACCTCATCACTTTTCCATTCTCGATTTCCCATCCCACAAGGAGGTGCAGGACATAACAGACAAGCTGGAGCATTGGGCCGATCAAATCGAAAACAAAAAAGTTGGAAGGTGAAACAAACCACTTTGGTCTTCTCTCTCAGGTAGGAGCTAGCAAAGGACAGGGTCACCAGCCTTGCCAAGAGAGCACTTGTAGGAAAGTTCTACTAACTAAAAATGAATAAAAATCGCCTTGATCGATGGGTTCAGGACTGCTGGAAACCAATCCTTGGTTACAGTCCAAGAAGAAGCCAACTTTCTAATCAATGGCTCATCTTCCACTTCCTCTCTGAAGAAGACCTACAACAGATACTTTTGACCCCCTGGATCTTGGATAGAGGTGTAATCATGCTAAAGCAGTGGACTCCAGGTTTCCATCCTCTTAAAAGCTCCTTCGACAAAAGATGGTTTTGGATGATTATGCCAGATTTTCCATTAGAACTGTGGACACCTCCTATCCTGGAGACAGTTACTAACACTACAGGAAAGTTCATCTTTTTTGACAAGCTCTCCCTCAACTGGTCAAATAAAAGGGAATCTTGGGTCTTAGTTGAATTTGGCATTGATCTAGGTCTGTTGGATACCCTTGAAATCAGAATGGGAGAACATTCTTTCATACAGATCCTTGATTATTGGAGAGAACCTTTCAGATGCCACCTCTGTTGGCAAGCGGGACACTTAAAAAATAACTGCTCTTCCTCCAAAGTCAACCAACCAACTTCTCCCTTGAGACACATTGAACCTTCCCCCTCTCTCCCCCAGGATCAGGACTCCTTCCTCTGCAAGATGCGAGACCTCTTCCCTATCTTCTTTCACAAACTTTCAGAGGATGAACTCAGACACCTCAAAGATAATGAAGCATGGGTTAAGGAAATCTTTGAAGTTTTCTGGAGTCTTCTTATGGAAAAATTGGAACCCTCCCTTCCCCTTCCCTCACCCTCTCCCACCTCTACCACCACACCCCTTGTTTCCCCACAACACATACCAATTGACACTTCCACACCTTCCCTCGATCCTACCCAACACTCCAACACCCCATCCACCCAAACCCCTCCTTAGACAACACTAATTCCCTCTTCTCCTAGAACTTCCATCAAACATTCCACTCCCACCACTCTTTCAATCCTTCCACTCTCTCTCTCGTTCCCCTTGAGATTACACTATCCTCCACCCCTCTCCCACCCGATCGATCAAATGTCACCATCAGAAAGAACCGATCCAGATTCCCTAAAAAAAACCCTGGTTCTGTAGAGGGAGGACTCGCTGGCCTCCCTACATCAGTCATGGCTCCTTCTTTTGACCTCTCTACTGATTGTGGTCCTTCCTCCTCTACTTCATTGGCACTTAGAGAAACCTTGCCGATCAAACCTGTTACTTAATGATCATCCTTTCTTTAAATCTTCATGGGTTTGGAAGCCCCACCAAGCTAGCTTCCCTCAAAAAATTATTCACAAAGATCAAACCGAACGTTGTATTTTTACAAGAAACCCTGGTCAGTAGTGACAAGGCAAAATCACTTTTCTTGAAATGTCTCCCACACTGGTTTGTTGCTGCAGTAGATTCCATAGGCCGATCTAGAGGCCTGCTTACAGGCTGGAACCCGGATGTTGTTGATTTCCAAGCCTTTGGCATTTCGACAGGGATTTTGATTGAAGGTAAGCTTCTTTTCTCTTCTACTTCCTTTAAACTCTTAAACTGTTATGGCCCCTACAACAATCGAGAGGCCTTTTGGCAAAAACTCATTGATTCTGGAATCCTACATGAGGAAAACCTCATATTGGGTGGTGATCTAAACTTGACCCTTTCTACTCAAGAAGTGTGGGGTACTTCAGCAAGGATGGACCAAAAAGATGTCTTTTTTTATTCTCTTTTCCATAGAGCGAGGCTCATTGACCTCCAACCTTCGGTCCTTTCTCCCACCTGGAGGAACACCAGAACATGGGTTAATGGTATTGCCAAAAGACTTGACAGGTTCCTGATAGATTCAAAGTTGATAAATGATCGTCTTCACTTCAGGTTCTGGGTTGAGCCTTCTACAATCTCAGATCACCATCCGATTTTTCTCTCAATCGAAGGCCCACAACGAGTTACAGCAACTCCTTTTAAGTTCAATTGCTCGTGGATAGGTGATCAGAGTTTTAATATTTTTGTCAAAAAACTTGGGCAGAAATGTTGGATTGGTCAAACACTTCGGAAATTCTACTGCTCATAGAGAAACTCAAATATCTAAAACAAAAAGTTATATTCTGGCAAGTAAAGAAACAACAGGCTATGAAGGCCGACCTGGTACAGGTGGAGGAACAGATAGCAACCATTTTTAATAATAATCCGTCTCACATCTTCAATGCAGAGGATATAGACCTCCTACAGGAACTAACCCAAAAGAAAAATAAAATACTAGCACATGAAGAAGCTACATGGCGTCTCCGCAGCAGGGCGATATGGATTGAAAAGGGAGATAAGAATACAAGTTTTTTCCAAAAATATGCTTCACAGAGGCGCAACCACAATACTATTTGGGATCTAACAGATGATGATGGTAACACAGCCATAACCAACTGGGAGTTACACTCAATGGATTTCCAACACTACAGAGCACAATTCCAAGCTTCTCAGTCAGAAAATATAGACGTCCAGTATGAGGTTTTACAGACAGTCTCGCGCATCTTCACAGAGTTAGAAAACCAAAATCTCGGGAAACCCGTCACTCTCGAGGAGCTAAAAGACACTATTGACAAAATGCCCAAGGACAAAAGCCCTGGTCCAGATGGATGGACACAGGAATTTTTTAAACAATTTTTTGAGATTATGGGAATGGATATGCTTAACGCGGTTGAAGAATCTCGCCTCACAGGGAAGATTCCTAGAGCACTAAATGCTACATTCTTCATGCTAATTCCTAAATCTAGTAAACCTGTCAACTTTAATGATTTTCGACCCATTGCATTATGCAATTTCATGTACAAAGTCATCTAAAAAACCATAGCTAACCGCTTGAAAGACACTCTGGCAAAGTGTATCTCTTTGGAACAGTTTGGGTTTCTAAAGGATCGACTCATTTTCGATGCAGTGGGTATAACCCAGGAAAGTCTACACTCAACCAAGGTAAAAAAATTGAACGCAGTCATCCTAAAACTTGATCTGAAAAGAGCTTACGACAGTGTAAGCTGACAATATCTCTTTTTGTTACTGGACCAGATAGGACTGGACAGTTTAAATAAATCTTGGATTATGGGATGCATAACTTTGGTCAATACGACAGTGTTGGTGAATGGAACCCCAACAGATTTTTTTCGCTGCCAACGGGGACTCCGACAAGGTTGTCCATTGTCACCAATGCTTTTCCTTCTTGTAATTGAGGCACTCAGCAGAATGATCAACAAGGCAGTTGAAACGGGGACTTTCAAAGGACTTAAAGTAGCATCTGGCACCTATATTTCACATTTATTATTTGTGGACGACGTCCTCATCCTGGGTGCCAACAACATTGACTTCTGGAAAACACTCGAAATTCTCCTCACAAAGTTATGTTTAGCAACAGGTCTGACCATCAACACACATAAATCTGGATTTATAGCACAAAATGTAGATCCACTTTTAAAGAGCTATCTCATTGATGATTACAAAATTCAGGTAGACTGTCTAGACCAAGGGTTAAAGTATCTCAATTTCTTCCTGAAACCAAACTGTTATAGAATTGGCGATTGGTCCTGGCTCATCAAAAAAATAGAGAAGAAGATTAACAGCTGGACTTTTCGTTGGTTGTCCCTGTGAGGCTGACTCACTCTAGAAACTTTAGTCCTTCAAAGTATCCCAATCTTTTGGCTTAGTCTGGCAAAATCTCCGAAGTCTGTCCTCCACCGTATTCAACTATTGATTAGCAGATTTATTTGGAAAGGAGGGAAAAAAACCTCTGGTTATCACCTAGCTAACTGGAAAAACTTAGCTAAGCCGAAAGAAGCTAGTGGTTGGGGCATAAAACACTTGGAATGGTTTTCTCTTGCACTGGCAGCCAAAACCTGTTGGAGAGGTCTCTTCGGCAACAATCTTTGGAATAAGGTCATCACCAAGAAATATCTAAAAGGTAATGACCCTACTTCTTGGCTGCGCAGGGATATCCACCACACAAAGACGCCCTCTATTATTTGGCAGAATTTGATGCTAGCTTTACCAATGATCAAGCGATGGATGGCTTGGAAGGTTGGCACAGGACAACGTGTCATCCTTGGGAGAGATCCTTCAATTGGATGTGGGGGCAATGTCCAACTATCCAACGCGCTCTTACAACACTTACACGGTCAAGGCATTTACAACTTAGCGCAAGCCATAAATAAAGACACAACCGATCCATTACAGAGCTGGCTAAGTGCTAGATATTTGGGATTAAATATAGAACTCAACAAAGAATGGGACGCTTACACTAAGGAACTAATTCTTAGTGGCATTCGACTCAACAAAGAAAATGATTTTCTTCATTGGTCATGGAACCGTTCCACAGGAACAGTCACGGCTAGTTCAACATATTATTGTATCCTTTACACCTCCAACTGCAATGATGGACAATGGTGGCACAAAACTATTTGGTCGGTGAAGGTAGTGGTCAAAATCATATGCTTCCTGTGGCTATGCTTAGAAGATCGATTAATCACATGTATCAACTTTCAAAAATGTGGAGGAATTGGCCCTTCTGTCTGCACTTTATGTCTTAAGGCAGAAGATTCAGTCACACATCTTTTTGTGGACTGCCAGATTACACAAATGATTTGGGGTCAAATACTCACCTCCTTGAGAATTGACTTTGAGTGGAACAAGGATACCATTGAAGAAAACCTCAAATTTTGGTTCCTCAAATTACCAAATCATAAACACATTCCCCTTCTGCATATGTGGGAAATTTGGAAATTTAGAAACAAAATTCTGTTTGACAATCTTACCAAGAATGTTCAAGGACTCTATCAGAAAATTCTCACCACATTACAAGAACATCTACCTAAAGAGGAAGCAGATAAAACAGACATACTACTTAACCCAACCTACTTCAACAATAACCCCATTGGCTTCTTTGATGGGGCAGCTTCAACAAACATTTGTGGTATAGGTATTTACTTAAAAATCACTCCTGGACACAACATCCAAGCACATTTTGCTGGTGGCACGGGGAACAATATAAAAGCTGAGTTGTTGGGATTATGGGGTCTACTTTATCTTGCCACTCATTTCTCTATCAAGAATTTAATGGTGGCAGGGGACTCTAAGGTTACTATAGACTGGATTAGTGACAAAGAGAAACTAGAGATAATTTACCTTAGCCATTGGAAGGACATGATTAGCAACTTAAAGCAAGGCTTTGAAACCTTAAAATTTATGCACATTCACAGACAATTCAACAAAATAGCTGACAGTCTATCCAAGAAAGCTCTAAAAGATGAACCATGGTGGCTTTATTTTGAAGAGTTTTTTAATGGATCTATAGTTAGAGAAGACAAACTGCAAATCCTATAAGGTGACTAAAAACAAAAATATTATAAAGGAAAAAAAGAAAAGGAAAAACATTGTACTCACAAGTTTCAGCTGAACAATCAGGAATATTCTATACTTGGAATTTTCTACACTTGGGAATTCGATTATTGTAATCATAAGTTTCATTTGATTCTATATGAATAACAATGGAACTATTTTTTTCGTGTGAAAAAAAAAAGATAGGAAGCCCGCGGGTTTGACCCCGGGACTTCTGCCTCCCCCAACAACTTTAACAACCACGAGCTACCAATGTGCCACATCCATGGGACGTGGCAAGGAATGGCGCACTAACCTTATAAATTGCAAAGATTCGGTCAATTTTGGAGGGCGCGTGGCCCATACCTCGCGCCCCCAAAACTATCATAGTTTATTATTTAAATGTAGCATGGCACGCAGACCGAGGGAGGAAGGAGTTTTGATGCAGGCAGAGACATGGACGCAGATCGAGGTGATACTGCACAGTGATCGAAGTGAATTTGCACGCAGATCGAGGTGGTATTTGCATGTAGTTCGAGGTGGTACAGAATTGGCATGCATCCCGAGGCCGTACGGACTGTACAATCAAGGGCAGATTGGGAATAGTGCCAAAAAGGGTAGTCGAAGTCCAGTTTCAGAAACATATCGAGTTTATACTCAAAAGTCTCGATTTTTCGCAAGGATTCCAGATCCAACTTTTGTTTTTGTATTCAGGCATCCAGACAGAAAAGTGCTCACAGAATCTTCCAGATACATGGAAAGGTATCCATGTTTATACTTAAAAGTCTCATAATTTCATCTTGCAGCTATTGTTGAAGTCTGTTACTGTATATGACAGACATAACTCAAAATTCACTTTGTAAACATTTGAATACTTAATCTATCGGCCTTCCCATTTGGAAAGTGGCCCGGAGAGGTAGCCAGGAAGTCTGGTGAACTTCGTTACCAATTCTTGTTCTTAGATAGTATGCTTACATGTTTATGTGTTGATGAATGTTCTTAAATTTTGCATTCATAAAGATGGTTAACAATTAAGAAATTTGCATGCAAGTAATGGTTAAAGATCAAGTAAAAATTTCATATCAAAGGGAGAACATTGGTTCTCTGATATACAGGTTTGTGCCTGTGTAATTGGAAGTTGGTGCTTCCATCCAATTGGTGTTGGAACTCTTAGGAAGTTGGTGCTTCCATCCAGTTGGTGTTGGAACTCTTAGGAAGTTGGTGCTTCCATCCATTTGGTGCTGGAACTCTTAGGGAGTTGGTGCTTCCTTCTAGTGGGTGCTAGAGAAACTAGGGAGTTGGTGCTTCCTTCTAGTGGGTGCTAGAGAAACCAGGGAGTTGGTGCTTCCTTCTAGTGGGTGCTAGAGAAACCAGGGAGTCGGTGCTTCCTTCTAGTGGGTGCTAGAGAATCCAGAGAGTTGGTGCTCTCATCAAGTAGTAGCTTGCAAAATAGAGGTTGTAGCCTCATTATGAGTTGGTTCTCATAAATATGATAATATACAGAATGTAAAGATTATTTATCATATAAAGAAAGAGAGGTTTTTACCCTTTATGGGTTTCCTCATGAAATATCTATCTCCGTGTATCTCATATGTGCGAATGATGTTGAATGTTCTATTGCTTACTTCCCTGCATTATTGTGATTGTCATTGAGTGCTATGTAAAGAGTTTAAAATAAACATAATTGTTTAAGCACGGTAGCAACTGATACACCCCCCCCTCTCAGTTGCCCAACAAATGTATATTGTAATTTCATTGTAAATCTGAACTATTCATTATAAGGTCACAGATCTAACGATAGAAATTATGTTAGGGTTTTTTTCCCTAGAAGGCAACCCTCTATTATGAGGGAAATGTATTGCGGCTGTGCATTATGACAAGTATTGTATTTTGAGAGAGGAGACTATGAGAGAAAGAAGAGAAAGTTACAGCGGGTTTTGTTGTAGGTTGTATCCCTTCATTTGTTGGATAATAATAAAAGAAGGACCTGGCAATTTCTCTAGTGGGCATAGCCCACATTGGGTGAACCACTTAAATCTGTGTCTCTCTTGTATTGTGTATCTTCTGTGTTTTGTTTCCGCATTTGTTTTATTTTATTGCTCCGCGGTCCTGTTTTTCTAACAAAAATGCGGTAGAAAATGTGCGACAGGAAAAGTGTGGCAAAAAAATCGCGACAGGAAAAGTGCAGCGGAAAAATCGCGACAAAAAAAGTGGAGCAGAAAAATCGTGGCAGAAAAAGTGCGGCAGGAAAATCACGGCAGAAAAAGTGCGGTAAAAAAATCATGGCAGGAAAAGTGCGACAGAAAAATCGTGACGGGAAAAGTGCGGTAGAAAAAATGCGGAAGAAAAATCGCGGCAGAAAAACCATGGAAGAAAAATCACGACAAAAAATCATGGCAGCATAATCGCAGCAACAAAACCACGACAACAAAATGCTACAAGAAAAAAAAATGTGTGGTTTTCATATGTGTAGTGTTGAATCTATGAATATCGTTGAGGGTTTGCCTTGTAAATATGTTGGATGCCCTCTTAGAAGTTTATGGCTTGTTGTAGAGTTTATCTGAGGAAGATCTGTTGAAGTTTAGTATTGGTTTATGTTTGAGAGATTTTGGTTGAGGTATGTTGCTAAAGTTATTGGTACAGATAGAGGTTGTATAACAATGAGGTTCTAGCACATGGTTTGATGTACAAACTTGTGGTATAGTGTTTGAGGTATATGTGATCAGATCAAATTGGTTGATGAGTATACAGTGACAGGTTTCTCAGTGACAGATTTGACAGAACAGGTTGTGACAGTGACATATTCAGTTTCTACATTTGACACTTATATTTTAGGGAGCTTGGACGGGGCAAGGATAGGTGGTTTTAGCTGGAGAACATAGGGGGTTGTATCCTCCTTCTGGTTGTAGCCAAAAAATTGGGGAGTTGGAGTTTCCCTCAGGTTGTAGTCTGAGAAACTAGGGGGTCAACGCCTCCTTCGATTTGTAGCTGGAGAATTGGAAGTTGGTGCTTCCTTGAATGTAATTCTTGACATATAAGAAAAACATTCTATGTTTTTTCCCGCATTGGGTTTCCATGTAAATATTGGGGTACTGTGCATTGTGTGGATGTGTTTGTTATTGTTTATTATGCACTAATGAATGTTTATGTTTATGATACAATAAGATATTGGTAATGAACATATGAACATGGTTTAATAAGTAAAATAATATATTTTGTGGTTTAAAGGATTAATAATTGGTATAATTTTTCATTACTGATTCATGCCCCTCTTAGTAATCCAACATTATTAGTATATATGTGTCCAAAGAATAATTTTGAAAAAACAATGTGGTCTATGTACCTTACACTAGCATAGATCCATTTTAACTTGAAATATATTAAGCATCATGACACTTGCCACATAAAAAAATTATCCTTTAAAATGGATTAGGCATAGATGAAGTGAAAGGTAACAATATTTATGTGTAAATATAGATCTCTCTTTTTATCTTTTTACATACTAATTTTTATGTAAGATGTACACATCATGTATCTTTTTTTCATATATATGTTTTTGAAGTCAACATGTATGGTGATCAATATGACAACATCTCTATCATACTCACTTATATATACAATAGCTATAGATGCAACTTGCTACTATAGTTGCAAACATCTAAATCTCTCTTTTTATTTCAAATTATATACTAATTTTATATTAAGTTTAGATCTCCTTTTTTTTCATATATATATGTTTATATCTATATTTACTTAATTTATAGTACTATTATAAGTATTATAATTTTTTGAAATTTATATGTAAACATTAATTATGTTACAGACTTAATAACATCTATCATACTTGGCTGTAAATGGAATTATCTACTCTAGTTAAGACTAACACTATGCTACCACCAAAGCCATAGAAAACAATACTCGTAAACAATGAATACATGATCAAGAGTTTGTTGATGTATATTTGGTTGGAGATATTAATAGTTGGCAATCCATAGGTGGTATACATTTAACCTCTTGACAAGGGCTGTGAGGTGAATTAGCAAGCGGAAGTCAGTGGTGGCCATGTCTAGAAATGAAGCTGAGTACATAGCAACTATTTAATCGTGTAAAAGGGCAATCTGACTTGATTACAAAGATTATGCAAAAACGTTGTATTCTTATGATGGAAATATTAAAATTAACAACATATTTTTAATTTTCCTTCTTCCAATTTTTACGTTCCTTCATTTTTGCCCAAGTACTCTCACTGTGTTTTCTCTCTGACCTGTCACTGTTGTCTCTCTGGTATGTGTGATGAGCTCCAACTCTCCAGTCTCTCTCACGTCGCATCCAAGTCCGACTGGTTCTTTCCTTCATAAAGAAAAGAAAAGATAGATGGTATTGATGAATTCAGTATAGTGACTTCACCATAGTCGAGTTTGAGGTGAGGCGGAAGTCGTCATTACAGTGTCTTTAGTCAATTATACTGGTGTTGGTTTGTTGGTTCGCGTTTCACTCTAAAAGCCACTTGCTCACTGTTATTTGAGATGGGATGATGGCCACGATTCCTGGTGGGCCTTTGATGTCGAAGGCGGCGTTATTGCTGTTGGACTTTTGGAACAACTTCTCGTGGGCGATGGGAGATAGGCGGTCACCTCTCTGTTGGTGTAACCGCAAGAGAAACATGGAGGTTGGTACCCATAGAATATAATACCCTATTCCAGTCTCCATAAAGGACGACAGCAGGAGATGGTGTTGTAAGATCCGGAGGCGTGGGGTCGGGTGTCTCAACTCTGAAAATGACCATCATTCATGATTTACGTACCCACTTCATTGGAAACCTCACACGGCTCATCATCTCTCCTGGTTGGTCGTCGAGAGCGTAATGACATATTCTGGTGGATGCATATATCATGATGATGAGGAGGTTGTTAATGTTTACTTGTATTCAATTTGGTTTATAAATTTTAAGAGAAGTGTTATTGAATCATCATAATTTGGAGAGAAGTGTTATTGAATCAGTAAATGCAAAGTTGAAATCTCCATCACCATTGATCCGTAATTTTCTTTATTTCTTTGCAGGAGGACGCAATTACTAGTTATAGCATCATGATCATTATTGTTTAAGGCCCTCCCTGGTTGCAGATACATGAACATCCATCGATGGCTCTCCCTGGTTGCAGATACATGATGGCCCTTCCTGGTTGCAGATACATCAACATCCATCGAGGCAACTGACGGGTGGAGTTAAAATCTGTACGTTACATACAATGAGATGCAATGTTATGTTATGTGCCCTGCCGGGATGCATTGACAAAGACGTAGGGCAGGTTTCCATGTGTGTGGCAGTGAGAGCCGGTGACGACAGCTTCGTGCATTAACCCAACCCAATTCAGAAGTGCTCCAGAAGAATGAATAATAATATCCGTTGGGCCATTGAAGTTGCTGTAAGTACATGCGAATGGGTTCAAGTCTACAGGTTTCCATCTAGTCGATTAATTTCAAATGATGGAACTCTTTGTACGAGGGAGGAGATGAACGTTTGATGCCTTAACAAATGTTCACCTGTCACAACTACCTCTTGGACAAATAAAGAGGTGTGAAGTCATCACTCCCTGGTGAGTACTTCAAAAAATAGTCTTCAAAAGGCTACTCGAGCGATCTTCGAAATATGGTTTTCAAAATTTCTCTAAACTGACATTTATTATCCAATCAATGATTAAATTTGAAAAGTCATTTTTTTTTTTAATTTTAAGTTAAAAGATATATATTTATTTAATTGATGAAAAATAGTAAGTATCCATATGAGGACTATATTTTGGATTCATATCTTAGAGCATATCACAATCATGCTTAACAATGAATCGACATCTTTTAAACTCTCAAGCATATTTGGTATGTTCATTTAGGTTTTTGTGGTGAGAAATATGTTCAGAGAGAATATGAGGTCTGCTAAGGACAAGCTTGACCAACACAATTTCAAAGGAGTGTACAGGATAGATTGCTCCTGTGGCAAAGGCTACATTGGAGAAACATGCTGCTCTTTCAACACGAGGATTAAAGAGCATAGTGCTGACATAAAAAATGAACGAGCTCGCACCTCAGCACTAGCAGAACACTCTCTCAAAACTAAGCATCATATACGTCTAGAGGATACCAGAATCTTAGCTAAAGAAGACCATCTCCTTAAAAGACGAATTAGAGAAGCTATAGAAATCATCAAAAATCCCGATAACTTAAATAGGGACAATGGCCTAGAGATTAGTGACAGTTGGATCCCGCTCATTCGGGAAAGAAAACATTATTAAACCTGACACTCTTAACTCCAGTACTTTCAAAACTTTTTTGACTTAACCTTATCGTCGAATATGACCTTAAACCTAACTTTCCCTTTGACCTACTTTAATAACACTATTATAATCTTCTAAACCGACCTTAAACCTATTAATCCCTCTAACTAACCTTAATAACATTATTATCACCCTTCTACTATTAGACTAACATAACCTTAACCAACATATACCTTTTACAAACCTAAGTGTTCTACCAGTATTTCGATTGTAGATCCCTTTTAACATCATTGATAGTATTAATACCCCTCTTTATTAAATAATTGACACCCTCTTTTTCCTGAACTTAACCTAATCCTCTAATAATCCCCTTACTTACTCTTTATCTAATCTTCTAATAATCCCCTTACTTACTATTACCTTTTACTATTAAACTAAGGTAACCTTAATATTACCATACTAATTCACTATAGTCAACCCTAAATTTAGCCCTTTGGAGCTTAAAATAACTTAACATTAATTTTAGCCTATTTTATTAACCTTATACCATATAGTTAAATTTAGGCCCCCTTTTTAAAACCTAAATTAATTTAATATAAAAAAATTTGAACCTAAACTTAGCTTTAATTAGTCTTTACCTGCTTAATAACATTAGTATTATTACCTTTTACTACTAAACTAAGGTAACCTTAATATTACCAACCCTAAATTTAGCGTTTTGAACTTAAAATAATTTTAGCTTATTTTATTAACCATATACCATATAGGTTATTTTAGCCTTTTAATTTAATATTAATA
>ML797295.1:125444-154130 GCA_009831015.1 Picea engelmannii | reverse complement strand
AAGAGGCTCTTGGTGAGATGCCAAGAGCAAGAGAAGAAGAAGAAACAACAGTCTTGTTGAGAGAGCAAGAGATTCTTGGTGAGATGCCAAGAGGTTCTTGGTGAGATGCCAAGAACAAGAAAGTTGCAGCATTCTTGTTGAGAAAACAAGAGAGAGCAAGAGAGAGGTCGAGTTGGAGAAAAGAGACAGCAACAACAATTTCTGGGAGCACTGGCATGCATTCCAAGGTTGCCGAATAGCATTGAGTGGCACAGAAATTGAATCTTAGCAGAGTTTTGGCACAAATTTTGTGACAGTCCGTACAACATTAATTGCTGTACTGTTGTACGAATTTCTGGTTCAGAAATTGAGGAGCAAAGCTATAGGAATGTCCAGATAAGTTTGTGTAAATATCTGAAGATGAAAATGTTGTAAAAGAATTTCTCAGAAGCTCATAAATAATACAAATCCCTCTCTAACTGGTTTTCCCCTTGTGGGTTTTTCCAGGGTCGAAGTTAGACCGAAAATATTTGTGTCTAATATTTTCTGAGTTTTGCATATTGCTGATATTTAATTTCTGCGTTGAAAACGATGTTCATAATCCTCATGTTTCAGTTCTGAAATTTATTTTTTGTTCAGAAATTTATTTTCTGTTCATAAATTTATTTTCTGTTAAGTTTTTTAGATGTTGAAACACCGTTGTAGCTTATGCTGAAACACCGCTGTAGTATATGATGAAACACAGTGCTGAGTATATGCTGAAACACCAGGCTGTAGCATATGATGATGCTGAAACACCGTTGTGAGCAGATGCTGAAACACCAGGCTGTAGCATATGCTGATGCTGAAACACCACTGTGAGCAGATGTTGAAACATGGCTGTAGCATATGCTGAAATGGTGCTGAAACTGAGTTTGGCATTTAAATTTGACTGAAAAATCAGCGAGACTGAAACTGGGTGGGATTTTGAAGAAATTAACAGAAAGAAGTGAGGATTTGATGATGTAGAAAATTGAATGAACAAAATCCCCATTCTCATTGTTGCCATCCAAATTTTAGGACTTCTGATATTGACAAGGTTCATTTTGTGTGGGTTCATTTCTAAACTTAATCAAGAACACAAGAGTAAGGAAATTTCATTGGGCTTAATAGAGTTTTTTTATCCAAAACAAAATCATTAACACACTTATGAGTGAAACACATAAAAACTATGTATTATCTTTACAACAAGCTTGACCAAACATGTAAAAGATTAATGAATTGTTGAGAAGTTTACATTCAAGTGCTAATTATGTGTTTTGTTACTGTTTAGTATCTACTTCAATAATATGGATGACATAAATTACATACTAATTGGTTGAGAGTACAATATTGAATGTGCTCAAATAATAATCAAATACTAGATAACAATGCTATAGCCACGTCATCATTGATAACAAATAGACATATAGTATTACCAATGCAACAAAATAGCTATGAACCAACATGTTAGATACCTTTAAAGAGATGGAATATGTGAACATAAAGAAAAAGAGATAACTTCATTGACTTCAGTTCGCTCAACATTTATTCTTTGCTCTTCAAAAACATCATTAAGCCACATATTTGCATTTCATCTTACCAATAATTTCCCAATGCCATTACAATCTATACCCATAACCCATGACTAACTGTTTTGGTGTTTTTCAAAGCCAAGAGAGGAGGAAAAGATAAGAAATTGGATGGAAATATAGCGAGGGTGGGATCCAAACAAATTAACTATGGGTAGTGAATGCAATTTTAACTCTTATAGCAACAAGGATCAACAACTATCATAAGACATGGATTCAAGTGGGGATTCAAGAAGACAAGGTTTCCAAGATTATCTAGGAATCTTTCATTAAGTCACACATAAAAATGATGGTGTTATGATCTGACACCTTAAAAATGATAAAATGTTAATGGATACAGTCCACTTCGAGGGGGAACCTCCTTTTACAATATATCCAATTCAAAAGACAATACAACATGAGATAAGATGATCCTAAGACTAGGTCTCCTTGGTGTATATATATAAGAGACAAAGGGTACTATTAAAGGTTCTATTTGACCTACTAATATAATACTAGAAATATAATAATTCAATATAAAGGGGCTTAATAAGAGGTTTTATACATAACATGGGGATTTGTCTAGGGCTTAACATGTCTCTCCCCATCAAATAAGTGTTTTCCTCAACACTTGACTAACTGCGGGCATTTCTACATGAAGAATGAAGGACCAAATCCTGTCGCTGAGAGGGGGGGGTGAATCAATGACACAATGATTTTATTAGTTTTCCTTTTGTTAATGCAATCAATATTTTATCGTGGAACCCAACAGGGAAAACCACAAACACTTTTCTATTAACTGCAACATTATGTTTTACAAGTTACATAAAAGGAAGATGTTCTTCCTCTTAGATCAACACCAACTGATCAAGATGCACCCACACCTTCGTTCACCAACACCAACTGGTAGGAGGTTACAACCCCCTATTTAGTCAGCTACAATTGACAAGGAAGCACCTACTCCCCTTTGTTCACTAGCACCAAGTGGTAGGAGGTTACAACCCCCGACTTAGTCAGCTACAAATGACAAGGAAGCACCTACTCCCCTGCAGGCTCCAACCTACCCTTGCACCACCCAACCACCCTTAATTTATGAATCTAGAAAAATTTTGGTTACATGTACTGATTTCTCCATTCTCTGCAACTGTCATTTGATTTTCAATATATCTTCTGATATGGACTGTAGAGACACTTTCTTCTCACCACTCTATCTTGTTTATATAATCTTCAAACTGGTGTGAGATATAACGCATTGTGTCCTTTCATTTGGACCATCACACCTCTTCATTTAACTTAATTCCAAATCTATGTAAATACTGTAGAAATCAAGTTCTGTTGAGGCACTTCCTTCAAACCATTTACATATGACCGACAACGCAAAACCACAGGCTTATCAACTTAAGCGATGTATTATCTTTTACCTTTATTTCTCTTATTCCATATGACCATAGGCGGTGACCAGGCGCTAGGCTAAGCGAGTGCTTGATCACTTATCAAAATCAACAGTCACGTTTTAATATCCCGATGAGTGAACGATTCATGTTTATTTCAGGAGTTCGGGACTTTGGGGGTTCAAATAATCGTTGTTCCATTTTCCTCCAGAGTGATCACCTGTCGAATAAGTCATAAAATAGTGGAGACCACTTGTTGTCAGTTAACACTTCCACTTACACTATCCTTCCACTGTACTCGATCAAAGGTCAAGAACGCTCTCGAAGTGTTCTTCAAATCATACGACTCATGTCCACTTCGAGACTTTGGGACTTAGGGAATTTGTTGGTGGTGAAACTCCTAAAGTAAAAACTCCCATAGTGACGTAACTTGCTGACATCACTTGTTGATGTGGCACTTCCTGAGTGGTTTCCATGTGTCGCTTGGATTCGTGGCTTATGCATGCTTAAAATACTTATGGTACCTTGACACTTGTCATCATCTGATTACGCCACATGTCCTTGTTGACGTCATTTTTTATGATGTGGGCTCTCAATGTGAGTGCTACGTGTCTTAACCTCGTGACTTCGTAACTTTGACCTTCGAGACTTTGGGTAATTCGATTTCTCCAATTCCCAATTCTCGCGAAGTGAGATTTCCCGAAGTGTAAACCTCAAGTAACTTGACTTCATATAACGGTCATTCTTTAACCTGAAAAGGCTTAACACGATCCAAAGGCTGTCGGGAATTTGACTATTCGAGATCTCGGGCCTTTGGCCTCGCTTATCCTATCCTTCTACTTTCCTTGATCCGATGGTCATGATATCTCCCAAAGTGTTTCCTCAGATCAGACAGTTCACATTTTCTTTGGTACTTCGGCCTTCGGGTGATCTTACTTATTCTCAAACCTTTTCTCCTAAAGTGGTCAGCGCTGAAGCTGACCACTGCTACCTTGGTGTGCTCTGAATAGATCAGACAGTCCTCATTTACTTCAAGAATTCAAATCGGACGGTCTTTGTCTTCGCTTATCCTATCCTTCCACTTAACTTGATCCATCGGTCGAGAATGCTCCCAGAGTAGATCAATGATCAAGGATGATTGCGGGGTCCCAACTAGAACGACGTTTAAAACTATCGTCGAGCTTCACAATGGAAAAATTGCTCGTTGGTAGTGGAACTGATACCAACCATAGATCTATTTGGCAGGTGACGATTGATGGTCTAGACTAATTGCAGGATTGGAAATAACACGTTGTTTAATTCTCCCTTTGCGCTCTACAATTAATCCCTGCCCTTGATCTGCGCTTTCATATCTGACGGTCACGACTTAATCTGATCATTTGGGGAATCAACCATAGTCGTCGATCTTTGAGTCGATGATATCTCACGATCTAGACTAATTGCGAGAATGGAAATAGTGTGTAGTTTAATTCTCCCTTCGCGCTCCGCAATCAATCCATGGCCTTGATTTGGCTTGCATATCCGACGGTCACAACTTGATTTGATTGTTGAAAAATCCTCCAATGGTCCTTAATCCCACGGTCACTCATATGACCGACGTGCAATGTATGTATATATAAAATATATTTCCAATGAACGGTCGAGATCCTTCCTCATTAGATCGACAATTATTGTCGCTTTGACCAAAAGGTAGGGGGCCTGACAGGTCGTCCTGGGCTCCAAGCTGGTGAGCTTCTCAAGGATTCCAAGAAACTAGAGCACCCACCATACATTTGCACTACACGTCAATAAGATATTGAGAGTGTTGTGTATATAAACCTACATAAGATTTTTTGCACTTCCAATGTGGGATAAATCCCGTTACATGAGACGATCAACACCGTCAATTTCTTGATCAGACGGCTACTGAGGCTTCTCACCTTTTCCTGTGCATCGATCAACTTCTCAGTCTTTCCATCAATCTCGATGACATTTATACAATGCACTCTTCCTTCCGAGCTTTGAATAATGTTCTTGCTTATGAGCTTCATTTTTTTCATACTTTCAATGCGCTTTTCCTTTTGAGCTTTGATCTTTGCATATTGTATGACATTTTCTGCTAATTGTTATACTGCCTAAATTTATTTGTCATGAACTCTGCATATTGTTATACAGTTTGACATCAATGAAAACACATTAAGGACACTATGTCCAATAATATCCCCCTTTGTCATTGATAGCAACACACCAACTTCATACACAATCTTCCCCTGTGATGATGCTTCTCTCCTCTGAAGTTACTCTCCCCATTTGACATCAATGGAAAAGGATTTATCCTCCTATGAGTTTGTCTATATGCTACTGATCAATATCTGAACTTCGGTAGTTACCCCTACAAATTTCTTTGGGTGCCATAACTGAATAACTTCCCTTGTCAGTCTGCTCTCTCTGCCTATGACTGTTCTCCCCCTTTGTTTCTAGAAAGGGTAGTTCTTCCTCACAAGGTCTCTCCTCTTGTTATCTCTACAAGGTGTCATGTATATCATAATGTTGATATTGTGGATATTGTTTTCCTACTAGAACACTGCACAATTGTAGCTCACATTTTTTCAAATGACCCTTGGATCTATCCATTGATTCTCATCGATCTCTAGCCAGATTTATCCATCTCTATCCATGATACTTTTCTACTATGCATTGCTCTAAAGTCGTCTGAGAAAGTTTATACTATTCTTGTCACATGATTGCAATTCTTTTTGCAATAATTGGCTGCACTCATGTTCACTTGTTCAGTCTTTCCTATCCACATCTATGAATGTCTTGGTTTGTTGAACTTTGTTCTCTGATATTCTATTACTGCAGCTTCATTTTTCTTCCATGTTTCCTTTACTCTTCTTGTCATATTGTATGAATCATTTATCATTGACTGTCTTCTTGAGTTCCAACAATTATGGTCTTTGTGGCCATATCCATCACAATTGTACTTTCAATAATATTATGCAACCTAATATTGTAGCATCTATATGCTTTCTTGGTAGAAGCATATCCAAGAGAGATAACTTCATCAGATCTAGCATCAAATTTTCCAAGATTCTCATCAAGCCTTTTGATGTAACACTTACTTCCAAACACCTTGAAGTATTTTACTGAAGGAGCTCTTCCAAACTAGGGTTCATAAGGAGTCTTATTACTATTAATCCTAAGGTGACCTCTTTTCAATATGTATATTGTTGTTCTTACAGCTTCCCTCCAATATCCATAAGATAATCTTTCTTCATTGAGCATAGTCTTTGCAACATCCTGGACTGTTCTATTCCTTCTCTCAACAATTCAAGTGTTCTAGCAGCAAAGAATTGTTTTATTTTTTATTTTTTATTTTATTTTATTTTTATTTTTATTCTATGAGTTTCATAGAAGAGGTTGAGTATTCTTTTGTTTATTTAGGTTCAAGAACTTTTCCTTGTTTCCTGTCGTATGTTTTGAGCACCCACTGTCAACATACCAGATATCTTCTTCATCTTGGGCTTTCAAGGAAATAAGACATTCCTCTTTTGAAGTTTTTTTCTTTCCAAATCTTCTTTTTCTCTCTAATGAACTTTGGTTTTTCTGAGACTTGCATTAATATTCAATTACTAGATTTATGTCCATAAATGTGACATCTGAAGCATTCTAGGTTCCCTTGTTGTAGAGGTGCAAAGGAGTTATAATTTATTCTTTTAACTTTATTTACTTTTTGGTTATCTTTAAGGTTATATTTCTTAACCCTCAAGTTTTTCCTTCCATATGCTCTACAATTCATAGCTTTGTGTCCGAAATTAGAGCATGCAAAGCAACAAACAAAGAAAATGTGAGGATACCTGTTTTGATAAACCTTCTCTGGAGTTGTCTTATATTCCTTCTGATGGGTGGAAGTAGTCCTCTGGAGTTCTAATCATTATTTTTCTTTTCTTCATCTTTCTTCTTGAATGTACTGAGGAGAGAAGCAGCATAAGATTTTTAATTACCCTGGTTTCCTTCTTGAGAGTAACCTACTCCATTTTTTTTTATCTAAATCCCTTTGTGTGGTAATAATCCTATCTAAGATTTTAGAGTTATTTTCATATCTTGTTTGAATAAGTTTTGTACCAAGTTATTTACTTAGGTGAACTAATTCTGCCTCCATTCTTTCACGGGTTATTTGTTTCTCTTTAAGAAACTTTCTAGACTTTCTTCTATACTATTTGCTTCTAGAATTTGATTTTTCAGGTTGCTCATGAGTTTCTCCATTTCTTTTTATTTTTGTTCATGTTTTTCTTTTTGTTCAACTACAAAACTTTTCAGCTGTCTATATCTGTTTTTGTATCTTCTTAATTCATCCAAGGCACTTAGAAGTTATCCTTCCATATTAACCTATGCTTCATCTTCTGACTCTTCCACATGCTCAATTTCTTCTATCTCATTAGGCTCTACAATACCTAGAAAAAGGACTTCATCATCATCACTGTCATTGGATTCTGATGAACTATTGTTTTCTTCTTTTGAGTAAAAAATATTTTTCCCTTTGTAATACTTTTTCTTGTAATTGGGTTTTCCCTTCTTCTTGTATTGTATATTTGTGTCTTCTTCATCTTCAGGGTCTTCATTGGGATAGGGACACTTGGTTGCAAAGTGGCCAACCTTGCCACAATTAAAACATTTGAAAGGTAACTTGCCTTTGTACCTCCCTGATCCTTTTTGAAGTTTTTTAATGAAATTGGCTTCTTCTACATCAGATTCTTCATGATGGTTGGGTCGAGGTTTTTCTTCTGCCCCATATTTGTATTAGATTCTTTAAAGGTTCTTTCATCTTTTTCTGATTTATCATTCCCTGTTCTCATTTCATATGCTGTAAAAAATCCATGAAGATGATCAACTGTGAGTGTGTTTAGATCAGATCTGTCTTCAATTGAAGAAATATTTGCATCAAATCTCATAGTTAATGACATTAGTATTTTTTGCACAATAGGTTTATCTGTAATTTCTTCTCCTGTCGCTTTAATTGAGTTAACCACTTAATCTACCCTATGAAAGTACTCAGAAATGTTTTCTTCTTCCTTCATTTTCAGATTTTCAAACTGAGCTCTATAGGTATGTAGTTTGTCTTCCTTGACTTTGTCATCTCCTTCATATACAACCTCCAACTTGTCCCATATTTATTTGGCTGATTTACAATGCATAGCCTTCACACACATAATTATTCAACCCTCCTAGAATTCCATTTACTTCTCTTGAGTTGTCATTACGAATTTTATTTCCTGGAACGTCTTTGGGTGGAGCAGTTGGTGCAGTGTAACCATCTACAAAAAATTTCCAGATATCAAAACTAAGAGCCAACATGAATTTTTTCATTCTTATTTTCCATAGAGCACATCCTTATCCATTAAAAAATGGTGCTTTTTTGTTATACATTCCCTCTTGTTGATCCATCTTTAGGATCTACCTTTTAGTTGTTAGACTGTGTTGAAGAAAAACACATTCTAATACCAATTGAAGGAACATATCCTGACATTGAGAGGGGGGGGGGGATGAATCAGTGACACACTAATTTTATCAATTTTCCTTTTGTTAATGAAATCAATATTTTAATGCAATACTTTATCGTGGAACCCAACAGGGAAAACCATAAACACTTTTCTATTAACTACAAAATTCTTTTTTACAAATTACATAGAAGGAAGATGTTCTTCCTCTTAGATCAACACAAACTGATCAGGATGCACCCACACCCTCATTCACCAGCACCAACTGGTAGTAGGTTACAACCCTCTATTTAGTCAGATACAACTGACAAGGAAGCACCTACTCCCCTTTGTTCATCAACACCAACTGGTAGGAGGTTACAACCCCCTATTTAGTCAGCTACAACTAACAAGGAAGCACCTACTCCCCTTTGTTCACCAGCACCAATTGGTAGGAGGTTACAACCCCCTATTTAGTCAGCTACAACTGACAAGGAAGCACCTACTCCTTTGCAGGCTCCAACATACCCTTGCACAACCCAACCACCCTTAATTTATGAATCTGGAAAACTTATGGTTACGTGTCTTGACTGCTCCATTCTCTGCTTATGTCATTTGATTTTCAATATATCTTGTGATCTAGACTTCAGAGACACTTTATTCTCACCACTCTATCTCGTTTATATAATCTTCTAACTGGTGTGAGATATAATGCATTGTGTCCTTTCATTTGGACGATCACACCTCTTCATTTAAATTAATTCCAAATCCCTGCAAATACTGCATAAATCGAGTTATGTTGAGGCACTTCCTTCAAACCATTTGCATATGACCGACAACGCAAAACCATAGGCTTATCAACTTAAGTGATGTATTATATTTTACCTTTATCTCTCTTATTCCATATGACCACAGGTGGTGACCAGCCGCTAGGCTAAGCGAGTGCTTGATCACTTATCAAAATCAACGGTCACGTTTTAATCTCCCAATGAGTGAACGGTTCATGTTTATTTCGGGACTTCGGGACTTCAAGGGTTCGGAATCCGGATAATCGCTGCTCCATTTTTCTCCAGAGTTATCACCTGCCGAATAAGTCATAAAACGGTGGAGACTGCTTGCTGTCGGTTAACACTTCCACTTACACTATCCTTCCACTGTACTTGATCAATAGTCGAGAATGATCTCGAAGTGTTCTTCAGATTGGACGACTCATGTCCACTTTGGGACTTCATCCTTCGAGACTTTGGGACTTAGGGAATTTGTTGGTGGTGAAACTCCCGAAGTAAAAACT
Organism: Picea engelmannii; assembly: GCA_009831015.1. NCBI lineage: Eukaryota > Viridiplantae > Streptophyta > Pinopsida > Pinales > Pinaceae > Picea > Picea engelmannii. Next base: position 144,424 of record ML797295.1, on the reverse strand, counting down.
TTCAGAGTGATGTAACTTGATGATGTCACTTGTTGACATGGCACTTCCTGCGTGGCTGCCACATGTCACTTGGATTCGTGGCTTACATATGCTTAAAATACTTATGGGACCTTGACACTTATGATCATCTGATTACGCCAAGTGTCCTTGCTGATGTCACTGTTGATGATGTGGGCTCTCAATGTGAATGCTATGTGTCTTAACCTCGTGACTTCGGAACTTCGGCCTTTAAGACTTCGGGTAATTTGATTTCTCCACTTCCCAATTCTCCCGAAGTGAGATTCCCCAAAGTGTAAACCTCGAGTAACTTGAATTCATCTAACAATCATTCTTTAACCCAAAAAGGCTTAACCTAATCCAACAAATGTCAGGAATTCGACTATTCAGGATCTCAGGCCTTTGGCCTTGGTTATCCTATCCTTCTACTTTCCTCGATCCGACGGTCAGGATATCTCCTGAAGTGTTTCCTCAGATCAGACAGTTCACATTTTCTTTGGTACTTCAGCCTTTGGGTGATCTTACTTGTTCTCAACCCTTTTCTCCTGAAGTGGTCAATGTCGAAGTTGACCACTGCTACCTTGGCGTGCTTTGAATAGATCAAACAATCCTCATTTACTTTGAGACTTCGTATTGGATGATATTCGTCTTCACTTATCCTATCCTTCCACTTAACTTGATCCATCGGTCGAGAATGATCCTGGAGTAGATCAACGATCAGGGATGATTGCGGGGTCCCAACTAGAACAAAATTTAAAACTATCGTCGAGCTCTGCAATGGAAAAAATGCTCCTTGGTAGTGGAACTGATGCCAACCATAGATCTATTTGGCGGGTGACAATCGATGGTCTAGAATAATTGTGGGATTGTAATTAACGCATTTTTTAATTCTCCCTTCGCACTCTGCAATCAATCTTTGTCCTTGATCTTCTCTTGCATATCCGACGGTCACGACTTAATCTGATAGTTTAGTGAATCAACCATAGTCATCGATCTTTGAGTCGATGAGATCTAACGATCTAGACTAATTGCGAGATTGTAAATAGCATGTAGTTTAATTCTCCCTTCGCGCTCTGCAATCAATCCCTTCCCTTGATCTGGTTTGCATATTCAATGGTCACAACTTGATCTGATCGTTGACCAATCCTCCAATGGTCCTTAAGCCCATGGTCACTCATATGACTGAGGTGCAATGTATATATATATAAATTATATTTCCAATGAACAACTGAGATCCTTCATCATTAGATCGATAGTTATTGTCTCTTTGACCAAAAGGTAGGGGGCCTGCCAGGTCATCCCAGGGTCCATGCTGGTGATATTCTCGAGGAGTCCAAGCACTTAGAGCCCCTGTTGGAGTCACCCTTCTCTAAATAGGTGAAATGTTATACTTAAGCCCAAAAAGATGGATTTCGGGACTTCATTTATTTCGTGATTCTACCCACTAAAGCTACAGTATCCCGACACGTGAAGTGGTGAAAACTATTTTAGTTATAATCACCATTACTAAATGACTAAGCAGGGATTATCGCCTTTTTATTACCTCGTACTCTCGCTCTTTGGAGTTACACGTTGAACGTTTCTCAAACCTCCGGCATGCGAAGTCATGAAGTTGTTTTAAAGTTACTCAGGTTAGTATCCAGAGTAAATCACTTTAAACCTTAGTTAATCATTATCGTGATTTCGTGACTTGGCGATTGCTTCCCCAAAAAGAAAAACCTTTGTAACTTCGATCCACAAATTCGTGATATTGATTAATTAAGAGTGGATTAATTAAAGGCTTAAGTCAAATCATAAACAATCAACTAAATTGCATTATCGCGATTTCGGGTCTTTAGGGTTCAAAGGCTATGAGAAAAGTCATCTGATACGACGAATGCCAAAAAAGGGATTAGCGAATAAATAACACTTAATTAAAAGAACTAAACTATATTAATTAATGCCTTAAACAACCTTTAACACAAACAATGTACAGATGAAGTTTTGAATTTTTCTGTGTTTTTCCAGGTCACTAATCATCAAGCATTTATGGAATTTATTTGAATTTCAGTGAGGTGATGGATAGTGAGATCTCATTTTACTTATAAATCTTTCTATTAAACGATTTGACAATTCTGTCAGCAAGGACTCGCACGGGCTTAAATGATCAAGACAAGGGGGTTCTCTTTCATTATTTCAGTTTTCAACTCTATTGTGCGTAGAGCCATTTCACCAGGATGACTTTTGTCTATGTTTTCAATATTTCCAACAGGGATCTAGTTGCAAGGTTATCTATCATGGCTCCACAAAAAGTGCCCAAGGAATTTGTCAAGAGTTCAGGTCAAGGTTCAGATGTTGTTTCTGATACCTCACCCCGAAGTATCAATTCTGTCAAAACGTGGATGTACGTTTCCAACATTCTACAATCCAAGTCGATAAATTGTTCAGATGATTCTAGTGGTAATGAGAAGGATGACTTGTCAACCAAATACAAAATCATTTCTCAAGTAGAGATGCACAAAATAACGACAAGGCCATGGCTTCTTCCCTATTATGATATGATCAGATGCGCGCTGGACCATGTGGACATCCTGACTAGGACGATTATCAACAAACAGAGGGTGACAATTGGAACCTTTAGACCAGAGCATTTATAGGCAATGTATAAATTGTCACCCACACTGAACCTTACTCATAATACCGAATTCCTAGAGGGTTTCAAGAGAAAGGAATGTGAGCGGTATGGAAAAAATTTATTCGATCTGATCAAAGATTGGGTTTTGTACCCTGTGAAATTCAGGGCTGACACTAATGGGATTTATTCAATCTCCTCCTTAGAGCCGCAATTCAAGTATATAGCGATGATGACCTATAGGCTATATGGGAAGGAGGACACTACTCACTTTTTCCTCCCATGGGTACTTCTTATTCATACGATTGTTGAGGGTTTCTCTTTCGACTAGGCCAAATTGTTGTCTGATAGCCTGACCAGTTGAATTACCAAATACCGAGCGCAGAAGGCAAGTAGGAAAGCAACTTCGTTCTTTATGTCTTCTTAAATCATGGACACTATTTACTTCATGACATCTTTCCCACTAATGAGCTAGAGCTAGGCTCCATCTAATATAGAGCCTATTCATGTCTACCACTAGAAGCTTTGGGAGGCTAAAGCCAAAGAATTTGTCTACGAGATCTTCAACTGGGTAATGGTACCAGTGCATGTCTCCATATTCGGCCATCTGCATCCCAAGATTTCAGATAACATAGCGGCCAACCTGAGTAGTGTGGCAGATTGGTATATAGAAATAGAATTTTCATACATCAGGGTCTCTGGCACCTCTATTCTCCCATACACTCTACTGCTATTCTTGCTAGACAAGCTAGTGTGTCATGAGATCGCCAAAAAAACTGTGCTCAGCGGGATAAGCAAAGAGCTAAAAGGAGTATCGAAAAAGGTATGGCTGCCCTTTCCCATTTACATTGGTGCATATTCTTTATTAGACTTTGGCCATGCCAGAGACGAGGCTATGACCTTAGAGGAAATGAAATTGGTGGACATTGAGTTCAAGAAGCATGAACCTAATAAGGTTGTGAGTAATCACCTGGAGAGTTGTGGCCTGAAGAAATACGAACACAAGGATTCCCCTCATGATGAAATCTCCTGGGGTGCGAGGTCCTACTCTAAAGTCCTAAGTCAGATTCAAGACCTGCCGCTCGGAGATATGGCCGATTTCTTTAAATTCCAGGAGCACCGGCAGAGTTGCCTCCCCCAGGTTTTACAGGGCGAGACCCTAAAGCTTCCAGTTACACAACAAATAGAAGCCAAAGGCTCATAGGACTCGATTCCTGACAAGGAGGAAAACCAAGAGAAAACAAGGGGACTTGGGACCTTAGAATGAGGAACCGAAATCCCCAATCAACAAGAAGGAAACTCAGGAAAGGGTACACCAAGAAAGCAGGTCCAAAGTCAAGCAGAGATACCCTCACAAGGGGTGGGTGAATCACTATTTCTCATATCAAGCAAGCCAGCCACAGATTCTATCCCGAAACAATCATCCAAGGAAATCGACAGTCCCATTGCTTCTATCACACCCTTACAGTTCAAAAAGGGGAACCCTGATGCGGGATGGACTTTTAATGAAGAACTAACACCCATTTCTGTAGAATATTTACCTCCTAATAAATTTTTCTTTGACAAGAAAAGGAAGGTCGTGGTGAAGCAAGAATTGTATCAAAAAGCGGGCGCAGTGGATAAAAGATTTAAAATCTTGACAGAAGGAAAGGTCGTAGAAGAGGAATAATTCATCGACGAGATAGCAAGAACATTGGGGGCTTATGCTACATCCAACCAGTATTTAGTTGGAACCTTGAAGGCACAGTTGAAGCGAAAGAACCTCTTGATTGGTAAGTTGGAAGCTAAGGTGGCTACGACAGAAGAAAACGCCAGGGATGAGGTGACAAAAAGCCTCGAGAAAGCTAGAATAGTTGATCTACAAGAGATCGAGAGACTCAGATATGACCTTGAGCAGGTGCGCCAGTCGAGGCAAATAAGCCAAACGCAGGTAAGCCAGCAGGAGCAGCAAAGAATACAGTTACATTCAAAATTGGATGTTGCCGAAAAACAAGTTTTAGACATAAATATATTCCAATCCCAAGCCACCAAAATCCGACTGAAGGTATTAGTAGATCAATAGGACTTTCTTACTAAAGTGGGAACCATTCAGAATCACTTTTAGATGATAGATCCACTGCTAGAAGATATCTCTTTGAGAGAAAGAGAAGTTGGGGTGAATCGGGTTGCTTTCTAGGAGGCCGTTATAGCCACAGTGAAAGTAGAGATGGTCAGTAGCTCCAAATTATCCATCGCAGAAAAAACCAGAGGGAATATTTTACTGAAGGTGTGGGAGCATAATATATCAGAGAGCAGGGGAAGAGCTAAAGAGGTGAGGAATTCTTGTGAAGAAACATTTGCCTTGATGAATAAAAGTTTGTTAGACCTTGATAAGGAAGGCAGTGTTGGGACGCTGGGTAAAATCAATATAGCCAAACACCTAATAGATATCAAGGAAAATGTGGAAAAGGGCCAAGCTGAAATATCCCAGATAAATCAGGTTGATATGGTCCAAGTGGACAAATGGCTAGTAAATCCAAGTTTACAATTATGGTCTATTGTTACGAAAGACTAACAAGTGGGAAAAATATTGCCACAGTTGGCCAAGAATTGTTACACCTTTAAGGCAAACAACCAAGTGGAGCCTTCTAGGTTGATAGCCCAATTGATCGAAAGGTGCATCAATTTCATTGAGCAGGTGAAAGGGCAGGCTTATGGTGTTAAATGATGACATATTTCGCTCCATTCTAATTCTGGAGCCAGAGGAGAAAAGAAAGGAAGGCGCTCTGCCCTAATGAAGGAAGACAAAAGATGAGGAAATGAAACACTTCAATTTTTCATTTGTAACTGGCAAGTTTCTAGAACGATTGGAATTCAAAATTTTTAGAAGTTTGTTTAAATATACATTTTGAAAAGGGAACAAGGGCTTTTTCTTTTGGGGCCAAATGTAATAGATGATTTCTTGTGCCAAAATTAATGAAGAAGTAATCCAAAGATTCCAAATTCCATGAAGATTGAGTTATGTGTTATTCTCTATTATCTCATGTCCATTTTCATTTCTCATATATATCTTTGATGAACACTTAGCTGCAATTTAGTGCAGCTTTCTACTGTGGTGATCAATTGTCTAGTCTTCTAATCATTTGCAATTTTTCCTCTCTATCAGCTATCAACAGGTACAAGACCTGTGAATGCCTTAGATCTCTATATTTTATGCTTTGTCAAAGTTTTTTCTTGTCTATTTTCTTGTTCTGTCACAGGGTGATATTCTCCCTTGCTTGGAGCCTTGCATTGTCGACAACTTAATGTTTTCTTACGTTCCATGCATGATTTTTTCAAAGTTAGCTCAATTACAGGAAAAGGTCTTTGGCTTTGCTATACTATTAGTTCAGATTTGAGAAATATTTCTTGTGTAATCTAAATTTGAAATAGCCTTTTAAACGTCATCCCCCCTTCAAAGATCTATTTTTCCATGATTGTACCCGTTGTAAGACAACCCAACATTGAACCCGTCCTATCAGACCAAACTAGCATCGCTTTGAATCTTTTCGATACTACACTTAAGATTACCATCACCTAGGCATAGCTCAAACACTCATGGGCAGCCGTTGAATGGGATATTAGCATCCAAGAACATTTGGAGGCTAGACAAAGACAACTCAGATATCAACCATAGCTTCTTTCCTTGAAGTTTGTTCTTTCCCTTTTTATTACTCACTCACTTCAGGGTGACTAGACTCTATACTTTATAGCCTTAAGTACAGACTCTGGGACAACATCCCTCACCATACCTTTTCACTACGCGTAGATATGTTATGGAGAGTGATGTCTATATAAACCTACATAATATTTTTCGCACTTCCAATGTGGGACAAATCTCATTACATGAGACGATCAACACCGTCAATTTCATGATCGTACAACTGCTGAGGCTTCTCACCTTTTCTTGTGCATAGATCGAATTATCAGTCTTTCCATCGATACCAATAACATTTATACAATGATCTCTTCCTTCTAAGCTTTAATTAATATCATTTCTTATGAGCTTCATTCTTTGCATACTTTCAATGCGCTTTTCCTTCTGATCTTTGATCTTTGCATACTATTTGACATTTTCTACTAACTGTTATACTTCCTATATTTATTTGTCATGAACTCTACATACTGTTATACTGTTTGACATCAATGACAACATATTAATGACACTATGTCTAACAAATAAATCATCTTCCCATGTCGCCTCTTCCACTGGTAAGTTCTTCCATTTGACGGGGTACTTAGTAATTGCTCAATTTCATAGTCTCTTAATCCTTGTTTCAAGGATTGTTTCTGGTTCTAGTATATTTTTCCCTTATTCATTAATCTTTGGAAAAATAGTTTGGACTATGATCTTGTCACCAATTACCTTCTTTAAGAAATAAGCATGGAATATCGGATGTACACGTGAAGATAGATGCAACTCCAATTTGTAAGCCATACTTCCAATCCTTTACAAGGCTTTATAGGGGATACAATATTTGAGTGCTAATTTATTGTCCTTTTTTCTTTCTTGAGGGACATCTATTTATATTGTTGTAGCCTAAAAAATACTAAGTACTCCACTTCAAATTATCTTTCACTGTGATGTTTATATGTTTTTTGTTTCATCCTATTTTCTTCCATAACCAAGTTGTACTTCAGTTTGAGAACCTCTTGTTGGTGATCTATGTGGTCCTCCATAGCCTGAACCTTTCCAGTCCCTTTCAAGAAAGATTTGATGAATGGAGGACAATATCCATAAAATTCCAGAAATGGTGTAAGGTACCTGATCTATTATAATATCCGAAAATAGAAATATTACAGAGGATAATAGCGGAACAACACAATAGATGAAACCACAACACCAGAATAATACCTTTATTGATAGGAAACAATGTTCACTTGTCTCTTCGAGGGGGCAAGCTCCAACATATCAGTGTTCTATTACAAGAATTCTCAAGACAAAAAATTACCATGCCTTTGACTCCTATTTATACTAAATATATATACCCAAAAGAACATTCTAGAGGAAGATCCTCTATAAGTGGAAGCTTCTATTATGTCTTCTTACATTTGACTTATTCTTCCTTAATACTAGGGATTATTAATATTGTCATTTATTACATGGAAAATATATTATTCTACATACATGCGGGGTTGGGGAGGTTAGGTCCCTAACATTCCCTCCCCCTTAAAAACATCCTTTTCCTCAAGGCTTGATATGAGGAAATTGCTGCAGAATGGTAACTGGCTCCTAGGTGGCATATATTAGAGTTGTATCTTTCCACTGGGATAACACTTCCTTGATGGTGCACTAACGAAGACAACACTCATGCTAGTCCAAAACTTCTATTGGCTGCAACCAGATGGAGCCTTCTTCATCCAACTTGAGAACACTGGTTTGAGTTTGGCACTTAGTTCCAATCACCTTATTTAAGCAGGAGACATGAAAAATATGATGGAGCTTAGAATGAATAGTAAAATCTAATTGATAGGACACCTATCCCACGCGCTTGTGAACTATATAAAGGACCATAAAATTTGGGAGCCAATTTCTGACAATGGTTGGCCTTGAGTGAAGTTTTCTTATAAGGTTGCAGTCGAAGAAACACTTGGTCTGGTCGGCTTCAACAAATTGATGTTCAGAGCGAAATTGATCTTCTTGTTGCTTCATGTGATTTTGAGCCATGACCAAATTCTCTTTGAGGGTACAAAGAATAGACTCTCGAACTGGAAGATTTTGGTCAACTCCCTGGACCTTCGAGACATCTATCATGTATGAGAGAACTGAAGGTGGATTTTGTCCATATATTGCTTCAAAAGTAGTCATGCGAGTAACTGTATGGTAAGAAGTGTTGTACCACCATTCATCTAGTGGTAACGATTGAGCCCACTGATTTTTTATTTCAGATGCAAAACACCTCAAATATGTTTCCAAACACTTGTTGACAACTTCAGTTTGACCATTAGTTTGGGGATGATAGGCTGTGATGAGATGCAATTGGGTGTCGTGTAGCCTAAACATTTCTTTCCAAAAATCCCTAGTGAAAGTGGGATCTCGATCATAAACAATAGAATGAGGCATGCCATGAAGCTTAAAGACACGATACATGAAAAGTTGAGCCACAATGGAGGCAATAAATGGGTGTTGAAGAGCACATAAATGATCATACTTGGAAAGACTATGAACTACCACCTTGATGACTGACTTATTGTCTGATTTAGGTAATCCAACAATAAAATCCATAGAGATATCCCTCCAAATAGTGGGTGGAATCGGAAGCGGTTGTAGTTTGATAGGGGATTTAACTATTTTTCCCTTGTTGCATTGAAAAACATCACATTCAGCCACAAAAGTGTGAATGTCTTGTTTCATACCATCCCAGAAAAGAGAATGTTTTACCCAGTCATAGGTTTTGGTAAACCTCGAGTACCCAATTGTGGGTGTAGCATAAAGCTCAGAAATCACTGTGGATTTAAGTTGTGACTGTTTACTTAAATACAAACGACCTTTGTAGCTAATATCATCATGGTGCCAAGAGTACCTTGGGGAAACTGGATTTGGCTTGCAACTGTTGGATCAGACGCAAAATTTTGGGATCTTGTAGCCATTCCTGGTGAACAACTTGGATCCAATCTGGTACAATGAACGCTAGGGAAAAAAGGGACCCTTCGTCTTCATATTTTCTTGAAAGAGTGTCAACAACTACATTTTTTTTCCCTTTCTTGTAAATGATCTCATAATCATATCCAAAGAGATTAGTCACCCATTTTTGTTTCTTTGGGGATGAAGGGATTTTCTCCATAAAATACTTGAGGATTTTATGATCTATCTTAATTTGGAAGCATTTCCCCAATATATGATCTACTGCATGAAAAATAGCCAACATTTCCTTTTCATAGATTGATTGGCCCAAATGTCGCTCTAACAGTTGTTTGCTAGTAAAGGCCAAAGGCCAACCATATTGCATAAGTACTGCTCCAATTCCTCTCCTGGAAGCATCGCATTCTAGGACAAAGGTATTTGTGAAATCAGGAAGGGCCAGGACATGAGTGGTGCACATAGCCGCCTTCAAGGCTTGAAAGGCCTGATCAACTGCAGGAGTCCAAGTGAAAGAATTATTTTTAAGGAGAATAATGAGAGGCACCAAAATATTTCCATAATTCTTAACAAACTTGTGATAATAGCCTGTTAAACCCATAAAAATACGTAATCTTTCGAGAGTCTTGGGGTGAGGCCAATCCCGCATATCTGCAATCTTCTTAGGATCCACCCTGACACCTGCCTTGCCAAAAATATGACCCAAGTAATCAACTTTTGAGGATCCAAAAGAACATTTATATTGTTTGAGGGAAAATTGGTGTTGAGAGAGTACATGAAGAACTTGATCTACATGAGAAAGGTGGGTTGTCCAAGTTTTACTATAGATGAGAATATCATCAAAGAAAACTAAGACAAAATGACGGAGAAAAGGATGGAAGGCATGATTCATGAGGCTTTGGAAAGTGGAGGGAGCATTAAATAATCCAAAGGGCATGACCAAAAACTCATAGTGACACTCATGAGTTCAAAATGTAGTCTTAGGAATTTTCGCCTCTTTCATACGTATCTGGTGGTTGCCGAAAGAAAGATCAAGTTTAGTAAAGAACTGGGCACCACTTAATTCATCCAAGAGATCATCAATGAAAGGAATGGGAAATTTGTCTTTGATGGTGAGTTTGTTGAGGGAGCAAAAGTCAAGACACATGCACTAAGAGACTTCTTTATTAAGTACCGTGACCATAGGAGAAGAATAGAGGCTAGTACTAGGACGGATAACATCGACGGTGAGCAATTCTTGAAGAATTTTCTCAATTTCATTTTTCTGGGAAAAGGGATGATGATAGGGATGAGCATTGGGAGGAAGGATGTTGGGGATGAGGGGACTTGAATGATCATGAACACCATGAGAAGGAGGAAGTCCCTAGGGAGTGTGAAAAACAACTTTATGTTTGGAAAGGATGGATTAGAGGTCTGGCGACACAGAGTGTGTCTCAGTGGCATGAATGGAATGGAGTTGTGAAATAATACTAGAATGACCCATTTTGAGGATATTTTCCATGTGATGGGAACTGATAATCTCAGGGGAACCTATTGTGATTCCTTGGAACTTATACTATTGTCTCTCCTGGTTGAATTGCATGGTTAATTCCTTAAAATCCATGAGAATGAGTCCGAGAGTCCTTATCCATTCAGCACCCAACACAATGTCACAACCACCCATGTCGATAGAAAACATATGAGATTTCATGTGGTACTAACCAATTTGGAGATGCACATTTTCAAAATGCCCCCCACATTTCATGGACCCGCCATTTAGAATCATGATTTGAAAGTTATTGACTACTCGGATATTGCAATCAGTTTCTTGGGAAATGTGGTGATGAATAAAATTATGGGTGCTTCCACTATCAACAAGGATGATGACGTGTTGATGCTTAATGTAACCAATTAGCTTGAGGGTTTGGTGAGCATAGAAGCTAGTGCGAGCATTCAAGGAAATGATCGATTCAACATCGAGAGGGTTAGAAGGTGGAGTCATGTTAGTGGGTTCATGATAGTGTCACCACATTTTTAGATCATGCACAATAGCAACAAATTCAAGATCATGAGGTGTATAATTTTCTTCATGAGGTTTTCGCTTCCGTGATTCGTAGTAAATTACATAATTATCTTGCATTAACACTCTCCCTAGTACTTCCTTTGAAGCATCAATACAAACCAAAAATTCCTTATGCGGATCCACTATTCTCTGAATAGGTGTGATGGTTAACAATTTTTTTAACTTTTCAAATCTCTCTTGACACTTCTCAGTCCATTTAAATCCGATTCTTTTTTTCTACAAAGAGGTTATTATATAAGACATTTTTTACAACCCTTCAATAAACCTACTATAATATCTTAGGATACCCATAAAGGATCAAAAATACGAGACATCCTTTGGTACCGACCAATCTAAAATGGATTTAACCTTTTCGGGGTCAACTGAAATTCCTTCTCCTGAAATCACAAGTCCTAAATACCACACTTATCCTGACAAAATTCACATTTACTGAAATTTTCATACAATTAATGTTCTCTATGTGTTTGTAGAACCAATCTTAAGTGTTATTCATTTTCTTCTCTGTTCTTTGAGTAAATCAATATGTCATAAATGAATACAATCACAAACAAATCTAGATACTTCCTTAACACAATGTTCATTAAGCACATAAATGTCGTAGGTGCATTAGTTAGACCAAAGGGTACTACTACAAACTCATAGTGTCCATACCTAGTGCGGAAACAAGTCTTATGAATATCTTGATCTTTAATCCTAACTTGATGGTACCTTGACTGAAAGTCTATCATTGAAAATATTTTTTCCTCCCTGACTTGGTGAAACAATTCATCAATATAGGGAAAGGATACTTATTTTTTATTGTCATCTTATTTAATTGCCTAAAATCAATGCACAACCTAAAGGTTATTTCCATCTTTTTAACAATCAAGAATGGTGTTCCCCACAAAGACACACTTGGTCTAATGTATTGTTTATTCATCATCTCCTAAATCTGCATTTTAAGTTCATTTAACTCAAGAGTAATCATTTTGTAAGGTACTTTAGACACTGGTGCAGATCTAGGCACTAAATCTATTGTAAAATCTATGTCCCTTCTAGGATCTAGTCTTGGAATTTCTTTTGGAAATACATCCTAAAGCTCTTGTAATATAGGATCTTCAGTTAACAAATTTTTAACTCCTTCGTCTTTTTTCATTTATATGCACAACATATATTTCACATCCTTTCCTTGCATTCTGTTTCAACTAAAAAGTAAAAATATGTCTTACTGACACACCTCAAGGTATTTCTTTAATTTTTTTTTCTTGATATGATTAATCTAAACTATCAAAAGTTTTGTTTTGACAATTCACAACAACCGAGTGTTTTTCTAGAGAGTCCATGCTTATGAGTAAATAATAGGATCCAAAAGGTAATATTTTTAAGTCAACTTTAGTCTTGATTTCACCCATAGTTACTATGGATTCTTTGACCAACTCTACAACCTTTCGTTTCATCCCAGTAGCTAACTCTACTAACCAAGATTTCTTATAAATAAATTTATTTAATTTACAGTCTTTTACTATAGTATGGGAAATATAACTCAAACTCGTGCCATGATCTATTAAAATAGATATAGGTTTTTGATTAATCATACCTTCAATTTCCACCATGGAGGATTGATGATCATCCTGTTGATTCTCGAAGGAAACATTAATTTTATGTGTCCACCTAGCCATGTCATTAACTGTTGTTGCTTCTTGAATGTTGCGCACTATTAAATTGCCATTTTTATTTAAAAGGAAATCTCTGTACAAAATAGTTTCTTTGCAACCCCAAAATTGTAATGGTGGTTTAGCTTTTTTGTTTACCAAATCTATCAGTTTGCTACTATTCTTGACTGATACACTTTACTGTTGCCCATAAAATTTGTTTCTCCTAACCGGTGCATTATGCGATGGATGATGTGGGTGCTTAAAATACTTCTTCCTGGGATCAAACTTGTTGTCCCTATTCCTATTCTGCCACATTTTTGTATTCTAATACCTGTATTTAAATTGAGTGTAACATAACTTAGTGTGCCTTATTATTTCATCCATTGTATTAGGATTAAGGAACTCAATTTTATCCTTCCATGCTTGAGGCAGAAAGCTCATAAACCATTGAACCTTTTCATTTTCCCTCCGTAAGGTAAGGCACATACCTCATCAAATTAACAAACTTAGTAACATAATCTTCAATAGTCATTTTTCCTAGCACGAGGTCATCAAATTTTTTGGATTTTTCTTCATAGTATCTTTCTACTAAGTATTTCTGTTTAAAGTACCTTTTAAATACTTTCCACTTTAATTCACTGCTCCTAATTGTTTTCATTGTTTTAGTATATTTCCACTAGATGACAACTTTACCATTCAATTGGTACACAACTAACCTAGATCTCAAATTTCCTAGATAATTATAGATCTGCAAATAATTTCCCATGTTCAAAAGCCAAGATTCTACTCCCTCTTCATACTCACCATCAAAACTAGGTGGTATGATCTTTTTGAATTCACCAGATAATTTGTTATCACACCACTTTATTTTATTGTTTTTGAGTGTCATCTTCTGTAAATTATTGTTTTCAGAACTATCCTCACTACTTTCTTCAGCCAACAACTATGTTTTGTCACCAAACGCTAGGTGTTCTTTACATTTGTGAGATTTGTCATTGTTGAATTCCTTCTTAGCGTTACTGAAAGTCTGTCCTACATTCTTGTTCTGTTTCATTTCAGTCATGTTCCTAAGTAGGATTTCATTAAGATCTTCCTCTTCCTTACTAGCCTTTAGTAAATTTTCATTATCTTCCTTGATGCTATGCAATTCCACCTTTATGCTAAGCATAGTTTCCAACAGTCCTAAAGATTCGTATTAAGGTTGTTCATTATTTAATTCCACATACCCACATACATTTGTGGTCCACTCGATGTTGATTTACCGGGTTCTTCAGCCATAATATCTGTTATTCTTTTGTTTATGATATTTGCAAAACATAATTGATGTATATATTTTTTCTTTAACAAGTTTTAACAGTTGCATATACTAGTACATTTGTAAGCACAATGTTTCTTTTCATTTTGAGCCCATAAAAACATAATTTTTGAACCATACTCTGATATCATTTGTAATGTCTCCTAATACCAAATATATGTTTTTAAATTATTCCATATTTATTTTTATTCTTTTAATGATTTACTTAGCATTATTGTTGATCTTATTGATTCAATAACTACTTGAGGAGCTCTATATTGTTCATTAATAAATGTCATGATTTCACCATGATAGGTTGAAACTCTAAAAATCTGATACTTGGAAATAATGGAGTAAGCGCCAGTTGTAAGCTTCAGTTGTGAGAGTCAGTTGTAGGCGTGTTAAGAGTCAGTTCATAGTTAAGAGTCTAGTTGTCTTTGGTTTTCATGTAACCAACTTGGTAGAGTCTTTTCCTATATAAGGATGTAATCCATCTTCATTGAATGATATAGAAGTGAGCGTAGCCTCACCATGTTGTTTGTTTTGCATATTTTATCTTGGTATCAGAGCCATGGGGAGAGGGCATGGATAGCGTGAGAAACATTTGATCAGATGCGTGAGAAAATCTGTCTGGTGCATTCCTCCATTTACTGAAATTCTTTTGAAGAGGTAAAATACAGTTTTGTTTTTCACTTTTGTTTGGGAAGTCACGATTTGCTTGCAGGAGTTTGTCCTGCGTATACAAGGAGAAGGATTATAGCTTGTATGTGTGGATTTTAAAGACCAAATTGCAGCGATGGTGAATCCGCTGGCAGATACCTACCTCAACAAAGCCAACAAGTTAGATGGCTTGAACTTCATCAACTGGAAATTCAAGATGCAGACGCTCATGGAAGGCTATGGTGTCTGGAACATTGTGAAGGGAATTGAACTGAAACCTGATGTGCTACAGGTGCGATAGCAACATAGATCCAAGATTGGGAGAAGTGCGAAAACAAGGCAAAGTTATTGTTGTGCATGTCTGTTAAAGATTGCATAATTCCACATCTTAGAGAAGCTATAACATCTGTTGCAACATGGACAATGCTTAAAGCATTGTATGAAACTAGCAACACAAATCGCATTTTGTTCCTGAAAACTAAATTGCTAGGCATTAAGATGGATGGAAATGAATTTGTTAGTTCATTTTTGGGTCATATTAAAGAGGTGAAAGACAAGCTAGTAAATATAGGGGAAACTGTTTCCAACACTAATTTGGTCGCTATTACCTTAAATGGTATGCTAGAAGATTATCATATGTTCATAACAGGTCTTGCAACAAGGGAGAAACCTCCTACGTTTGAAGAACTGACATGTATTTTGTTGCAAGAGGAAGAGAGGCGCGAGAATCTGAAGCCTCCGAGTAAATATTTGGCATTGTGGTCAAATAATAGATCTACGAGAGGGAGATCAACAATAAGAGGTAGAGGAGGCAGTTCATGGCAGAGAGGTGGTTCATGGCAGAGAAGACAACCTCCAAATCAAGGTATGCAATCTGATAGAAATGAGTCAAAGAGTTGTTTTTATTGTGGTTGACCTGGACATATTGTTAAAGACTATCATAAGAAGAAAAGTGATGAGGCTAGGAATAAACCTAGAACACATTCAGGTCATTATGCAGAAAAATATTCAAATCAAGATCTCAGATTATTTATTTCTAGTGATGGTATTGATGAACCCTCAAATTTTGACTCACGGGATCTTAGGTTTTTTGTGTCTAACGCTGCTTTATCTGTTGAAATGGATGATTTTGATGCCTAGTTTGTGGATTTTGGAGCATCAATACATATGACTTGTAATAAAAATTGGTATGCTAATTTTAAAGAAACATAGAATGGTGCCAGCATATATCTTGGAGATGACCGTGCTCATCAGATCAAGAGATATGGAGACATTCCTATGACATTGCCAAATAGCACTATTCGTCACATTCACAATGTGGTGTATGTGCCAGGAATAAAGAAAAAATTGATCTCTGTGTCCACCATTACAAATCAGAACTTGAAGGTTGAATTCTTCATAAATTATTGCATAGTGAAGGATCTGATGGACCACTTCCAAACTGTTGCAATGGGAGTCAGAGCAGGAGGTCTATAAAAAAATGATGTTACCAGCAAAGCACATCATGCAGTGACTTTTTCCACTATGCCAACAGAGATTCTTTGGCATCAAAGGTATGGACACATCAATCATCCTGATTTATTGTTATTATAGAAAAAGAATATGGTTGAAGGACTTCCCATGTTAAAGAATGAGAAGGTTTCTTATGATGGATGTGCATTAAGAAAGATGCACAGAGATGAATTCTCCTCTAATCCCGATAAGAAAAAGAGAGATGTGTTAGATCTTGTGCATACTGATGTTTGTGGGCCTATGCAGACTAGGTCTTTAGGAGGTGCATTTTACTTTTTGTAATTTATTGATGATTACACGAGATACACATGGGTTTAATTCCTTAGACGAAAACGTGATGTTTTCGAGTAATTTAAGGAATTCAGAACCATGGTGGAAAAGCAAATAGGAAAATCCATCAAAATCATCCGTTCAGATCAAGGGGGAGAGTATAAATCAGGGGACTTCAACAAATATTGCAAAAATAATGGAATAGTATAGAAGTTTACAGTACCTCACACTCCACAGCGAAACGTAGTCGCTGAAAGGAAAAACAGAACTCTGGTAGAGTGTGCACACAGTATGATGAAAGGTAAGAATCTCTCAAATGCATTTTGGGCTGAAGCCATAAATACTACAGTTTATTTAAAGAATAGAAGTCCAACAAGGTGTCTTGATAATGTTACTCCTTTTGAAGCCTTGAATGGTTCCAAACCTGCAGTTCATAATTTGAAAGTATTTGGGTGTAAATCTTTTGCTCAGATTACAAAGGAGAATAGGAGGAAATTGGATGCTAAAGCCATTAAATGTATTTTCATTGGGTATTGTTCTCAATTTAAAGCATACAAACTATTTGATCCTGCTACTCACAAAGTATTTGCAAGAAGAGATGTACTTTTCCATGAGCAGGAAGCAGGAAATCATGACAACAACAGTTATGAAGAATGGCATAGACTTATTGATGAAGGAGTTAAAGAAAAGCAGCAACAACAACATCCCACACAACAACAACCATCCCCGCAACGACAACAACAGCAGCAGCAAGAAGGACTTAGTGATATGGACAATTCAAGCAGTCTCAGTTCACTTAGAGGTGAAGACAGATCTTCACAAAGTGGGGAGGAAGATAATCAATTGAGAAGATCTTCAAGATAGATTTGGCTTCCTAAGAGGTATAAAGACTATGTCCTAATGAGTAGCATTTCAAATGTCATAGAACCCATGAGTTTTGATGAAGCTAATGAACATGATGAATGGAAAAATGCAATGGAGGAAGAATATGAATCTATAATGAAAAACAATACTTGGGAATTGAATGAATTGCCTAAACATAAGAAACCCATTGGATGCAAATGGATATACAAACCCAATTTTAAATCAGATGGTAGTATAGATAAGTATAAGGCTAGAGTGGTGGCAAAGGGGTATTCACAAACAAAAGGTATTGATTATGCTGAAACATTTGCACCAGTAGCTAAATTGAATACTATTAGAATGTTAATTGCTTTAGCTACAAAGTACCATTGGAAGTTGCATCAATTAGATGTTAAATCTGCATTTTTGAATGGTGAGTTAAAGGAAGAGGTTTACCTTACTCAACCTGAAGGGTTTGTTGAAAAGGGGCAAGAACACTTAGTGTGTAAGTTAAAGAAAGCATTGTATGGACTAAAACAGGCACCTAGGTCATGGTATGAAAAGATAGACTCTTTCTTTCTTCAACAGGGTTTTATGAGGAGCAAAAGTGATCCAAATTTGTATACCAAATTTGATGAACAAGGGTATATAGTATTGATTTCATTATATGTTGATGATTTAATAATTACAGGAAATGCAGATAAGTTAATTGATGAAATCAAGGAGCAATTATCAAAGGTATTTGAAATGAATGATCTTGGTGAGTTACATTACTGCCTAGGTCTTAAGTCTTCTACTATTCCCATGCAACATAATGTGAAACTTTCTTGTGATAATGGTTCGAAGGAGGTGAATGGAATTTTGTATAGACAGATGGTGGGTAGTTTGAATTATCTCACCACAACCAGACCTGATATTTCATATTATGTGAGTGTGTTAAGTCAGTTCATGGCGAAACCTCATGAAAGCCATTGGAATGCAACAAAGGCAATACTAAGGTATCTAAAAGGTACACTTGATTATGGTAAATATACTAATGCATTTGTTGTTGAGTTGACAGGTTATTCAGATTCTGATTGGGCTAGCAATCTGGATGATCGAAGATCAACCACTAGATATGTGTTCAGCATTGGATCTGGGGTTGTTTCATGGAGCAATAAAAAGTATCCTACCGTATCTTTGTCTTCTAGCCTTGTGTGCAACAACTTGTGAAGTTGTTTGGTTAAGAAGACTTCTTCAAGATGTTGGAGAAGAAAGAAAGGAACCTACGATGATCATATGTGATAATCAAAGTTCAATCAATATTGCGAAGAATCCGATTTTTCATGCAAGGACAAAACATGTTGAAGCTCAGTTTCATTTTGTTCGAGAAAAGTTGCAGTCAAATGAAATAACTCTTGTGTATTGTAATACTAGTGAAAATGCTGCTGATATTTTCACTAAGCCTCTTGGAAAGATTAAGTTTGAACTATTTAGGGAGATGTTAGGTGTAGAAGTCA
>ML797295.1:84469-124466 GCA_009831015.1 Picea engelmannii | reverse complement strand
ACACTCAACAACAAATTCTTGTACAATTGCAGAGGGTAGTCTTATATTGAATGAGCATAAATTTTGATTCACAATACTTCATAACCCAGATGCTATTGCAGCTGAGTTAGTCTCCATGAAACTACCACCTGGTGTAATTGTACACCTTTCTCACCAAGACTTAATGGGAATTATTGTTAACTGATAGATTACGCAAGTTTAACTTAGATCTAAATTAAAAATATTGTCTAGTTGAATTTATGTTTCCCAAGCGTAAACAGGCTTGGCGCCATTAAACATTACTACTACCTTTGACAATACGAAAGGACTCATAAATTATGCATTTTTTATCGAGATTACTCCCTCGTTCAATGTGCCAACTCAACTTAGTTGGAGCATAGAGACGAAGGATCTGTTTCTCTTTGTTCAACGAGGGTTCAGTACCTCTTATGCATGTAGAATGCTAATATTGTGCTCTTCTTTGAGCAAGATTAGTGCTATTCACAAAACTCTATGGTTCTTACCTTTCATGCACTGTAGGGTTTCCAGAGTGTTAATATTTTTCTTTCCTTCCTTTTTACTTAGCGCTCTAACATATGCCTATCAGTAGTAAATTCTTATCAATGTTTTAAATTGTTCCTTTGGTTATGTGTTAATCCCATTTGCAATGGATCTCTTGCAGGAACGTCTAAACAAAAACACTAACGGGTGCGATCCCATTAACAAAATCCAGTCTCAGGTGTTGCGACTCGTATTCCTAAGGAATATGCGAGCACATTGTTATGATACTGTGCTTTCGGAAACCCAAATTTGAATCATTTAGTATCACCAATATTATGTTGTTATTAACTACAAATGTAGAGGTAAGCATATTCTCTGCAGCTCTGAGATTAAGGTTTTTTTTCCCTTTACTCTACAATAGGTTTCGATGTTGTTACCAAAGCTATGAAGCTCTTGGGTCCAGAGTGACTGTATAATTGTACATACATTATTTAACTAAAATACTTTATTTTTTCATTCCATAGGCTCGTCTCCTCTTATACGACCCGGGTTTGACTCTATTTCCAAATACGACCTCGGTTTGACTCTATATATAAAATAGAGAAAAAAAATTCATGGAAAAAAAAATACGACCTCGGTTTGACTCTATATGTAAATATTTGTTGCCTTGACTTATAATGGCATGCTCATCATATTCGACAACGCTTTTGTTTAAGTAAATACTTTGATTTTGAGTTCAGGTTTTAATACTGGATATTCACGATTCAATGGTAATATTTGATTTAAGATATTCTTAATATTTAATTCTAGTAAACAAGAATTATCTTCTACTATCATGAAACCCTTATTTATTGGTTTTCTGCATACAAATATTTAGCTAGAATATCTATACCAGAGACTAGGGTTTTGTTTTTTGTTTACGAAAATCTCTTCTCCTGTTTATAAGAAAATAATTTACTAAAACAATATCTTCTTCAAACGAACCCATTTAGCTCTAGTCCATGAACTACAACAAAAGATTTATAAATCTAAATACTATTAATACAGTGTAGTTGTGGTTTTCCTTGTACAAAATGCTTCCCTTATTTTATTTTGTATTACTACATTAATAAAGAATATTTGTCTATTATGAAAACGGATTTTGTTTTTTCTCAGGAAAATTCATTTCAACATAATTTTCTTGCAAAAAGAAATAAATATTCTGACTCTTTTCTTTTTCTGTCATTAATAAATACCTTTGATAAATAAATAAAAAATAATTTTACAAAACTCACTAATTACTGCAATATCCATCTACAATATTTTCTCTATAATATACAACATTCTACTGGCATTCTTAAATTGCTAAAATCAAATAATATAAATAAACAAGGTTCATATTTCATCTTTCTCTATATCAGAATAAATATTTTCTTCTATATACCATTGTAACAATTAATGTTAAAAAAAAGATGGATATTAAAACTGGGGACAACTTGAGGAGAGAATCTAGTTCCTCCCAACCATTTCAATAACCATTTCCAGATAAAATTTGATTCTTTCTCAAAACCATCAAATTCAATCCTACTCACAATTACTTAGAAATGTCCTTCCTCCTCTATAAGTGTTTTCCCTCTTATATTACCAAGTATGAATAATAGCTCGCCCTAGGTATTTCTTTCAAGTTAGCTTCTTCCCATAGGGAATTTTCTTGGCATAAGTTTGTGCTAGCTTGTTCCCTCAAATCCCACATATTTTTGTAGTAGGTTTAAACTTATCCTCATGGAAAGTATTTATTCTCGTGGTTTTTATCCCTTTTTACTCTCCCATGGACTAATGAATCACTGTTTTGTAGTGGATTCTCTCATCAGTTTGTCTCAAGTAACATAAAATAAATTTAAAATAATATTTACAAAATTATTTCTCATCATCCAAATTTATGATGATATAATGTTAGCTTAAGTCTTTTCTCAACATAAATAATTCAAAATTAAAATTATTCAAATATCTTTAAATGGAGGGATATTACAAGAACATGGTTGTGGAGAAGAAGAAACATGAGATTCTTAGTAAGTAAATTGGTGAGGATCTCATGGAGGAGGAGTTTGAGGCCAAGGAAATGATTAATATTTAGTGATAAGGCATGCTGACAAAGTTTATGGATCATCACATGTTTTTCCAAATGTGTTTCTTAACTTCTATTAAATACACAATATGGACCTTAGGGAATTCTTGAGGTTGACACATTATTATAATTAAGACATCCACCATAGTACTTTCTTGTTGAACAAGTAAAAGGGGAAAAAATAAGCTCTTATTGTAGACCTTGGTAGTCCTAATTATTCCAAAGTAGGGCCCAAGATGACAAAATTGAAAGGGAATGAAGTTGATGTTCACGGTCCACCAGTAAGGGCCCCGGTTGCAAATAATTCGGAAATACAAAATTCCTCCCCATCTTCAAAGATCTATTCGATAAGCACGCTTAAGGATAAGAAGAGTAGTAGGTATGCAATTTACAACTGAATTGACACAAATTCATATTATGGCTATGGGAATGAAGAGGATGGTATCTTGGAGAAAGTCGAGTAGCCCCGCAGAGGAGGGTATACGAGGTAGAGCATTGAGGAAGTAGTAGATGATCGAGTCCATGCACTAAATTATGAGAGACACATAAGAGTGATTGCATCCACAAACCACAATCTCTGCAGAACTTTAATTGTGGATGTTTGCAAATGTATTTTTTCAATTAATTTGTTTCTCGATACATTTTTATGTAACAACCACATTGATGCGCTTTCAATTACACTGGTACATTATAAATAGTATATCACACACACACACACACACACACACATATATATTGTGTTTTTTCAAATGATGTTGATGTTGTTATTTGATTTATAAAATGTGTTATAAGTACACTAATGATTTCTCTATTTTTAAATTATGTTTAAGATGTATCACTCATTAGAATTTAGAGTTGCCATATAATATTTCACTTTAGTTTTATGAAATCATTTACTTTGGATTGTAATTGCAAAAATTTATAACAGTTAAGCCATATAATGTTTAATTCTTCTTCAAGGTGAACTGTTTAATTTCCAGCAAGATACAATATGTTGATTAAACATGTTTTCTAAGAAAAATTACTCTTATGTTATAGCAAAATTTGCCCCACCCTATGCAAACTTGCACAGAAGACCTTTTTCCATTTCCCTATGCAAATTTGAAGTCCATTTTTGCAAATGCCAGAGCTAAAAACATTATTTTTCCACATATACGCGCCCTACCTATTATACAACATGCGTATATGCAGGTTGCACCACTACATCCCACGTACATCGGGTTTTGTGCCAAAAATTAAAAAATGGTGTCGGGTTTCCATGTCACGTCACGAGATCCATGATCCTTGACCTTCCATATACTGGAAACGTTCTGACTCGACCCTTCAATTCCACTTAAAGGCTACAAATGGACCAAATCCTAGCTATGGAAAAGAGGAGAAGAATTCAACTTTGAGAGCAAAGTAACTTTGGAGAAATTATTCACTTCATATTGAGTCTGCATCCCTTTGTCCTTTTAAGTCTGAACACATTGTTCAGCCCCCAAGATCTTCCCTACTTGATTGAGAACCTCATTGTCTCTCTTATATGAGCTTTCCTTTGGTGGAGGCCCAGCTAGAAGGGACTTAGTTTCTCGATTATGAACCGTGCCGACACAAAAGTTTGTAATTCATTCACTTCAGCTGATTACATTTTAATAGAAATACTTTTTTCTCTTCCAATTAATATCTAGCAAATATTTGAATTGTTATTCCATGGGTGTATTTTTTATTAATGTTGATGGACTATGTTATTGAATGTGCTAACATTATATATTATCACCATATGCTTGTGCTTCTTGGTTGTTGATGACAAGTTGCAGGTGTATTGCTTTGAGTCAAGTGCTCAACGGTGGAATTCATCGAACGTCTGGACGAGGTATTCCTTTTATCTTTTCTTGCTAGCATATTTGTTCATATATCATACATGAGATTAGAGTTGATTTCTGCAGTCATTTACATCTGTTGTGGTTTACCCCTAGCTATAGAGAGATTTTCCTCGTAACATATTATAAAATGTTATTTTATCATTTATTTTATTGATAATGACACAATAATAATTCATATTTAAATTTATAATTGTTATATTTAATTTTTTTTATTGTAATCATAATTATTAAATATGAAAACGAAATCATTAAAACAATGAATTCTAAATATGAATTTAATTATTATTATTATTATTAAATATGAAAATGAAATCATTACTAATAATGGATTTTAATATACACAATTTGCTTTAAATGACTATGATTTTTTGCTTCACCACCAACTTTATTAATATCCTCATAAGGAAATGTAAGTATTCCATTTCATTAATGAAGAAATTAATTAATGTGTTAATTTTACTTTAATATTTAAAAATATAAAAAAACATAAAGAAAAATCAATAAATAAAATAAACAAAAGTCCATGTGTAGATTCTATAGGGAGATTAGTCCTCATCTTTGATGTAATGATTGTAACATGCAGCCGACCACTTTATAAAACAAATGCCGAATTTAAAAATACATTTACATTAGTTCCATTTAAAATCCAAAAATATAATTACTCAATCATCTTTTTCTTATGCCCTAAGGGGACGTATAAAGGTAGACCCAATGCAAGACATTTTTGACGAGAAATTGGTGGTCTGTGGAAGTTATAGTTTGTTAACAAATCATCACTAAGAGACAAACTACATATTGCATGGACAACAACAAATATGGATTCCTTCCTTTTCATAAATAACTCTTTGTCATTGGAGTGTTCCTCAAAGGAACAGTTTGCAATAAATAATGAAGATCTGCAACTATTTACGAACCCTACAATGTTCCCATGAGTTTGTGGATGATCATAGATATATAATAGGTTTTTCTTGTTAACATTTCTAGAAAAATAACCATTAATGCACATACTATACATGGAAATGCTATGATTGTATTTAACAATATTCAAGTAATCAGACTAACTATGAAAAGGACCACAAAATGGCATAAGCACCACTGATTGTTTGGGAGGAACAAATACATGTTAAAGGATAAATAACTCAACAATTTCAACATTTATTTTAGATTTGGAAATGATATAACTATTACCACAAAAAGAGAATTTAGTTCCAACATAGGGCACATGCATGGAAGATGAGCAAGCACCATACAAAGCGTGGTTGTAATTGGTTTGGTATTTACTTTGCATATGGATAGGAAGAGGGAAGTCATCGCTACCTTCCAACAATTGAATAGACTTTGGTGTGTACCTGAAATTTTTTTCTCTTAGCACACACAACTTTTTAGATCTCCTAGTAGAGATGTTTTGGGTAGTATTAATATCATACTTTGGCTCACTATAATAACTCTCCATTGAATCGATAGAAGGAGATAGGTTAGCCAATTTAGGATGAAGTGTAGTTGATTTGGCTTCCAAATTTTAAAAAAGGGAGCATATGGAAGTGTTTGTACGTGTCTTTTCTATACCACCTATTGGATTCTTAACAATAGTGGGAGGTATTAGACCATCAACTTTGGGTAGTAAATCATTAATATAATGAGACAATGTGACACATTGAGGGTTCTTATTCAACCATTTACATTTTAACAACCACATACCACTGACATGTCATAAAACATATCCAATTCACGGTGTAATACCATTAAACTAGGTTGCAGGTTACTGGAATATGACATGTTACAGTTGGCAAGGTAAAACAACTATGCATTATCATCAAACATTTTCCTATGGTATCTTTCTCCTGATAAGAGCTTGTGGTATTTTTTCACCGGTGATATATATTGTACATCTGAACTCTATCTTGAACTATGATCTTACAAAATTGAATGAACAATTATTCAAATGCACATACACAAATGACATGAATTCAATAAGATAAATGAATTATAAATAAAATATAGACTTACTTCAAACGGTGTGGGAGATGTTGACAAACTTGCAACGATATGGAATGAGCTAGAATATGAAGAGCTGACCATTTGATATTATAACCTTCTTTTCCTTGAATTTGAGCCAAAACCATCATTAATACGTGCATGAATTTGATATTAAAAGGTATCGATGTTATTAATTATTTTATTATGCATAGGTGTGTTTGTATATATAGACTATATCGGTGCACTACACTATGAAACAAACTAAAGTGTGACCTCTGTTAGAGCCTCCACAAAGAAAAATATCTATAAATTTTAACTGTGGAGGTTTGCATTTCTATTTTTTTGAAAAAAAATTGGTATGACTGTGTTTTTACATGTATACACACTGAGGCACATTAATCAATGTGACACACTGCTTTGATGACAAATTTGATTTCTTTTGTTCAAATTTTACTAAGTGATTTTACATACAAAGTGTACCAGTGTGCTTTGTAGCACACCAATACGATACATACAATGAAAAAAAAAAGAAAAAAAAGAGTGGGAATTTCATTTTTCGAAATGTATTTATTTATAAATTAAAACATTGTTCATTATTGCATTTTTTTGGAAGAATTTAGAGAGAATATTTGTGGAAGAGAGATTTACCACCAAAGACTTTGTAGTGGGTAGATTTTTTTAAGATCCAAATTTGGAAGGGATCTGTAGGGAACATACAAATATGTAGAGAAGCAATTTCAGGTACATGATTTTATTCTACTAATCATTTCAATCTTTCCCTATTTGATTCTAACTATTTTCAATGCATGTTAAAACAAAAGGTTTCATAGTTACCTTCGGTATTGGAATCCCTAGATTTCTTGTTGTTTCTTTTGGTCCCCCTCTTTTTTTTAAGAATATATTTTTATAGAGTTTATTTTTTTAAGAAATAGGTTTTTATAGGGTTTATTTACTTGTATATGGGGATTTTGGTATCCGTTGCAATGGTAACACTCATTGCATCAAAATCCAAGCCATGTCATTGTCAGTGATTTCATCAAAAAAAAATTCCTTGATACATGGTGCACATTGTACAGGAAAATTGCACTGGGGCACACTGTGTAGAAGTAGCGACTGGTGCTCACTTTACAGAAAAGTGCACTAGGCCGCATATATTTTTCAAAAGCACGGATTAGTCAAAATCATAATTAGTATTGATTTTAATATCATATGCATATGGGTTAGCAGTTTGCAAGGACTAATAACACACACTAATGTGTATATATGTTTGGCGTCCTAGGGAATTCTTTTTTATGATGCACAACAAAATATTATATTGTATAAAAATTTCATAATTTATATTTCTGATGATTCCTGGTTTTTATTTTTATATCAAATGGCTCATAAAAGTTCAAGGAAAACATCTTACTACAATGAGTGCAATGGTATTTCATCCCAACAAGAGATATAGGAAATTTCTTTAATTTTTATTAAAAATTTAATATATTTGAAATCTTTGCAAGTTTAAATTAATGATGTGTACTAGTTAATGTGTTTCATGCAGAGCAAAAAATTGAAGAAACTTAATAAGATTATTCACATTTTGAGTGAAAAAGAGTCTAAAACATTTACATAAATGTTGCAAAAAGAGGAGATAGGTGGATTGAAAGGTAATCAAAATGAAATTTTTCTTTGACTTATTACTAAAGATGAATTTCTTAACCTTAATTGCTAACATGTTTTAAAAACTCAATTTCACATTTTTTTTATGTTATGCAGGGATTGATAGTGAGGGATTGAAATATTGTCTTAAAAGGAAAAATATCCTTACAGATGTGAATGATGACAAAAAGTTGGTCATCCGTTCATTTGGAGTGGTGATTCAAGTTAATGAGAGGGTAAAATTGTTTTACAAAGCTTAGAGGGATGTTGGATGTATGGGTTGACATGGGTTCCACCTTAGTTCTCCAAAAAAAACCTTTTCACCATCGAACCTTCTGGAAAACCAGAAGGATACACCATGCACAGAGTGCACAACGCAGTCTCACCTGAGATAGATTATGGGTGATTGTAGGATGCATATGTCTGCAGTCACGGAAGGGGTTGGGGATGTTATTTTTACTTCTCTTCTATTTTAACATATATTCTACCATAACATTCATCATGTACACTGCTTTATCCATTCAATGACATACATTATGCATAATTATACTAGTGAATGTTGTAAATAAAACCACCCATTCATCTAACATTTATTCATAATTGCAGAAACAAAAAAAATCATTCAAACACATTACAACACAAGATTTTACCGTGGTTCACCCCCCTTTGGGATACGTCCACAAAGATATTTTTATTTATTCATTATTCTTTAAAATAACATTGCACATGCATTGCATCATAGTTTAGTATTGGTGCATGAGGCTTACTAGAGTCGCACCAAGCTCCAAAACTTGCGACCTGACCCTTAGTTATACTCCATAAGTCTCCACTAGCTCCTCAACTATACAACAAAAACTGAACATACCAAAACCTCAAGACTCAAAAAGGTTCTCTAAAAATAGGCTCTTCGCATAAGAGTTTTAAGATACCTCATATCTACCTCATACATCATATTTATAGTACAAAAAGTGGGTAAACATTGTTACATTATGACTCAAAAACCCTAGCTCTATGTGGACTCTGTTATCACATGAACTTGTCAGAGTCCTGTGGGTTTGTGGTTTCTACCTAAGTCTGTAATTTTTCCTCGTCTCTATCATTTTCACAGACCAAGTCTTAATTTTCCCCTTCAGTCGGCAAAGTCGTTTTTTGTTTTCCCCTTTGTGTTTGAGCACTCATCTCCTTGGCCTCTATCACTGATCCTTCTGTCTTCCCAAACCCATACCCAATTGTCCAAATCCTTGATCATGTAGGCCGCAACCATGAACACAAAACACAACTTTCTCAAACGGTCTATTTCAGGATTGAAGCATAGCCAAAAGGCAGTTTTAATCGTTCAGCGCCGAATTTTCTGAAGTTGCCGAAGGCCGATCCATGTACCAAATCTCCACCATTTTTTTGAAAGGGAAGATCTAATCCATTGATTTGGAGGGGGAAGATTTGATTCGTTGATCATGTAATCCTCATCCAAGATCATGATATCAATGACCACAATACATTGTGGGAACGCAACATGCTTGGGCGATAATTTTCTTGAGAGGTCCCGCAATTGAAACCATGGTATGTCAAGAGAGATACTTGGAAAGGGAGATGGATTGCGGGACCAAAAGTTGTCTAAATCCAAACCACCATTGAGTGGCCCCGCAATCACGCACTCATATAACATCCTATCCAAGAGAAGTGCATGGTCGTCGCTCACTCGTTGGGGCATGCGAGTTTTCTTCAATCACCTCGCTCCACATCACCCCTGTGCATATGTTATCAACCTTCCACCTGCAGCACTCGCATTGGTCACAGAAGAAGATCTGCAGAGCCTCGAGGCACCAAGATTGACTCGCAGAAATCATTGGCACCGTCTGAGAACAATTATGGGTTTTAGGCCCAGTCCTAATCCCAATGAAGACAATTATTGAAGATTGTGGGCAGCAGTTGAGACCTTACCTCATCCCATAAATGGAAAACGCTGCAGAGAGCAGCCATGAAGTCACACTTACGATCCAAATCTTCCTTATGGGAAATTTTTCCTGTAAAGCACATAACTATGTCTGGCTCACGTCTGACATCATAAAGTCTACACAACCTAATAGAGTGGGCGCCAATTGAAGGCTTTGATGGCAGTGATATGATCACATTCCTAGTGGTTACAACATTTTAGTATATATAGGCATTTTTGATATTTTGTTAAGGTGGAATGGTAGAGCTAGGCTACCTGCTATTGTAATATTTTGATTGAGAACAACTGGTTCTCTGGTTATGTATTTGTTTTTGAGACATATTGGTTAATCTAAGTCATATTTTTTACTTTATCCTATTTTCCTCTGATACTGAGAGAGTTCATGATTGAATTATTCACATGGATTGTTATGACTGTATTATGATAAATGTTACATTATAGTGTTGTTATAATTTCTTTCAGTTTCTTTGAGATTTGAATTCAAGAGGATATTGTGTTTAAGTTTTTCCTCTTTAGACTGCGGGAAGACCTGATGTCCACAGAAGACCTCTACACTATCCTCACCAAAGTCTTCCTCCTACTCAACCTTACTCCAACTTACTGACTGAAATTAATTCCAGGCCTCAATTGCTTATGCATGCTAGTCCAGATTTCTGAGTTAGAACATTATTATCATTGAGTCTTCTCCATTTGACCACCTAAACTCATTTACATTTACTATATAAACTTATGGGTACCGGGCTTACCTCCAATGCAATCTGGAGGTGACTTCTAGTGCTAACAGACTCCACTTGTCCACTTTCTAACTTCCTTCCGTGTGATTGGTATTCGATCCAACCATTCCTTGCGCTGATATTCCTTCTTTCCTGGAACGGTGCTTCCTTTTCCCTTTGTTTCCAAAGTCTTTCTCCTTTTCTGGTGTGCGCTGCTTCCTTTTCCCTTTGTCGGGTTGGTCTTCCTTCTTTTCTAGTGTGTGTTTCTTCCTTTGCTCCATTCTTCCTCACTTACTGTGCTTAACTTCCAAAATTTCCTAATCTAACAGGCCCCCAACAATAACATGTGGCTAGTCCCGAGCCACTCAGGTTGTGTGTGCCTTCTGCACTGACTTCTCTAAGTCCTAGAACTTTTTTGCCAGGTCATCTCCCTTTATATTCATTTTTGTGTTCTTTTATATGAGGGTATCTATGACCTACGTTGTAACATGATCCTTGAACACTTGTAGGATTTGTGAGTGTGCTTGTTCCATTTCCATCTATGTTATTAGCTCAATTAAGCATGTCTAGTCTGTCATTTCTCCTGGGTTGTATTTTCTTCTGCTTGCAGGTTTTTCATTTCCTGTGCGTCCTTCGGTCTCTCTGAGATAGGAATTGTCTTTTGCCTCTACTTTCAATCCCGGACTATTGTGTTCAACTTGTCTTCTTTCTGATCCCACTATTGGATACGTTCATCTTCTTCCAAGATTGTACAAAGTTGCAGTGTCCTCTCATAAAGTACTGTGATTTTCTTGACTTCCAACACAATATGATTTGTTTGTTCTGTAGCATGTTTCTCCCTTTCAGATCTGACCTTTGGCAGGGTATTTAGTGTCATTTTCTCCACCAATTCTCGTATCTCCTACTTGTACCCATCCATCGTCTGCGCTATCTTCTGTAGCTTTTATTCTGCGCTGATTTATCGTACTTGTGCTCTCTCTAGACTTGTTTGGAAGACTTATTCAAGTCTTTGTTCCAATATATATGTGTGAAAATTTTCTTCGTCATGTTCTATTCGTACTTCTGTAAGAACTATTTCTAGTACTTCCTGGGCTATCCTGGTTGTCTCCAGGTTTTGTGCATGTGTCCTAGATCTTGATTGAAATTCTTGCGTAATACTGACCTATAGCTGATAGAGTGCTTTCGTTGGTATCTTAGAAAATACCAGTTCCAATTGTTCCATGTCCTTAATCTACCTTTATTCCATCTCTTCATCTATTTGCAACATGTATTTGGTGAGGCTAAACCTTTGGCTTGCCAATGTTGTTAACTGCACTGCCTCCTCTTCATTCTTTGCTGGCATGGGATGCACTTGCGTTGTTTATTGTTGTGTCGTTCCTTCAGGATGTGACTTGGTACATCATATCTTCTTAAAGACTTGCTTTACCCATGTCAGTTATTTCATTATCCTTTCCCTTTTTTTTTCTTCCTCCTCATATTCTTTGATGACGTGGTCTTGTACTTTCTCCATGACTAATTCGACATCGTCCTATGTTATGGTGTATTCTGGGACTCCCTTGTACGCCTTCATTTTCTTGCACACTCCACCTGTCTATAGGATCATTCTGTTTGGTATCCTTGGCTATGTTGGCTTTGTTGTGACTAGGGTATCAGGTATATCCCCTCCTACTTGTCCCTCCTACGCAAGGATGCCATCCTTCCTTTGTGTCACGCCATTAGTAGGTTCTGCGCAGGACTTATGTTATGTGACCAGATGGGGAATCGTCTTCTTCTTTTTTGTTGTGCTCCCCCCTCTCTGCTTCTTTTTCTATGATGTGGTCCTTGTATTACCTGTTGGGGTTCTCTTCGTTTTTTATGGGCCTACTTATGTTGTGTGTTTGGCCTATGTTGGTTGCTTGTCCTTTGGTTTTTCTACTAGAACCTTCCATTCTTCTTGTCAGTCTTTCATCTCCCATTGGACTTCTTCTACTGTGACGCAGTATCTCATTTGCAAAGATTCCTTTTATGGGTCCCCTTTGGCATGGATCCACATAATATGTTGCGATGCTTTAAAATTTTCTATCATTTTGTACTCCTTCACCACCTCCGGTGGGATCCTCCAAGTTTTCACCACCTTTTCTTAGATTTATTCAAGGTATGTCTTGAATATGCTGGTATTTTCCTGTCTTTCTTTTGCAATAGTTGTGTTCCACAATGATTCATGCTATGTTGTTAGACACCTTCCAGTTCTCTGAAAAAACATGGTGTATTTGGGGCGCGTCCAACCCACCAATGAAATCAATATAATAATCCATGAGTAATGAAATTTTGTCCCTACATCCTAGGCGTATTTACAATCATATAAAAATTCTTTTAGCAAATATGGGCTCCATATTAATCCAACTCCCTTCGGGTAATGCACATCTGTTGCTATTACGCCTGCTATCACTTCCTCCTTGTGACACTTCCTAAGTAATTTATAGGCCATCCATTTGGTTTCTAGTCATGTTGTTGGTTCACTAATCTTGTTGATGATGGTCCCCCTAAATCCTCTCGCTGTCCCATAAGTCTGCTTCATCTCTTCTGCCAAGGATTTATCCTTGGTCTTGTCATCAAGGTACTGCACAGGTTTATCACCATTAGTTGGAAAACATGTTATCTTGGCTATCAAGTTGATGTCGATGGAAACTTGTGTATCCTGACACAAAATACCTCCATGTACTACTTCCAGTAACTGCTTGACGTAGTTATTTACGTCCTTTCCCTTGCCAAAGTGTGGGATCTCCAATAGGTTCATTATACCCGTATTATATATCCCTTGTATCCATTGTTTAGGTTCCATTATGGTTACTCCTATCGCACTGACCTCTCGGCTTTCTAAATACATGTTGCACAAACTCTAGGAATTTATATGTGTCCCTTACATCATGGTCTGAATAACGCAGTTTGTCTACACATCCAAGTAAGTATGCGAAAATATTTATGCATGTTGGTATGCGTGGTGACACAATGGTTACCTCTTTTTTCTTGCATGAGGATCTTTGGACCTATTGTTTTCCTTTCCCCTTTCCTGATGCACTTCACGGACATGCTTCCTGATATGTTTTCTCTTCCTCCTCCTCATCTCCACCAGACTCCTGCTGCATAGTGATCTTTGCTACTGGTGTTTGTTCCTACTATGCTTTCTCTGTGTCATCTTGAGTCCTCGGCTCGTCGGACTCAGTCCTTTCCTCATTTGATTCTTTTGTGGGATGAACTGTTTCCTGCGTCAAGTTTGGCTCTACTGTTGTGTTTGGTGGTTCAATATGCATATGTTCTATTTTCACATCGACCAGTGTAGGAATCACCAGTTCGATGACTGGGGAAAGAATGATGTCGACATCCACCACTCCCTCTGTATGCGCAAGATTTTTGGCCTCCATTGCTAGCTCCGACGGTGACCTGTTGTTCTTGCAGGTTCTCCTCAACATTTTTCTGGGTGCTTTGACTTTGGGTGGCACCATATTGCTGGAATCTAAGTGGGTTTTCTCCTGAAATATTACTATCATCTCGTTGAATCACTGCTTCACTCCTTGCTCTTGGCTTCTTAGCTATTTGTTCATTCGAATTCACAATGTGTCTTGTCGAACCTTGATTTTAATTCTAAAGTGTTTCCATAAATCTTCTAAAGCTTGTCAGGCATGCTTCGATGACTGTCATAAATTTTCGTTTCACACCTTCTTTTCCCGATGATCACTTTTTCTTTTTCTCGATTGTTTCATTTTTTCGGTGTGCTATATTTTTCTACTATGATATATCTTTGGTGCACTGGTATTTCCTTCTGTCATATCTATCCTATGCACAATATATTCACTTCTTGTCACCCTGAATTTCTTTATGTTGCACATTGTCATTCTCAACTATCTTTCTATCACTTATTCCTCTAACTACTTCATTTTTGTCTTTTCATCTTTTTTCTAGTTTTCTCTTCTCTTTTTCTTCTTTTAACTCCTACTAGTCACATTATGTACAAGTCTACTTGTTGCGCTGAAACTACTGAGGGTTAGTGGGTTGACTATCCCTATATAGTTTCAATCGACTACCATTCACCAATCCTTGAACTTCCTTACCTGCTAAGTCTTGTAGCTGTACAACACCTCCGTTTGTGACAGATTTTATCTAGTATAGACCTAGCCAATTCATTCTAAGTTTCCTTGGGTGCTGAACATATTTATTGTCATAGAGGAGAACCATATCTCCTATTTGAAGTTCTTCTTCTTAATTTTTCTGTCATGCCATGCTTTATCCTTTGATTTTTGTACCTCTTTATGGAAACTGACTACTATTCTATCTTTTTCTAATTCCATAAGTTTAGATAATCGTTCTTGTGTTGTGCCTCTTTCTATCATATTGGTAATTTATGCAATTTTTAAACTTGGTATCAAATAATCTAAGGGATCTACTTCTTCATGTCCATACACCAACCTATAGGGTGTATTCACTGTTAGCTTCTTCCATGTAGTCCTATAATCCCATAGTATTGTTGGTACCTTCAAATCCCAGTCATCTTTGTTTACATTACAAATATTTGTCAAGGAATTCTCCAAAATAATTTTAAAGGATTCCATTGTTCCATTTTCTTGATGATGATAAGGAGTTCTCTTATGATGATATATCTCAAATTCTTCTATCATTGCCTCAATTGTGTTGTTGATGAAGTGAGTCTCCCAATCACTCAAATATTCATGGGCATCAAAACCTGGTCACTACATGTTCAAATAAAAAGTGTGTTGTTGTCACTACACTGCAATCCTTTACCGATGCTGCCTCAACCCATCTGGTTAAGTATTTCATCGTTGTAATATTATATCTTGCTCCTGATCTTCTTGTTGGTGGATTAATTGGACCTAAAAAATATACTTCCCACTTATCAAACACTTGTAAAGTTACTTTAGTTCTCAATGGCATCTCATCCCTCCTGGATGGCTTCCCAACTCTTTGAGAAACATCAAAATTCTGATAGTATTCCTTTGAATCCTTATGAATTGTTGGCCACCATAATCTTGCGCACAATACCTTCTGCGTGGTAGCTTTACCTGCGTAATGTTCTCCAATAATCCCTTCATGTTCCTTTGCTAAAATAATAGGCCTTTCATGCTCCATAACACATCTTCTCAAGATGTTATCTGCTCCAAGTTTGTATAAATGACCTGCAATCAACTGATAGTCTACATCTCTGACCACCAAAATTTTCTTCTGCGCAGTAGTGAATTCTCTTGGTGTAAATCATGTACTCAAAAAATCAACAATGTCAACAAAATACTCATCAACTATATTTAGTGAAAAAAATTGTGCATCTACAAAATTTTCTTCCAAGTTACTAGGTTCTTCTCTATTAGTTTTCTTGGATAAGTGATCTAGTCCTGCATTCAATCTTCCATGCTTCACCACAACTTTAAAATCAAATTCTTGGGATAAAAGTAGCCATATGCATATCCTTCCCCCCAACACTGGCTTATTGACTAAATATATCAGAGAAAAATGATCTGTAAACATATTGAAATGTTCCCCTAATAAGTAATGTCTGTATTTCTACAAAGCATACACCATATCTAATCCTTCTCTTTCTGTAGTGTTATAGTTTTGTTCTAAATCTAATAACTTTCTTCTTGCAAATGCAATAGGATGATCTATATCACCTTCTCTTGGTTGGGTCAATATTGCTCCTAATGCTATTGCAGATGCATCCACATGCACATGCACATGCACATTAAATTATTTTTCCGAGTTTTGGAATACTAAAATTGACGCAAGAACCATCTTCTCCTTCAAAATGTCCAAACTTTGTTGGAATTCATCATTCCACTGATACTTAGTGTCCTTTTCAACAAATTATCCATTGGTGCAATAATCTGTGCATATCCCCTTATGAACTTCCTGTAATATCCTATATGACCCAGAGTACTCTTCAACTGATGCACTCATTCGGCGGTGGTAAGTTAAGTATGACAACAATTTTAGCAGGATCGACCAACAAACTTTGTTTATGCACCACATGCCTTAAAAAAATACCAAAAGGTGCACGGAAAATACATTTATTAATATTCAATGATATATGACATTGTCTGCATCTATCTAACATTAATATTATCACTACACCATGGTCCTTTAGTAAGCTAAACATTGTCCAATCATCCAAACATATTTCTAAAAACTTGTGAATAAAGTCCTTAAAGGTTGTCACTACTACTCTTGAAAAACTGGTTGGTGCATTCTTCAAACCAAATGGCATGACTATATACTAAAATGATCCCCATTCTATATCGAATATTATCTTATGTCTATCTTCTGGTGCTATCCTAATCTGATGATATCCTGAAAACCCATCTGCAAAAGAATAAGCTTCTTTACCCCCTACGTTCTCCAAAACTTCATCTGTAAATGGGGTAAGAAAATGATCACGTAGGCAAGAATAATTCAATTTTATTAAATATACATATATATTAATTCCCCCTTGCTTCTTTTCCTACAACACCATAGGATTGATCCATTCCAATTCTTCCACAGGTTCTATGACACCAGCTTCCAACATCTTGTCAATTTATGCCTGCACTTTCTCTTTGTATATCGGATTCACTCTGTAAGGTCTCTGTATTGTAGGTATGTCTTCTGGATTCAAAGGGATATTAATATATCCTATTTATCCTGCTAATCCCTTCATTTATGAAAATATCACTGGGAATAAGTCACTGTACTCGCGTAGTAATTATGTGATTCTTTCTACTTTTTTATTATCCCAATAATCTCCAATGCTTGCAATCTTTGGGTTTTCTGTAGTTCTAATGTTTACCTTCTCGATCTTTATTGGAGAAACATAATATTCTAAATATATTTGTGTTCCTTCTATTTTCCTTTCTCCTTCAACTTCTAAGATCTGGATATTGCGCAGATTATCCTCTGCTGGATCTACTTCTTCTACGATGTGATAACAATGTAGAATTTTTTTTATTGTCTATCTATTCTGCTTCTGATATGTTGGGATTATTTCAAATTCGGGTTCTTCAAATATTCTATCTCTTACCACCTTCAACATTGTATCTATCTCTTAAATTCCACGCTCAAAGGAAAATGTAACTACAAAATTTTGTTGTATCTCTTCCCAATTTCTAGCTTCTCTGCATTGTTCTTATTTTGTGTACCAGTTCTTTGGAATGCCTTCTAATGTGTGAATAAAATGATGTGGCCATTATTCTGGTGGTAATAATCTCCAATGAACCATACACCTATCTACATGTTCTTTAGGTTGTCCAATTCCATCATATTTCTCTTGATATTTATGTTCCTTCTCTGCGCCGAATCTGATGTGCAATAACCTCTTGCACTGAAAAAAATTGTTGATATTCTCCTTGTGTGTACCCCACCAACGGGTAGGTGTAGCTTTCAAAGAAATATATAATATTGGTAATATCTGACTTTCTACTACTTCTAATTCAAACTTCACCAAACAAAATTATAATTCATTTAGACCATAAAAAATAAGAGGCTCTCTTACCTCTGAACCAATCCATCTCAGTGCACGCATCATTATATCACATCTTCTGGTGGATAATTCATGTATTCACTACTACCAGTTTTCCAGTCCTGTGTCAGAGTCTGAAGAAAAATAACTAATACTCCTCCAACTGAGAATTCCATCTGTAGTTGGGTTGATATAATCATCTTCGTGCATGGTAGTTCTGTATAACTGATTCACATCTTTTGTAAGAATATTTTCTATCACAGGTTCCACATACCTTCCTCCTTGTGAGGGATCCAATGGTACAATAACTTTGTATTATCCATATTCAAAGATCATCTTCCTTGTCTTCAAATTGATAATAGCCTGGTTATCAAAGGCCCAATCTAGGCCCAACAAAGTTGGATATAGAGAAGTATTATCTATTATATCAATGAATTCAAAGTCTTCCATGGTGTGCACACCATCTAGATCTACTGGAATCCCTTTCAATCTTCCAATTAGAGCCTGTAATACCCCTATCTCCCCAAACTTATAATTAATCATTACTTATGATTACCATGCTATGTCATGTGAACAATTTAAATGTATTATTTTTTATATTGCTAATAAATGACTATGGGGGTGAAGCCTTGAAGTATTGGCCATGATATCACTAGAGGAAAGAGTGAGGAAACTGTAGAGAGGGTTCATTATGTCAAAATGACCCAAATTATATTTGTTGAAATAATAATCCTTATCATGATTCCAAGGAAAAATTAATTAATGAGAAAAGGACTATTATTTGAACAATCAACTACCCCAATGAATGGAAGCATGGAGGGTCTGGTTGAGGAGACAAACAAATATCAACCCGAAGTACCACAGATTGTAATTTTATGCAGCCCCACATTGAACTAAGTTCCTTATGAAAGAAGGAATAGGGCAGGTCCAGAACCTCCCCAGGGAAAAAGGATAGGGTGTATAAGAGAAGAAACATATCATAGAAAGAAGAGAGCACATGAGGCTCTCCATTTCATAGAATAACTGAAAGAATAGGTTGTTCTCGTTACAAGAGAGAAATAGAGGAGGAATTTGGTCTATGAGGAAGAGATTTGTTGAAAAGAATGCACAAGAACGTGGAATAGAAAGATCAGAGAACTCATGGGATAGTTATGAACTGGATCATAGAAGACCCAAAGCCCAGACGCGGGTTTGGTACTGTCTAGAAAGAAATTGGTGTTGGAAGGAGAGGGCATTGAGGGATAGTTTAGTTGTGAAATGACTCTCTTGCACAGAGGAAATCTACCTGGGAAGGAATATGATAAGCCCCATGGAGGTCCTCATCTCAGTGGGGAAAGAGAACCTAGAAAATCTGACCTAAGAAGAAGGTCATGAGCTTGATGGTGAGGGAGCACCTAATAAACCTCCCAGAGGCTGTGATCGAGAGAGGATCTCTTAGAATTTGAAAACGTTTCCCTAGTGATATCCTGTATTGGAAAGGGGGTGGCCAGAGTGATAAGAGTGAATTCCTCCAACCCTATGGTTGGGTGGAAAGGAGAACACCCACAACCTGTTGGATGGCTGCAACTTGTAATATATAAGTATTTCATATACCATGTGCACTTGAATTGAATGCTTCTATTTTTTCTATTCATATACCTCATGGATATAGGAGGAGGATGGAATCATATTGTGTCAAAATGTGCCTCACATTAAATTGATGGTAATAATGCTATTTTTCTTCTGTAAACTGCTTCATTTGAATGGTTGTAAGATGACAAGTTTGGCCTCTGTGCTGGTTGGAAAATCCTCGAGGTGTTTTCCCAAGGATCAACTTCATAGTTATAGATTTAGGATAGACTCTATGATACTGCTACAGTTCTGTTGATCCCTCAAAAATACCTTTCCCTGTCATAGAACTTGAGTTCTGTGAATGGAAGGCGCTTCCTTCAAACTGGTCATCCAAGATACCACGGGATCATGCCCACGACCTTAACCAAATTTCAGCTAAGAGTTAGGAGTGTAGTCTCTGGAGCTTGAAAAAATTCCATAGGATTAGGACCATGGAAGCCTTCGCTACACTAAAAAAGGAGCTAATTTGTTCATACTTCGAGACTCTGGGAGTCTAGAGCTCCGGGATGAATGAACAATGCATTGTCCTAAATGCATCGAAGATGATCTGTCAAACCGGTAACTTGACAGTTGACCAACAATTGGCGTTCATTTACCTGTTATCATGGGATTCGTCCCCTTGTTAAACCCCAATCAACTTCTCGGTCACAAGGTAACGTGAGCCTTCGATCTAAGAACCTTCAGGATCCTTTCTCACCATCACATGTGAGCCATGGTCATTAGGCATTGAACCACTTCAGGAGAAAAAGGGTGTTAAATGGTCGGAACCTCCGAACTCGCGAAGTGACTTGGGTTATAGATCTAAGGATCTTTCAGGATCCTTCTTGACCTTTAGATCAAGTGTTAGTGGAAGGACAGAGTAAGGGAAGGGATGAGAGACATGAAGTAATCATTCTGCCTAATGACCCTCCCAGTTGGTTACCCGAGGACTAAAGAATTCAGATTGTGTGGATCATAAGAGCACGAAGCCACGGATCCTTGTCAGTCATTGGATCAAACCATGGAATATTATGGGTCATCAGATCATTATTAGGCTCTCCAGATAAACCCCACTTTCGTTGATTCAAGATGCAAGGTGTTTAGTTTTTTCGAAGGCCAGAGTGATGTTAGCAGACGACATGGACAAAGCACACGGTGGAGTCTGACTGTATGAAAAAGCCACCCCATGTCATCATGTGGATAAGCCATGTGTCCTACTGACTCATCGTATATGGCATA
Source organism: Picea engelmannii (assembly GCA_009831015.1). NCBI lineage: Eukaryota > Viridiplantae > Streptophyta > Pinopsida > Pinales > Pinaceae > Picea > Picea engelmannii. The sequence goes on along the minus strand of ML797295.1, from coordinate 103,426 downwards.
GAGTTAGAGATATGGGTACCACATGTCAAGGTGGCATCATTTCCACGTATCTTCCAGGTAGCAGATGGTAGTAGGGACACCTGTGCAGAACACCACGTACATAAGAGGGACCCACTCCAGGAGTTAGAGACTTAGAAACTCCGGGTGTTTGGAGTGCTAAGATGCAAGATCCAAAAGGGTCGAAGGATGGAGCCACATGGAAATAATTTAGGGTTTGGGACTCCAAAGGATTTGCAAATAGAGAAAATTGGTTGAATCACCAAAGTGCCAAATCATCGAAATTTCCCCTGTTGTAGTGTCAACCTCCGATAGGATGGGCCCACATGCATCATGGTGATGTGGCATGTCATTATATATCCACATGACATCATGGGATTGGACACGAATTAGGTGTGGGACCCAACCCATCTAGTCAATTCCAAGCGATGTGTTAAGTGCAGGTAAACCTTAACCATTATATCCAAAGATGGACAAAACTCCACCATAGATTCTTGTTTAGAGAGAGGCTCTGGGAATTCGGGTCTCTAGGAAGATTTAGTGTTGTAAAAAAGAGTGTGGAAAGGCTAAAGTCTAGAGGACTAGGATACAACATCGGTCGAATGGTAAGGTAAAAGAGAAATCAAGAAGCAATGAGGTTCTGGAAGTGAATAAGCCTGTGACGACTCGACAAAGACTTTCCCCTATAAACCCTTCTTCCACGACCATGTCATTTCCAAAGGATGATGATTGGGGACATTATAGTGTCATATTGGATGGTACGAGGAAAGTGAAGCGATGTGGATTCAATGAGGTGAAGGGGGTGGCCATTGGCCAATGATACCCTAGAAAACTTCAGAAGGCCAGAACTTTCGAACCGGGACTCAGTTTTGGACAAGTTTATAGTCGTTGGAAATCTCTTGAAGGGCAGAAGGAAATGATTCCATTACTCAAAGAACTCAGAGAGGTTGTAGGAAGGATAAATTGTTTATACTCCATCCCTTAAAAGGGTACTCAGGTGGTTGGGTGTGTTACAAATTGGTATTAGAGAAGGATAAAACACTTGCCCTGCATGGGCTCATGGAAGAGTCGATTAAATATTTTTATTAGAAAGAAAATTTAAGGGGGAGGACACCCTTCCCTACTCTATCTATCAGATAAATATTCAAACACTAGGCCTGGATGGGATAGAAATTAGTCACGAGACTAGTATAAAAGGGAAAAGACAATCCTGGTAGAAAAGTTCCTCTACGTTGGAAAATTTTAGGTGTTATCTACACCAACTCATTGATTAAGGTTTCATCCTCAAATTATTGTAAGATAAAAGTTACATCCTGATGTGCAACAGAGGGATCATGTTGTTTCTTTCGTAGAATGATATCTACTTCTACGGGAGTGAGATTATGTTGATAGGCACTAGTAGAAATATTTGGATGTGAAAGGTTTGAAAGGATCTGTAGAAATAATAATTACTTATTTAATAAAGGATTAAACCCTGTATATGTGTATGATCCCTCACGATCGAAGGATTGATGGAAATGGTAAGGTCAATTTACTTGACCTATAATGAATGAAAATTGTTGATGGAATAACCTAGTAAGCAAGTAAAAAGGAGCCCAATAGATTGAGAACAACCTTCATGAAGGTATAAGTGAAGTGACATGAGAAAGTTCAAAAGATCATGGTTGTGGTAGGGGAGTGTGTACCCCTATTAACTTAAGGACGTGTCTATGCAAGAGGAATGGGTCTGACGACCATTTTCTAAAAGGGGAGAGCATGTGAAACTCTTTGGTTCTAAAGGTAATTGAGAAACAAATTGTTTCTAGGTACAAGAATTGTTGGGCAACATTTTTTTTATAATCAAGATGATAAACAGAGCTACAGAAATATGGAGTGATTGAGTGAGAAATCATAGTAGCCTCCCTTGCTTGGTGGATAGAAAACTAATTTTCCAGGATTCATGTGAGAGGAGAGTGACCTCTGTCTCTAGTTGTTGATAAATAAAAGGAAAAATTCGAGGTGTAATGGTTGGGGATGATCTACATGTACAAATTATCTTTTTTTTTTATGATGGTAGACATAAACAACTAGAAACTCTACAAAAAAAACTTAAAAAGAAGGAGACGGACTTTCTTCTCAAGAGTAATTATGATCTAAAGATGCTTTGGAGTTCTGTATTAAAATACTTATTAAGTAACAGACTTACAAATTGTATTTGAGATTTAAGAAAATAGTCCAAATGTTATTAGACATTGAATTTCATTATAAATGAGGTAAAATGGTTAATTAAATATTGATCCTAAATGTTGTAAAGGAAGTGTTGGGGAACTTTTAGATGACCAATGGGTCAGATTGCCATCCAATGGTGGATGGTATCCATATAGATATGGTTTGGTATACTTAATTCGTAGTGAGGGGGAATCTAGAAAAGGGTTCCCTTGATCGAAAGGTCTGTTGATCAAGACTAGTTGGAAGCTAGATTGGTTGTTTTGTTACCTTGGGCATGGTTATAATCGCACATACTGTATTTATGAGTTGGGAAATTCTTTTACAACAATTGAAGAAAGAGGGTTTTCTTGCTAGCTGTTATCATGTAGAAAGAGAAACCTAGTTATGAATGTGTCTGTGAAACTTCCCACGAGGATATCCTTTCGATCACTGCAATCTCTCAGTAGAGAGAGCATCTCAGTTATAAGTATCTCTATGAGACTTAACATAAGAATGATTGTAAGATATCTGGGAGAAGGATATGGGATATTTTAAATGCCCATGTGTGTGAATGACATGGAACAAGGTGCAAGCAATGAACTTGCATGATGAACATATATCTATGTTTATACATGCTTGAGTACATGTAATGAATGCATTATAAGGTTTCCCAGTACAAAAACTGGTATGAAGACCAAATATATATGAATGATTGATATTAAAGGTGCAAGTGATGCACATGTATGATGTAAGAGTATATGTATACTAAAGGCATGATGTGGTTTCCTAAATGAGTGAAATGTAAGGCAATAATTTCACTTGCCAATATTGAATGAATACCAAGGATGCATGGTTGACTCTCTTCTGATGAGTCATGAAATTTTTGTTCTGAAGAATAGCTTGAGTGGATTGTGTTCCATTCCCTAAGGAAAATATGGTATAAATACATGAAAGAGTAAATGAGCAAGGATGCTCTGTTGTCATGATAAAAGGAAACATGATTATGCATGTGGTTAAGTGCATCATGGATGTAAGATAACAAAACAAGGAACCTGTGTGGATAAATAACCTAGATGGATAATAAATATGCATGGTTATAATCCTTGTGAAATATTTAATAAACAACTAAAATGATAAACCTTAAGTTGACACAAGGTTGAGGGCATCACATAAAGTGAATGATATGCAATAAGGAAGCTGCATGCTGAAGGAGTTCCCTGTGGAGGAACTGTGTGAAGACTCTGTTAGGATAACATAGTCACAACCTTAATGACTGCTAAGAATTGAAAAGTGGGTTGCAAGACTATATATATATATATATAGAGAGAGAGAGAGAGAGAGAATCCTGAATTACATTTTAAAACATCATGCATGAATGGAAGACTAACAAATGAATGATGACCATTCTGATAATTGAATGGTAATGTGCATAATGCACAGGTTCATGATTCATTATGAACAAAAAAAATAAAAAAATAAAAGAGGTATTTTATTGAAGCATGTTGAGGTATACAAAAGGTTAGGGTGAGCCTAACCAAGGATTCTCAAGGAAAAGAGAAGGAATATCCCAACAAGGAGTAAATTGCAGAAGAAAAGAAAGGGAAAAGGGGGAATACTTTTCTCACTTTAAAAACTTTGAATTTCCTAACAGAGTCGTACTAGTCCTTAAAAGAACAGTTGTGAAAACAAGTACAACTGGTAAAAGGAAAATAAAATAATGAGTATGTTTAAATCAATAGACTTGGTTGAGCCATGTTAAGTAAATGTGGTGATGCCTTGGAATAACTCATCTAGACTGAAAGTCCCGGGCTATGTAGAAGGAGTTGGAAAAGGGGAAGTTCCATTAACTCCTTTCTTGTTGTATATTATGTTTTCTCTGGGATGAGAAACTAGTGTGATGATGAAAGTAAATGTGTTGAAACCATAGTGATGATGGTTGTATGACTGTAGAAACAATTGAGAATTATTTGTGTTGCACTTATGAAAAACATTAAGGATAATGTGATGAAGTGCATAAATATATGCTAGGACATATCCGAAAATGTTTTATTGATTTGAATGCTATGATACATGCTATTTTGTTTTACATGACGACTAATATATTTGTGATGTATGTCATGTGTAGAAATAAATTGGAGATGTTGGGAAAGACAATTACCTATGATGGACAACCTCAAACAGAGAATGAATACGAGAAGGATGTTGTTGAAATTTGTTGAAAGGACGTTAAAATCCCCCTAAAGCACCACTGGTGAGGAAATATCAGAAAGGGTGCTAGCATCCAGAACATGTATAAAAATGTTCATTCCTGTGTGTCATAAGGTATGGAGGAATTTGGTAAGAATACCCTCTAAGGTAATCTTAATTTCTTATTGATATGGAAATAATTTTGAGTGGCTATTTTATGCCATTTCTACCCAAGCAGGGTAAGATTTAGGAAAGAATAATATGAATAATAGAGAGAGGAAGTCTATTCCAGTAAAGGATGAGCTATAATCCTTGCAATAAAATGAATGAGTGAGGAGTACCATGGGTACAAAAACCAATCTAAGGATATTGGGAATAAAGGTGATCATAGTTATCACATTGCATGGAATGCATTGAGGAAATGCATTTTTGCATAAGAGGGCAGGCAATGAATTGCCCATTAAGGAAGGAGGACCTTCCAATACTTTACTTGAATTATAAAGGTGTTAAAGAAAAGGGAATTTCGGTGGCCATGAGTGTTGGAACCCTTGTTACTAATGAAGGAAGAATACTTGGGTGAATTCAAGATAAAATTTTAGATTCTTATGTGATGATTTGGGATCGTGATCAACCTGTAGCATGAAACATATTCATGTTGTAAGAGTGAATGATATTGATTAAATCTTATGGTGAATATGTTGGTTGAGCTCCAACACACCATGACAAAGTGTTTTTCATGAGTGTGGAAAACTTGAACCCAATGTAAGGGAACATTGGGTATGAATGTGGCCATGATTATTGGCACATTGATTAAAGTCATTTGATATTTGAATTTCATTTGGAAAATTTGGTATGTTGAAAGGATGGATACACAAATAATGATATTTACTTTATCTTTGTACCATTGAATAGATAAAAATGACTTGGACCTTTAGCATGCATAGGTCTAAAAATATAATGTGCATGGAAACTAACAATTTGTTTGGTTGAGGAATGTTGAAATTGTAGGAAGAAAAGGGTCGTGGATATGGAAGTGTTGTAATCCCATAAGGAAGACCAATCTCCTGTTGAGCCAAACTACAAGGAATGGTATTTCCTTTTTGAGAAAATGAATTTGATTGTTAGTATGCATAGTTTTGAAATTATTTGTGAGCCAGTGCAAGTGTGCAATGAAAATATGTGCATGAGAATTATCAATTTGTTTGGCTGAGGAATGTTGAAATTGTAGGAAGAAAGGGTATTGGATATGGAAGTGTTGTAAGCCCATAAGGAAGACCAATTTCCTGTTGATCCAAACTGCTATGGGAAAGAAATTCTCATACTTGTGAATATGATTCCTGTGTGGAACATATCTAAAACTAAATGTGGAATTTAGAAATATGTGGGTGACATATTTGCAAGAAAATTATGAATTTGAAATTGAGGAAATTATCTCATAATTTTTATATACCTGTGATACAGGTGAGATGAAAATATTTGTCTAGGGAGGATAAATGAAGGCTATCAAATATGGAAAGCGTGAAAAAGGATACTATTGAGATATGAGAACTCTGTGCTAAGCCATGATCACCCTAGAATATGTTGTTTTTTGGTAACACAAGTCAGAGGGACGCCTCGACAGAGCAGGTCAGAGGGATGCCTCAACTGTAAGGCTCAATAAAGTCTTTGGAACTATTCTTATAAGATAAATACTTGGAAAGGAAACATGGATCTCCTGAGGGACTATATAGCAGAGAAGGGGATGCCTGAGCCTAAGCCTGAAGGGTGACTAACCGCAAGGAAGAAGAGACTTTGATAATTTTTATAAACTATTGATTGGGATCATGCACACAATGGGTATTTCAAGGAAAAAACAATGAGCAAAGATAACAAGACAACCATATGGATGAAAATCCATGAATTGCAAAGATAAGTGTTGTGTTGGATGATGAAGTTTTTCATCTTGAATTTTGAACAACAGTAAGATGTTTTCACATGAAATTGTGATTAATATGATTTTTGTCCAAAATTATAGAAGGAAGGTGATGAAGGCCAAGGGTATAGAAAGAAATTGACCAAGAAATAGGATCAAGATATATGAAGCCACTGAATGCCAAAGGCATGATAGGCGTTACTGAGAAAGAAAATTGGGGAGCGAATTGTAATACACATGTTTCCCCCAGATTGTAATTAATCATTACTTATGATTACCATGCTATGTCATGTGAACAATGTAAATGTATTTTTTGGATTACTGAGAGGGGGGTGAATCAATAATAAAGAAATTTAATCCTTTTTCACCATAAAATGAAAGTGTTATATCAATGTAGCATTATCATCCAATAGTTGCAGAGTAAATAAACAATGAAAAAATGAGCAATCACACACATACATAGTACACCAGTGTTTTACGTGGAAACCCAAAGTGGGAGAAAACCACATAATCATTTTCTTATATGTCTTTAAGAATCACATTTTTTGGAAGCACCAACTTCCTTTGTTTTCCAGCTACAACTGGAAGGAGGCTCCAAACCCCTAGTTTCTTAGGCCACAACCTAAGGGAAGATCCAACTCCCCAATTCTCTGGCTACAACCAAAAGGATGCTACAACCCCCTATGTTCTCCAACTACAACCGGAAGGTGGCTACAACCACATGTCCTTGCCCCATCCAACCTCCCTGAAGTAGAATTAGAATGATGGAACCACTATCACACTATCACTGCGAGATATACCACTGTAAACTTGTACCAATCAACCTGTAATCAACCTGTAACAACCTATACCAATAACCTATGCCAACATGTACCATACATCAACTTGTACATCAAACTGTACCATAAGAAAATGCATCAACCATGCACCAAACCTGTACAAATAACCTCTCACAATAACCTGTCTAAACAACCTGTAATCAACTTGTACCATAAACAAGTGAATCAACCATGCACCAACCTATACCTCAACCTGTACCATCAATGAGTGCATCAACCATGCACCAAATATGTATCAATCATGCATCAAATACACATAAACTATGACTCATCAAGATGTACCAACATCATCAACTATACACCTCATGTATGTGCCAACTCATTAACTACTTGTCTCAACCATGTACCCAACATGTACCTCAACCAAAATCCCTCATCAATTTCCTCATCCAAATATGATTTTTAACTCTGTAACATACCTGGTTTATATAATCACATACCTATAAACCTTCCTTAACTTTAGCAACAGGAGACTATCAGTTTCATCAAACTTTACTTTAGTCTCACATGACTAATTTTGGATTAGTCAAAAACCCTAACTTGCAATAATCATAACTATGTACATGTAATGAATAAATATTTGAAAATGGTACACAATGTTATTCAGTGTCTTTTATGAAATTCCTCCATATTTCACTACTTGGAAACTCTCAGAAAAGGAGTTATAGAAAAAATGGCATACCTTGTTGAATTCTGGCTTATTCTAGAGAGTGAACTTGTAGAGAGTCCCCCGCAAGGACTATTTGTCTTGTGGATCTGAAAATGGTACACACAATACTAAATACCATCCTCTAACCAACACATTTGGTCTCACTAAATTTGGATATTTTATGAAGAAGTTATGACATTTTTACCCAGGTTTTAGACTAGTTTCAGGACTAGCCACAAACCCTATTTTCCACGGAGTGTAACTCCAAAAATAAAATGAACCACAAGCTGAAATTTGTACCACATATACTTGGATATGTTTCCTCAATTTACTCCCAATTTCACGGTCTGAATCATTCTAGAAAAAACTTTATTGCGAAAATGGTGAGATGCCCTGTAAATAACATAACTTATAAAGCATCATCAAAAGAATTTATCCTCCCTTGAATTTCATCCTTCTTTACTTCACCTTCCCTCTGAAAGTTGGCTTAGATATCCTTTGGTTACCTCAGTCACCTGTAGATATTCAATATTCTCAAGTGTGATTAAAATGAGAGAGTCTTTCCTCTTATTTATACTTTCATGTAGCTTCCTCAAGGGGTTACCTTTTAACCATCTTAACCCACTTTCCTTATTTTAGGGTTAACCCACTTATAATTTCTCCATTAAATTTATTATTTAAATAATTTATTTTGTATTCACTTTGAATTATAGTACACCCATCACTTCACTTTATTATTTACCTTCTAAAATATCTTAATCCACTTTGACTACTTTGACCTTTTGGGGGCTTCTAGATGACTCATGAGGGTTCTCCAACTTCACATGGCTATAACTCTCTAACCGTGAGGAGTTATGTGACATTCCACATACCAATGGAAATGGAATGACATGTACTATCCATATATAATAGTATTTCCTACAAATATATCAAAAATCATACCATTATACATCAAACAAACTTGTGTCCATTACCCAAACCCAGGTTCTCCAACTTCACATGGCCATAACTCTCTAACGATGAGGAGTTATGTGACGTTCCACATACGACTGGAAATGGAATAACATGTAATACCCATATAGAATAGTCTTACCTTCAAATATATTAAAAATCATACCATTATACATCAAACAAACTTGGGTCCATTACCCAAACCTTTGTGCTACCAGAATTCACTATCAGACTTTCTCCAAGGATTGACATCAATCACTAAGGGTTGAAATAAATCTACAATATAACTCTCCAATGGTTGACATAAATGACAATGAACAATATATACCAACATTCCATTAACCTAAGCCAACTGTCTGATAGTATTATTGTTTATATTTCCAATAATTGTTTGTGGGGGTCAAGCCTTGAAGTATTGGCCATTATATCACTAGAGGAAAGATTGATGAAAATGTAGAGAGGGTTCATTATTTCAAAATGACCCAAATTATATTTGTTGAAATAATAAGCCTCATCCTGATTCCAAGGAAAAAATCAACTAATGAGAAAAGGACTAGTGGTTGAAAAATAAACTACCCCAATGAATGGAACCATGGAGGGTCTAGATGAGGAGACAAAAAACTGCCAGCCTGAAGTACCACAAATTGTAGTTTCCTGCAAGCCCAGATTGACCTGAGTTCCTTATGACAGAAGGAATAATACAAGTCCAGAACCTCCCTAGGGAAAAAGGAGAGGGCGTGTAAGAGGAGAAACATACTAGAGAAAGAAGAGAGTGCTTAATGCTCTCCAATTCAGAGAATAACTAAAAGAATAGGTTGTTCTCGTTAGAGGAGAGAAACAGAGGAGGAATTCGGTCTCTAAGGAAGAGAATTGTTGAAAATAATACATGAGCATGTGTAATAGAAAGATCATAGAACTCATGGAAGAGTTATGAACTAGAGCATAGAAGACCTGAAGCCCAGACTGGAGAAAAAGAGAGTCGTGGTATTGGTGTTGGATGGAAAGAAGCTAGTGATGGAAGGAGAGGGCATCGAGGGACAATGTATATGTGAAGGGAATCACTTGCATAAAGGAAACATAGTTGGGAAGGCATTTGATAAATCATGTGGAGGTCCTGAGCTCAGTGGGGAAGAAGGGAGACTTCTACTACTGCCAGAGAGGTGGAGGAGACTAACCTCCTTGATACCTTTCTTGATTTTGGAAAGAGAAACGATAAAACCTGATCTGAGAAGAAGGTCGTGAGCTTGATGGTGAGGGAGCACCTGATAAACCTCATAGAGGATGTGATAGAGAGAGGATATTTAAGAATTTGTAGAAGTTTCCCTAGTGATATTTGTTGATATTATGGTAGCTGCGGGAGGTATTTACCTCCACGTGTAAACCTGACAAGAATAGAATACTACGGGAAGCAAGAAGAAACCCTAATGAGTTGGTTAATAACTCTAGAAGACATGTCGTCTTGAAAAGATAACTTGTATTAGGTTATTAGCCTCCAAGAGAAGAAGTCAGCCAGAAGAAATAATACATACTGAACAGATAGATACCTAGAATGAGAAGTCGGCCCAGACAGTTAGCCAGAATTACTATAAATATAGGAGGCCAGTCTTCATTCTGGAAGGCAGTCTCAGAATTGTAGAGTAGCACTTATGCGCATTGCAATGCCCAATTTTGTGCGTAGGTTTGGAGGAGAGCTTCCATTGCAGCTGCTGCAGCTAACATATCACGTTTGGCTTGGACTATCTCTTGGTTAGGGTTTGGACTATCTGATCATCTCTTGTTGGTGCGCTATCCTTGGGGAAAGGTGTTCTACCCTTTGTTTGGCTATCTAGCCTAGGGTTTTCTTCTGGAGTGATTTTCTATCAAGGTTAAGGTGCTCAGAGGGTGGCTTCGGCCTATGGTTGGGTGACAATAGCGATATTGTCAATGGTAAAACACACACATTCATTATATTCTAACAGGTTATGGGCCCACACCTCCTTCATTTAGTCTAACCATTGGAAGGAAACATAGTTGTAAGGATATTAAGCTCGTTGAAGAACTGTCACTAGGGCTTCTAGCAGGAGCAGTCACCATAGCACTGTCGTTAGGGTTACTAGCAGGTTCATTTGCAGAAACCCTAATCCTCTCGTTGAGGAACCTTAAGTGAAGGGATTGACCTAATTTTTGGATAGATAAGTGTACCCTAGCCTAGAGAATCTCCTGGTACTCTCAACAAGCCAAGACGTCAAGTTTGAGTTTTTGGTTAGATCTAGGGTTGACCAAGTCAAAGAAGCCATGAATTACTCTATGAAGTCAGAAAAAAAGTTAGATGGAGCTTCTAACTTCAGAGCATGGAAGACAAGGATTGACCTCATCCTTGCCAAGAATAAAGTGATGGATATCATGAAAGGAAAGATCGTGAAACCAAAGTTTGAAGAAGGAAAAGAGAAGGAACCACAAAACGTTGCAGTTATGGAGAAGTTCAAAGACAGTGAAATCAATGCTATGAATACCATAATGGAATCTATAAAAGACCACTTGATACCCTACATCTCCCATCTTGACTCATCGAAGAAGATGCATGATTCCCTACCAAACCTCTTCTCAGTCATAAACATTGGACAAATAATGAGTCCGAAGAATGAACTCTGTGACATGAAGATGAATGATGATGACAACATAACATAATACTTTGTGAGAATCTCTCAGTTAAGAGATCAACTAAAAGCTATTGAAGAAATCATTTTAGAGAAGGAATTGGTAAACATAGTAATCAATGGTCTTCCCAAGATGTGGGATGCATTTCCCGCAAGCATGAACACAAGGAAGGAGTATCCTACATTTGAAGAACTTTGGATTTGTTGTGCTCAAGAAAAATCCAGGATCAGTGCAAAAGATAAACGCCAAAAGAAGTGCGATGATCAAGCCTTCACAACAAGATTCAAAAATTTCAGGAACAAAAGGAAGTTTGGTTCAAAGAGGAAGACAAATCAAGAGAAAGATATTTCAGAAATACAATGCTTCAACTGTCTAAAGTATGGTTACTACAATAATCATTGTCTCGAGATAAAGAAAAGGAAGGAGAAACAGGAAGCATTAGTTGCCTAAGAAAAGGAACCTACAAAGAAAACTAAACAGGATGAAAGAGACTTCTTCTAAAGGTAACAATACTCTTCTTATTTCTTGTACATATCTTGTTTGGATAGTCTCTGTACATATATTGTATATATATCTCTTAGAAGATAATATGTTCCAAGAAGAACTATACTTATGGAAGAACAACAAGAAAAGGATTGATATCATTATACAAGTCAGATAATAGACATGAAAGGATGAAATACATCAAACAAATCGTGTGGAAGATATTACAAGATAAGATGAAATCAGAATCAATCATGAAGAGACTTAGAAGAAGAAAATATAGAAAGAAGTCAACAATCAAGAGAAAATTGGAGAAAGACTTATGACGTTTTACAGAAGAACAATAATATGGAAGCGTGGACTTTGTTAGACGGAGGGAGCCGATTATATATTGCAGAAGACAATAAGGATGCAGACGGAAGCATGGACTTTGTTAGACAGAGGGAGGTGATTATATGCACTTATACATGAAGAAAGGATTAGGAGGGAGCTAATCCTATGATCCATTGAAGACGATGAAATATATATCCATGGTAACAGCCATGAAATATAGTACGTGTTCAGTTCAACCTCAGAAGCAGTCTTATTCTAAGAGAAGCCTTAAAGTATCCCTGGTTGTCCATCCACGTCTAAAAGTAAGAAGTGGAATCTTTAGGGAATGGAATCTATAAGAAACTCCATGGACCCAGGAGCTAAAGAGAAACATGAATAAGAACATGAATATTCCAAGAAAGAAAGAAAAGCCAGAACAACTAGTCATTAAGAATCACAAGATTACCATCCTGATATGAACTCACTAAAAGAAATCAAGCAGAGGAACTAAAATTTGTGATGAAGAATAGTATATATATGCAAGCATTGCAAGATCCAAAACTAGAGGTTCTCCTAGAATGAGGGAGAAGACTATGACAATTACTTGTTCCAGTAAACGACACATACCTCTACACGAGTCTTTATATCATCCAAAATATCCATGGGTTGGAGTTCTACATCATATGAATGCAAAGAATGTTCTCCAGAGAAATTGAACAAAGAGCATATGAAGAGAAACCTCAAGGCTTTGAGGTATACCAGAAAGAGACCCTTATATGCAGATGGAAGAAGACAACTTGGTGGAAAACTTCCAATGAACAGTAGAAGTGTGGTGAATATTTTCTATAACAGAGATATTGTATCAAGATGATTACTCAGAAGATCATATCTCATGATGACAGAAGAAGTGCCACATGGATATGTTTCGATTTTCCAACAATGATATACTCTATTGATCAGAGCTACATGAATCCTTCAGAGAAGACCAGTGTTCCAGACTGAAGTACATTTGAAATCAAGCATTACATTATCTGTGATGAAGTCCAGAAAGGAGAAAGTGGTTCTCCAATACATATATCCACAGATGAGCAGATAAGCAGACATTTTGATGAAGATTTTGTTCAAAATGAAAGAGTTTGCATACTCAAGTTGGAGCTCGTGGAGACAACTTCCTTATTGAAAAAGGAAGAGATGAATCCCAAGTTCGGAGGGAGAACTGATGTATTATTGATTGATGGATATGATGATCAGATTATTTCCAGTTCGGAAAGTGGATTGAGATTTCTGACGGACAGACATTTTCCAGTTCGGAAAATGGTCCAGATTGTTGTTGTACCATAGACAGTGACTTCCCATTGTGGTTAACATGGGGAGTGGTCTAGGGCAGTCTCTCTCCTTGAGGGTGACTCAATAAGACTGGCCCGCCTTGCTGGATAGTGACTTCCCATTGTGGTTAACATGGGGAGTGGTCTGTTTTGGAGGCTGGTGCAGGACACACATTTCCTCTTATGGTTAACATGGGAAATGGTCTGGACAGTCATTCCTTAGGGAAGATTCATTCTCTCAAGGTTTCACTTTGTTTAGTTCTGGAGGAATGGTCTAGGTTCAACAATCAGGGGCAGACATTCCTTAGGGAAAACTCATTCTCTCCAGGTTACACATTGTCTAGTGTTGGAAGAATGGCCCAGGGTGGGGAATGGTCCAGGATAAAAAAATAGGACAATTATTCTTCCTTGCTTGAGAAGAATAGTCCAGATAGATATTCATTGATGTTTTACCTTCTGAGGGAAGATGCTCTTCCAAGATCTCACAAATGTGAGTGGAAGAATGGCCCAGATGATTCAGTTTATATCATAACATTGTTTCTGGTGTAGGTTGATATCAGATGATTGTTATGAAGACTATATGTCTCTAGAACATTAGATGTATACTATTGTGGTTGATGTGTTCCACTGTTTGTGACTATACGTCACTGATCAAGTACCTGTGTGCTACTTGGTGTGGTAGTGTACCACTGGATTGTAGTTGTGTACTACTATGGATAAATAGAGTTGTGTTCTATTGAATGATATTGTTCTGATTTCCTTGAAGACTATCGGCACTGTTGAAAATGATTATCATCTAGATGGATGATCAATGAACAGAGATTTCCCAGACATAAAATGGTTCAGAACATTTATTCTTCTAGATTATAAGAATGGCTCTTGTGTCACTCTGTGGAGTGAGAATCATGTCTGATTACACAGATAGAGTATGGTTCCAAGAAATGATGAAGTTGATGACACTGATAGTGATGATGGCTCTCATGATCTAATCATGAGATAGTCTAGACAACTATGTTGATGCTACCAGGTGAATGGTATGTTTGTTCTCAATACCATTACCTGTAATACCTCCCTAGCTAGGAGGGAGTGTTGATATTATGGTAGTTGCAGGAGGTATTTACCTCCACATGTAAACCTGATGATAATAGAATACTCTGGGAAGCAAGAAGAAACCCTAATGAGTTGGATAATAACCTTAGAAGACATGTCGGCTCAAAAATATAACTTGTATTAGGTTATTAGCCTCCAAGAGAAGAAGTCGGCCAAAAGAAATAATATATACTGAACAGAAAGATACCCAGAATGAGAAGTCGGCCCAGGCAGTTAGCTATAATTAATATAAATACAGGAGGCCATTCTTCATTCTGGCAGGTAGTCTCAAAATTGCAGAGCAGCACTTGTGTGCACTGCAGTGCCCAATTTTATGCACAGGTTTGGAGGAGAGCTGCCACTGCAACTACTGCGGCTAGCAGATCATGTTTAGCTTGGGCTATCTCTTGGTTAGGGTTTGGACTATCTGATCATCTCTTGTTGGTGCGTTATCCTTGGGGAAAGGTGTGCTACCCTTTGTTTGAATATTTATCCTAGGGTTTGCTTCCGAAGTGATTCTCTGTCAAGTTTAAGGTGCTTAGAGGGTGGCTTCAGCCTATGGTTGGGTGACAATAGAGATATTTTCAATGGTAAAACGAGCACATCCATTATATTCTAACAATATCATGGCTTGTCACGAGGGTGGCCAGAGTGATAAGAGTGAATGCCTCTGAGACTATGTTTGGGTGGAAAGGCGAACACCCACAATTAGTTGGTTGGATGTAGCGTGTAATAGATAAGTATTTCATATACCTTGTGCACTTGAATTTAATTCTTGTATTTGCTCTATACATATACCTCCTGGATATAGGAGGATGATGGCATGATATTTTGTCAAAATGTGCCTCACATGAAATTGATGGTAATAATGCTTATTGTTCATCTGTAAACTGCTGCATTTGAATGGTTGTAAGATGACAAGTTTAGACTCTGTACTGGTTGGAAAATCCTCAAGGTTTTTTCCCAAGGATAAACTTCATATTTATAGAGTCAGGACAGACTCTACGAGACTTCTATAGTCTTGTTTATCCCTATAAAAGACCTTTCCCTGTTAGAGAACTTGATTTCTGTGAATGGAAGGTGCTTCCTTCAAACCAGTGATCCAAGAGACGATGGGCTCATGCCCACGACCTTAACCAAATTTTGACTAAGAGTTAGGAGTGTAGCCACTGGAGCTTGAAAAAGTTCCATAGGACCAGGACCATGGAACCCTTTTCTACACTAAAAAAGGATCTAAGTTTTTCGGACTTCGAGACTACGGGAGTTCGAAGCTCTGTGGCAAATGAACATTGCAATTTTCTATATGTGCCAAAGAAGACCCATCGGACTAGTAACTTGACGGTTGATCGACAGTTGGTGGTCATTTACCCATTATCATGGGATTCATCCCCTTGTTAAACCACGATCAACTTTTCAGTCACAAGGTAACATGAGCCAACGATCTAAGAACCTTCAAGATCCTTTTTTACTGTCGAATGTGAGCCATGGTCATTCGACATTGACACACTTTAGGAGAAAAAGGGTGTTAAATGGTCAGAACCTCTGAATTTCAAACTCGTGAAGTGACTTGGGTCATAGATATAAGGATCCTTCAGTATTCTTATTAACCATTAGAAAAAGTGTTAGTGGAAGGATAAAGTAAGGGAAGGGATGACTGAAAACAAGCGATCATTCTTCCACTACTACATATTGAAACATTTGAGACGACTACTTGCGATGAAAGTACTCTTTCATCGCAAAATTAAAGAGAAAGAGTTCAATTTTTCAATTTTATTATAAATCCAGCCCGTATTCATCGCGCTATTGATGGAAGAAAACGTTCATCTCTCTTGCAAAGATCATGAATATAGTGGATGCTCATCTCTCTTGCTACGAACTTGTGCATTCGTCGCAAGAGAGATGATAACTATTGACCGTTACATGATTAGATAAAGTCCATATTGACCGTTATACTCTTTGACAAAGTCAAAATTGATTTGTTCAACTGTCATTGCAAGTGCAACGATATGACCGTTATACTTTTTGACAAAGTCAACATTTATTTGGTCAATGTTCGTCGTTATTGCGACGAAAAAATATCTATAATTTTTTTACGAATTAGACATGTTGCGACAATTTTGCTATAACAACGACGGTTCAAAAAGGGTATTTTTGTGCGGAAGAATGACACAGAATATTAGAGGTGGGAAAAAAAGTAAAGCATGTGAAAACGGTGATGTTAGATTTTATTTCCATTGCAAAATATGTTGCCTCATACGTCCTATAAGAATTTTAATAGAAACAACTACAAAACATTGTAGCAAATATGGTCACATTGATGGTGGATTGAATGAATTTCGTCCCATGGTAATTAGCTATATATTCATTATCTGTTTTTATATTGTCAATTTATATATATATATATATATATATATATATATGATGTTTGTTATAGTACACACTAATTTTGCATGATTGTTTGTAATTATAAAGTTAGAGTTTCCCTCTAACTTTCCGCAAAATATTGCACCAAGTAGTAGTAGAAATGATATTGTACAAGTTGAGGAAGATGATCAAGCAAATGAGGATCTCATGGAAGAAGATGATGGAAAAAATCAAGTTAATGATCCCATGGAAGAAGATGATGGGACAAATCAAATGATCCAAGATTTGTTTTCTCAACCAGATGAGGATAGGGACAGTGATGATATTATGATGAACCTCTATTAGAAAAGGAAAATAAATGACTTTATGAAGCATCAAGATCAAATCTTCTCTCTGATACATTGTTTCTAGTGAACTTAAAGGTTATGAATAATTTGTCGAACACTTGTATGACAGAGATCCTAAGGTATGTAATATGTTTCATCTCATATTATACATAAATGTTGACTTTTTTCTATTTGTTTTTAGTGTTAATTAATGTGCAAAATAAGAATGCAATTTTTACGATTAACATTCTTTACATTAACTAGTTATTTGTTATGTTGTATATTGTTAGGTGAATTTTTGTTACCATCGTCAAATATTTTACCTCGCACATATCAAGGTTTGCATGCCATTATGAAATACATTGGAATGGATTATAAAACTATAGATGCATGTCCTAATGATAATATTATATATTATGGACAACATGCTTCGAAAACAGAATGTCCGCAATGGATTATTAGTAGATATCGAACCGATCAAGTAACAAAAAGGGTGTCTCAAAAGGTTCTTCATCATATTCCTATAATTCCATGTTTGCAGCGATTGTTCAGGTGTGAAATCATAACACAATTTATGTATTACCATGCACGTAACATAAGTGGAGATGGTGTTCTTATAATGTCTGTAGATGGTTATGCATTTAGGGAAATTGAGGAAAAATGGGCATATTTCAAAGATGATGAACCTCGTAATGTTAGGCTTTCATTGGCAGCTAACAGTGTTAATCCATTCAGAGCTTAGGTCTATTTACTCAGTGTGGCCTATTTTTGTTATCAATAATAACATTCCTCTTTGGATGTTAATAAAGAGGGAGCACATAATGTTGACAATGATTGTTTTAGGTATTTGTTTACATTAATTTTTTGAATCTAACATTTTCATTTGTTTCATTTTTTGCATAATATCTTTTGTTTATTTATTTACTTATATATACATGATATCATGGTTATAATAATTATGTGTAATTTCAAACAATTAGGTAAGTACCAGGTTAAACATATGAATGTATATATCAAGCCTCTTATCGACGAGCTGTTAAAGTTATGGGCTGGCATCACTATGTATGACATCCTTAAGACAATAGCGGAGAAGAAATTTAAATTCCGTGGAATAATTTTATGGACAATTCATGATGCCCCAGGGCTAACACATTTTTGTGCTTGTAGCATTCTAATATTTCTCTTTAATACTATATAATTTTTTAATGATATCATATTGCATGTTTAATTTTTAAATAATATCATCGTATAATTGACATTAATCCATTTGTTGTAGGTCTTCAAACAAAGGGTAAATTTGCATGTCCAGTTTGTGGTCCTAAGATGAAGTATTGTCATTCAAAAAGTTTAGGAAAGGTGGTGTTTTATGAGTATAGGCACCTCCCCCCTAAGAACCATAAGTATCATACTACTGAAAAACATATTTTCAATGGGAAAGAAGAGACTATTTAAAACCACGAAGAATGACACCTCACCTATGGAGGTTGGAATATAATAGAAATCATCAAGGTAATCAATTTCTTTATGTATCATATATCATGTAATTTTTTGAATGTTTATTTTAATCATTGAATTTATTTTACCGTATTTGATAATTATTTTTGTGATTTCTTTTATGCTTCATGAAGGCCGCCATCATGAAGGTATTAATAATGGGCTTCCATGAGGAATGAAATGTTATCCCACTCAATTCATGAGG
>ML797295.1:66926-84419 GCA_009831015.1 Picea engelmannii | reverse complement strand
TTATTTTACCGTATTTGATAATTATTTTTGTGATTTCTTTTATGCTTCATGAAGGCCGCCATCATGAAGGTATTAATAATGGGCTTCCATGAGGAATGAAATGTTATCCCACTCAATTCATGAGGTTTCCCTACTATGAGGAGCTAAAAATAGCTCATTTGTTTTATATAATGCATATCGGGAAGAATGTGACAGAAACGTTATGGCAAATCATAGATGGTAGGAGGGACAAAGAAAAAATTGTCAAAATTTGTACTGACATTCAGGAAGCCAATAATGCAATGTGAAGTGTGATTGGATCAAATAGAGATGGACTAGACTGAAATAAACTTCCATGGTTATTAACAGAGCAACAAAGCAATGATGTAAAAGAGGTCATTCAAAGAATTAAATTTCCCACAGGTTTTGCTTCAAACATAAATAATATCTTAATGAAGAAAGGTGAATTTGGTGGGGTAAAAACACATGATTGGCATACCTTCATTAAGGTAATAATTTTGGTATACATATTTATATATATTGGCCTTATACATCTTTTATTTATTTTTTATTTTTTTGTCTACTTTGGTCGAAACAAATAACGATTCATTTTTTTGTTACAGTATTTTCTACCACTATCTCTCCCAAACGACTTTGACAACAACGTCAAACAAGTTATATATGATCTTGGAAATTACTTGAGGTAAGTAGTTGTGATTTATATGAAAAATGTTCTTTCAAATTGTCGTTGTACTTAATGACATGTGTTTTACTTGTAATGTAATATATTATATTATGTTATGTTGAAAGATGTTATTTTCTTGTGTCATGATCTCATGTATATGGTTGTCATTGAAAGAAATCCATGAAGATGATATAAGGTATTGGAAGAGAGAAATTCCTCGTCTAATGTGTGAAATGCAAAAGTATATACCTCCAACATTTTTCAATGCACAAGAACACTACCTCATACGCCAAGTTGAGGAGATTGAAATTTGTGGACCTGTTCACACAACGTCAATGTGGATGGTGGAGAGGCACTTGAAATCATTGAAGGTGTTGGTTAGACAAAGAGCACGTCCTGAGGGTTCTATGATGGAGGGATATATGGTATATCAATCCATGGTGTATATTAGTCAATATATTCCTAAATTAGAAGCGCCAACTATGCATGCAGTGGATCACATTTGGGATGTGAATTCCATCAAAAAGTTTGAAGATCAGGAGCACCTGTTGGGGAAAGGTAGAATGAAAAAAATGAGAGGTAATATATTAATAATTGTGGAGATTTATATTAATAATACATCTAAATTTTCCTTTTTTGTGTATATGATCATATGCATTAATATATTAATATATTAATATCTGTTATTTCATAAATTATTAATATTTATAAGCTGCATGGACGTTATAACTAATATTTAATATTGGTGAATTATGATTTTTTGATTTAGTTGCTCTAGAGTGGGATGCACTGCATTTATACATTGCAAACAATATTGACTGGATGAATGTATGGATTGAAAGATGTAAACAAAATAATGGCGGTAGGTTATCATGGCAATGACTGTCTGAATTGGTTAGAGAAGCTCGTCGTAACGGAGATGCCAATGTTATGCAAAGGGTAATTGATTTAGCATGTGGTTTGAAAGATGGAAAGGAAAGAAAATTCACCCATTTTATTCAGTTATTTTATATTATATTAATGTGACTACATGTGTACTGTATTTTTCAGATACTTTCCAATTTATATAAATATATATGTTAATTTATTAATTGACAATGCATCTTTTACATATCTGGCATATTGTAGTTGAAACACCACAAGGTTATGTGGTGCAATGGTCATAAATTTCACATCAAACAATTGGATGAAACCAAGAAAACTTTTGATAGTGATATAACTGCAGTATTCTAGGTCACTCATGTTTCCTCTAGGAGTGACAAACATCCCTGAGAATCTAAAAATAGATACTATGGGTATTTAAACGATATACTTGAGTGTGACTTTAATACCTTCAAATTAGTTTTGTTCGATGCCAAATGGTGTAGGTTACGAATGCATGAATGTGATGAGGAAAGATTTGTTATTCAACATGCCAACGGATTTCCAATGATTAAAACAACGGTGTTTGAAAGAGGACATGATCGCTATTTTTTTCCAATCCAATGTGAACATGTCTTTTACTCAAATGTTCCATGTGAGAGGGATTGGTCATTTGTTGTTAGATATGATCCAAGAGGAAGGCCAGTTATGTATACTCATTTATAGGAAGAAGATGATATTGAAGATCAATAAGATGATTCACTAGATTAGATAGAGCCGAAAGATCATGCAGGGTCGACATATGAAGAAGACGAATAATATCATGATCCAGGCATACTAGGAGACAATATTGCAATTATTGATGATGATGTCGATGAAAATATGATCGAAAATGACATTGATGACGATGATGATATCGTCGATCCTTTCAACATCATTTCTGAACTGGATGATGATATAGATTTCGAGCTTGATGAAGAAGATCAAGATGTAGAATAAGGATTATTATAGAGATGTTGAGGTTGGATTAGGTACATGACTATATATTTTAATTTGTATGAATTATTCTCTTAAAATAATTTACTTATAATGTAATGGGCCAATTACATGTTTTTAAGTTAAATGCAAAGTTTTTATATCCTATGTTACATGTTGTTTAATTATTATGTGAAACCTTAAAATAGTTTCCATTATACTAAAGTACGTGGTAAACTAAAAATATCATTTACAAACACATAATTTCATTTACCTTCATTAATTTTTGTTTTTGTAGTTTCTATGCATGAATCTTACCAGGACGTTGCTTTCGATTATTTTATATTTTGTAGATTGGTTATTGGGGATCAATTGAGAGTGATGTAAGGGGCAGGGGAGGGGCCATATAAGCTTCCACCTTCACTTGGTTGGCCTTGTTCAATAGAGGATAAATTATTCTTGAAACCAAGATAAGCTCTTTCATTTTTATACCATCATGATCGTAGATGTCATCAATATTATTGTCATAGTATTGCATCAATGAAGTTTCGATGAACGTGTTTGTCATTTCTATAGAATTTTCGTTGAAACCCTATTTTTCTTTCAAATTTCACAAATTGGTTGACGGAAGTTTTAAGTTTGCATCAATATTTCTTCATTTTTATTTTAGGTTCTACATTAATGTATAAACAATGTATGCAATGTGTCATAGTTGTGATAAAAAAATCCCTCTTTTTTGTTGATTGCTTAATCAACACCATAAAAAAACTCCCTTACATTACTATATGCGGGCACGTGTGTGCCGTCGAACAAATTTTAAAAGGAACAAGGAGCGAAAATTGTACTAGAACTAGACATGGGCAACAGTGACCTATGAATGGGGCCAATGTTGAAAGTTTTTCAAATTGTTTCTGTATGCACTGAAATTTGACATGCATAGACTATTGGCATGCCTTAATGATATGGGAGGGTTTTTGGACTCAAATTTGACTCACAGACCCACTTTTTTCCATCATCAATTCATCATGTAAACCATAAACCCTATTTTTCATATGTTATAGTAGATATGTTAAGGATTCCTATTTTCATATTTGTATTTGACTCAAGGTACAACTAGCTTGCAAAGTATCAAATTTTAATTTCAAGTTGATAAGCCAAATATGAAATGAATCCAAGCATCATTTGATATCATCGCAAGAGGGACAAATGTAAATAATCTTGTGACAAATTAGCTATATTATCAACGAAAAAAGTTTGTTGATAGTATACCTAATTCGTCGCAAGAATATTTACATGGGATAAACAAAGGAAATGAATGATGTGGTTCCAAGTATAGCTAATTCGCCGCAAGTATCTTCAAATGTACACATGGGATATAATTCGTCGCCATTCTTCATTTTTCTTTCAGGTTCTACATTAATGTATATACAATGTATGTGTGTCATAGTTGTCATGAAAAATCCCTCTTTTTCGTTGATTGCTTAATCAAAACCATAAAAATATTCCCTTGCAGTACTAGATGCGGGGACGTGTGTACTGTCGAACCGAACATAAATTCTACTAGGACTAGACATGCGCAATAGCGACCTATGAATAGGACCAACGTTGAAATTTTTTCAAACTGTTTATGTATGCACTGAAATTTGGCATGGATGGACTATTCACATGTCTTAATGACATGGGAGGGTTTCTGGACTCAAATTTGACTCACACACCCACTTTTTTCCATCATCATTTCATCATGTAAACCATAAACCCTATTATTCTTTCAAAGTACACAAATTGGTTGACGCTTTTAAGTTTGCATCAACCTTTCTTCATTTTTCTTTCAGGTTCAACATTAATGTATATAAAATGTATGTGTATCATAGTTGTGATGAAAAATACCTCTTTTTCGTTGATTGCTTAATCAACACCATAAAAATACTCCCTTGTAGTACTAGATGTGGGGACATGTCTACTGTCAAACAAATTTTAAAAGGAACAAGGAATGGAAATTGTACTAGGACTAGACATGGGCAAAAATGACCTGTGAATGGGGCCAATGTTGAAATATTTTCAAACTGTTTTTGTATGCATTGAAATTTGACATGGATAGACTATTAACATGCCTTAACGATATGGGAGAGTTTAAGGACTCAAATTTGACTCACACACCCACTTTCTTCCATCATCAATTCATCATGTAAACCATAAACCCAATTTTTCTTTCAAAGTACACAAATTGGTTAATGCAAGTTTTAAGTTTGCATCAGTCTCTCTTCATTTTTCTTTCAGGTTCTACATTAATGTATATACAATGTATCTGTGTAATAGTTGTAATGAAAAATCCATCGTTTTCATTGATTTCTTAATCAGCACCATAAAAATACTCCCTTGAAGTACTAGATGTGGGGACGTGTGTTTTGTCGAATGAATTTTAAAAGGAACAAGGAACGAAAATTGTACTAGGGCTAGACATGGGCAACAATGACCTGTGAATGGGGCCAACGTTGAAATTGTTTCAAACTATTTCTGTATGCACTGAAATTTGACATTGATAGACTATTGACATGCCTTAACGATATGGGAGGGTTTCTGGACTCAAATTTTACTCACACACCCACTTTTTTCCATCATCAATTCATCATATAAACCATAAACCCTGGTTTTCATATGTTCTAGTAGATATGTTAATGATTCCTAATTTCATATTTGTATTTGAATCAAGGTAAAACTAGCTTGCAAAGTATCAAATTTTAATTTCATGTTGATAAACCAAATATGAAATGAATCCACGCATCATTTGATTTCGTCACAAGAGCGACGAATGTAAATAATATTACGACAAATTAGATATATTATCGACAAAAAATGTTCATCGATAGTATAGATAATTTGTCCCAAGAATCTTTACATGTTATAAAAAAAAAAAATGGATGATGTGGTTCCAAGTATAGCTAATTTGTTGGAAGTATCTTCAAATGTACACATGGGATACAATTCGTCACCTTTCTTCATTTTTCTTTCAGGTTCTACATTAATGTATATACAATGTATGTGTGTCATAGTTGTCATGAAAAATATCATTTTTTCGTTGATTGATTAATCAAAACCATAAAACTATTCCCTTGTAGTACTAGATGTGGGGACGTGTGTACTATCGAACTGAACATAAATTGTACTAGGACTAGACATGGGAAACAGTGACCTATGAACGGGGCCAACGTTGAATGTTTTTCAAATTGTTTCTGTATGCACTAAAATTTTACATGGATAGACTATTCACATGCTTTAACAACATGGGAGGGTTTATGGACTCCAATTTGACTCACACACCCACTTTTTTCCATCATCATTTCATCATGTAACCCATAAACCCTATTTTTCTTTCAAAGTACACAAATTGGTCGATGCAAGTTTTAAGTTTGCATCATCCTTTCTTCATTTTTATTTCAAGTTCTACATTAATTTATATACAATGTATGTGTGTCATAGTTGTGATGAAAAATCCTTCTTTTTCATTGATTGATTAATCAACACCATACAAATACTCCCTTGCAGTACTAGATGCAGGGATGTGTGTACTGTCGAACGAATTTTAAAAGGAGTAAGGAACACAATTTGTACTAGCAATAGACATAGGCAACAATGACATGTGAATGGGGCCAATGTTGAAATATTTTCAAACATTTTCTGTATGCACTAAAATTTGACATAGATAGACTATTCACATGCCTTAACAATATGGGAGGGTTTCTGGACTCAAATTTGACTCACACACCCACTTTCTTCCATCATCAATTCATCATGTAAACCATAAACCCTATTTTTCTTTCAAAGTACAAAAATTTTTTGACGCAAGTTTTAAGTTTTCGTCAATCTTTCTTCATTTTTCTTTTAGGTTCTACATTAATGTATATACAATGTATCTGTGTCATAGTTGTGATGAAAAATCCCTCTTTTTCGTTGATTTCTTAATAAACACCATAAAAATACTCCCTTGTAGTACTAGATGCGGGGACGTGTGTACTGTTGAATGAATTTTAAAAGGAACAAGGAACGAAAATTGTACTAGGACTAGACATGGGCAACATTGACTTGTGAATGGGGCCAACGTTGAAATTTTTTCAAATTGTTTCTGTATGCACTAAAAATTGACTTGGATAGACTATTGGCATGCCTTAACGATATGGGAGGGTTTCTGGACTCAAATTTGACTCACACACCCACTTTTTTTCATCATCAATTCATCATATAAACCATAAACCCTATTTTTCGTATGTTCTAGTAGATATGTTAATGATTCCTAATTTCATATTTGTATTTGACTCAAGGTACAAATAGATTGCAAAGTATCAAATTTTAATTTCAAGGTGATAAACCAAATATGGAATGAATCCAAGCATCATTTGATATCGTCGCAAGAGCGACGAATTAGCTATACTATCGACGAAAAACGTTAGTCAATAGTATAGCTAATTTGTCACAGGAATATTTACATGGAATAAACAAAGGAAATGAATGATGTGGTTCCAAGTATAGCTAATTCGTCGCAAGTATCTTCAAATGTACACATGAGATACAATTTGTCGCCTTTCTTCATTTTTCTTGTAGGTTCTACATTAATGTATATACAATTTATGTGTGTCATAGTTGTCATGGAAAATCCCCTTTTTCCATTGATTGATTAATAAACACCATAAAAATATTCCCTTGCAGTACTAGATGTAGGGATGTGTGTACTGTCGAACCAAACAAAAGTTGTACTAGGACTAGACATGGGCAACAATGACCTATGAATGGGGCCAATGTTGAAATGTTTTCAAATTGTTTATCTATGCACAGAAATTTGACATGCATAGACTATTCACATGCCTTAATGACATGGGAGGGTTTGTAGACTCACATTTGACTCACACACCCACTTTTGTCCATCATCATTTCATCATGTAAACCATAAACCATATTTTTCTTTCAAAGTACACAAATTGGTTGATGCAAGTTTTAATTTTGCATCAACCTTTCTTAATTTTTCTTTCAAGTTATACATTAATGTATATATAATGTATGTGTGTCATAGTTGTGATGAAAAATCCCTCTTTTTCATTGATTGCTTAATCAACACTATAAAAATACTCCCTTGCAGTACTAGATGCGGGGACGTGTGTACTATCGAACGAATTTTAAAAGGAACAAGGAACATAAATTGTACTAGGACTAGACATGGGCATCAATGACCTGTGAATGGGGCCAACATTGAATTTTTTTCAAACTGTTTCTGTATGCACTGAAATTTGACATGGATAGACTATTCACATGCCTTAACGATACGGGAGGGTTTCAGGACTCAAATTTGATTCCCCACTTTCTTCCATCATCAATTCATCATGTAAACCATAAACCCTATTTTTCTTTCAAAGTACACAAATTGGTTGATGAAAATTTTAAGTTTTCATCAGTCTTTCTTCATTTTTTTTTCATGTTCTACATTAATGTATATACAATGTATCTGTGTCATAGTTGTGATGAAAAATCCCTCTTTTTTGTTGATTTCTTAATCAACACCATAAAAATGCTCCCTTGCAGTACTAGATGCAGGGACATGTCTACTGTCGAATGAATTTTAAAAGGAACAAGGAACAAAAATTATACTAGGACTAGACATGGGCAATAGTGACTTGTGAATGCGGCCAATGTTGAAACTTTTTCAAACTATTTCTGTATGCACTGAAATTTGACATGGATAGACTATTGGCATGCCTTAACGATATGGGAGGGTTTCTGGACTCAAATTTGACTCACATACCCACTTTATTCCATCATCAATTCATCATATAAACCATAAACCCTATTTTTCATATGTTCTAGTAGATATGTTAATGATTCCTAATTTCATATTGTATTTGACTCAAGGTACAACTAGCTTGCAAAGTATCAAATTTTAATTTCAAGTTGATAAACCAAATATGAAATAAATCCAAGCATCATTTGATATCATCGCAAGAGCGACGAATGTAAATAATCTTGTGACGAATTAGTTATACTATCGACGAAAAAAGTCCATCGATAGTATAGCTAATTCGTCACAAGAATATTTACATGGGATAAACAAAGGAAATGGATGATGTGGTTCCAAGTATAGCTAATTCGTCACAATTATCTTCAAATGTACACATGGGATACAATTCATCGTCTTTCTTCATTTTTCGTTCAAGTTCTACGTTAATGTATATACAATGTATGTGTGTCATAGTTTTCCTGAAAAAACCCCTTTTTTTGTTGATTGCTTAATCAACACCATAAAAATATTCCCTTGCAGTACTAGGTGCGGGGACATGTGTACTTTCGAACTGAACAAAAAATGTATTAGGACTAGACATGGGCAACAGTGACCTGTGAATGGGGCCAACGTTGAAATGTTTTCAAATTGTTTTTGTATGCACTGAAATTTGACATGGATAGACTATTCACATGCCTTAACGACATGGGAGGTTTTATGGACTCAAATTTGACTCACACCCCCACTTTTTTCCATCATCATTTCATCATGTAAACCATAAACCCTATTTTTCTTTCAAAGTACAAAAATTTGTTGATGCAAGTTTTAAGTTTGCATCAACCTTTCTTCATTTTTCTTTCAAGTTCTACATTAATGTATATACAATGTATGTGTGTCATAGTTGTGATGAAAAATCCCTCTTTTCCATTGATTTCTTAATCAACACCATAAAAATACTCCCTTGCAGTACTATATGCGAGGATGTTTGTATTGTAGAACAAATTTTAAAAGGAACAAGGAATGGAAATTGTACTAGGAATAGACATGGGTAACAATTACCTGTGAATGGGGCCAACGTTGAATTGTTTTCAAACTGTTTATGTATGCATTGAAATTTGACATGGATAGAATATTCGCATGCCTTAACGATATGGGAGGGTTTATGGACTCAAATTTGACTCACACACCCACTTTCCTCCATCATCAATTCATCATGTAAACCATAAACCCTATTTTTCTTTCAAAGTACCCAAATTGGTTGATGCAAGTTTTAAGTTTGAATCAGTCTTTCTTCATTTTTCTTTCAGGTTCTACATTAATGTATATACAATGTATCTGTGTCATAGTTGTGATGAAAAATCCCTCTTTTTCATTGATTTCTTAATCAAAACCATAAAAATACTCCCGTGCAGTACTAGATGTGGGGATGTGTGTATTGTCAAATGAATTTTAAAAGGAACAAGGAACATAAATTGTACTAGGACTAGACATGGGCAACAATGACCTATGAATGGGGCCAACATTGAAATATTTTCAAATTGTTTCTGTATGCACTGAAATTTGACATGGATAGACTATTCACATGCCTTAACGATATGGGAGGGTTTTTGGACTCAAATTTGACTCACACACCCACTTTCTTCCATCATCAATTCATGATATAAACCATATTGTTGATTAAAGTTGGTTGTCATTGATGTCAACCCTTGAAGAAAGTCTGGTAGCACAAAGGTTTGGGTAATGGACCTAAGGTTGTTTCATGTATAATGGTGTGAGTTTTAATATATATGAAGGTAATACTATTCTATATGGATAGTACATGTCATGCCATTTTTGGTGGTATGTGGAACGTCACATAACTTCTCACGGTTTGAGAGTTATGGACTTATGAAGTTGGAGGACCCTCATATGTTGGATTGAAGCCCAAAAAGGTCAAAGAAGTCAAAGAGCTTGCAAAGAAGAAATTATTATTTAAATGATAAAGTAAAGTGACAATGTCAAGAAGGATTATTTAAATAATAAAGTGAAATGACAAAATCAAAGAAGATTATTTAAATGATAAAGTGAGGTGACAAAGTCAAGGAGGAATATTTAAATGATAAAGTAATGGAGAAATTTCTAATTATGGAAAGTGGTTAACCCTAAAAATGATGAAAATAGGTTAAGTGACCTAGAAATAGGTTAAGTGACCTAGAAATGGGTTAAGTGACCTAGAAGATGGAGAGTATAAATAAGAGGCAAGGCTCTCTCATTTTACATCAAACCTGAGAATATTGAATATCTATTGGTGACTGAGGTAACCAAAGGATATCTAAACCAAATTTCAGAGGGAAGTTGAAGGAAATAAGGTCGGAATTCAAGGGAGTATAAATTCTCTTGATGATGCTTTCTAAGGTATGTTATTTACAAGTCATCTCACCATTTTCACAATAACTTTTTTTCACAATGATTCAGACCGTGAAATTGATATTCCATTGAGGAAACATATCAAAGTATATGTTGTAAAAAATTAAGCTTGTGGGTGGTTGTATTTTTGTATTTACACTCCGTGGAAAATAGGGTTTGTGGCAAGTCCTGAAACTAGTCTAAAACAGGTGTTTCAGGTAAAAACGTCATAACTTCTTCATAATAGATCCAAATTCAATAAGACAAAATTTGTTGGTTAGATTACATTTTGTAGTATTTATGTAACATTTTCAGATCGATTCAACAAACATTTTATGCAGGGCACGCTCTACAAGGTCGATCTCTAGAATAATCTAGAATTCAACAATGTATGCCATGTTTGCTATAACTCCTTTTATGAGAGGTTCCAAGTAGTGACACCTGGAGGAATTGTACAAAACACACTAAAGAAAATTGTATATCAGTTTTAGATATTTATTCATTACAGGTACATAGTTATGATTATTTCAAGTTAGGGTTGTTGACTAATCCAAAACTAGTCATGTGAGACTAAAGAGACGTTTGATAAAAATGCTAGTCTCTTGTTGTTAAAGTTAAGGAAGGTTTGCAGGTATGTTATCATATACACCAGGTCTATTACAGAGATACAAAACATATTTGGATGATGAAATTGATGAGGTATTTTGGTTAAGGTGCATGTTGGATACATGGTTGAGACAAGTAGTTGATGAGTTGGCACATACATGAGGTGTATAGTTGATGATGTTGGTACATATTGATAAGTCATAGTTCATGAGTAGTTGAAACATGATTGGTACATACTTGGTACATGGTTGGATTCACCTGGTTATGGTACAGGTTGATTACAAGTTGTTTGGAACAGGTTGGAGCATGGTTGATGCACTTGTTTATGGTACAAGTTGATTACAGGTTGAGTTACAAGTTGATGCCATGGTTCGGGTTTATTGGTACAAGTTTACAACAATATATATCACAGTGATAGTGTGACAGTGGTTCAATCATTCTACTTCTACTTCAAGGCGGTTGGACAGGGAAAACACAGGTGGTTGTAGCCACCTTCTGGTTGTAGCCTTCTTCTAGTTGTAGCTAGAGAATAGGGGAGTTGGAGATTTCTTCAGGTTGTAGCCTGAGAAAAAAGGGGTTTGGAGTCTCCTTCCAGTTGCATCTAGAAAACAAATCAATTTGGTGCTTCCAATGAATGTAATTCTTCAAGAAATATAAGAAAAATCATTATGTGGTTTTCTCCTGCTTTGGGTTTCCACGTAAAACACTGGTGTACTGTGTATGCATATGATTGTTCATTTGTTCATTTCTTATTTACTCTGCAGTTATTGGATGATAATGATACACTGATGTAAAACTTGGATTATATGGTTAAAAAGGATTAAATTGCTCTATTATTGATTCACCCCCCCTCTCGGTAATCCAACAAAACCCTATTTTTCAAATGTTCTAGTAGATATGTTAATAATTCCTAATTTCATATTTGTATTTGAATCAAGGTACAACTAGCTTTCAAAGTATCAAATTTTAATTTCAAGTTGATAAACCAAATATGAAATGAATCTTGCGATGAATTATCTATACTATCGACGAAAAAAGTTCGTCGATAGTATAGCTAATTCGTCGCAAGAATATTTACATGGGATAAACAAAGGAAATGGATGAGGTGGTTCCAAGTATATCTAATTCATCGCAAGTATCTTCAAATGTACACATGGGATAAACAAAGGAAATGGATGGAGTTGTTCCATCTAAAAAAATATTGGTATGATATTATGTATTACTCTACCTCCAAAATTACCCAATTTAAAGAACTTATGCTTAATTATGGACCCTCGTCACCGAAGAATTTGGTTATTAAAAATGCAATTATAAACTATTATTAATGTCTTTTAAAAGAAAATTGACAACCATAGATTAACTCTCTCTCTTTCTCGGGGAGAAATACATAGTTAAAATAAGCTACCTTAATGCAATCAGTGGTGCAATAAGGTCTAAATTAATATGCATGAGCTAATATGCTTTTTGCCTGATGAATGAGCAATATACTTGGAATGATCAATAAATGTCATCATCATCGTACATGTCATCATTGTTACATTATGTACTAGACATGGGAAATAATGACCTGTGAGTGGGGCTTAAAGGTCGTGAATGTGTCTTTGAATGGTGTTACATGGTTTTCAAGGAGCGTAGGGCGTATATGGTGAAATGTAGTGTAGTCTATAAGAACAATCTCTATGCCAAACCTTAAAATGGATAGCACCATATCTTGTTCATAAGACAAATATTCTTTGTATGTTTCCTTTGTGGTGGCTCAAGCCCTCACACATGATGCATGACAATGAAATGTAACAATTTTACTATTGAATGATAGTGTTATGTCACATGCAAATTTTGAATTGACTTATCTTGCAAATGAACTTTGACAATCCCTTATGGCACAAGCATCATTTTATTTGTAGGATATTGATAGCTTTCAAGACTCTTATCTCTGCAAGGAATGTTTCTTTGGTAGGATATTGGTAGATTTCAATATTCTTATCTCTTGTGTCTTAGCACATGACGATCGTCGGGGACAATTTGAAAAAAAACAAGAAAATTACAATTTTTAAAAGGTAAAATACGAGCAAACTGAGAACTAATATGCCTTACCTTCATACATAGAACATACACATACCTTATAATCCACCTTAATAGTTACATAACATTAATGTAAAACAACCTTAAAACTATAAATTGTACATGTTCAAATAGGTTTCCACTAACAATCTTATAAACCAAACCCTTATGTAATTGTTAACATATAATCCCTAACATTTATAACCCTATTAAGATTATAAACCCTAATATAACATCCCTATCCCCTATAACCATCTATAATCTCAATAACCCCTATTCCATTAACAACTAATAGAACCCTTGGTATCTATAAATACATCTAATCTCTAATCCTTACACCTTATATTTAATCTAACTAAAATAACACTGGATTCCTATACCCTTTGATCCATAACCCTATAACCCATCTCATTCCTAACCCATATGACTCCCAACACAAATAACCACTTACACAATACATTATAACCCATAATATAAGACATAACCACTACAACTCCTAATCCCTAAAACTTTATATAACACCTATAAAAGTTAATCCATAAACATTATAACCCTCAACCCACACCCCATAGTAGGTCATGATGGGCTTAGTATTGATGTCTATGCTTGATGATATATCATACTATAATAAAGTTTTGGTATATGAATTAAGGGATTACCTTAAGACACTTAACACCTAACTATTATAACTCAATCACACCTAAACCCTAATATAACCCATCACTTGTATAACCTGTATACCCTTATAATTCATAACCATTATCCTCTATAACTTAACCCCTATAACCCCTTACCTCCAACATGCATAAGTGTTAATTCTTAACTCATATAACAGACTCATAGGCTTGCAAACAACCCATACAATGGACTCATGTGATGGATGGAGCACTAGTCATTCAAGGCTCTTGAGCTCAACAATATTCAACAATATCTTGAGGCACCACTTGTTTTCCTTCCTCGACCATGGTCAAGATTCTATGATATATACTCAGTGCACAAAACCTCCTAATGGAGTCCATATATTCCAACTCTGATGCTAAAAAACCCTTGTCTAATAGGGCTCATGTTATGGTAATTTGCAGGTGTTGTTCATGGTGATTGATCCTAAGAAGTGATGTTTAGGGAATAAGGTCCAATTTTTTTCCTCTCGACCTAACCATGGCATTTGATATCAAGAAGGTCCAGTTATGGATTAAGGCTCTTCTTTCCCCCTTAACCTACATGTTAATCCGTCAAGACCCATTTATATTGTACAAAACCTACTTATGGCACCATTATATCTTTCTTTGGATGCTAAAGAACACCAGCTACAACCCTCAGAACCATTCCTAATGGGGGGTCTGAAACAGTTTTATTTAGGGAATATGCTTTGGTTTAATAATGGTACTTGTATCCCTCAAATAGTCCAAAAATAACCTACAAGGGTCCTATGTGATGGATCAAGGACTCATCCAACACTATATCTTGAGAAGTTGTGTGGGTTGTAGTTGTTGTTCATAGAGGTTAAGCCTAAGAATGTTCACTTAGGGAACAAATACTCCCTTGTTTCCCTCTCTTGACCTTGGTTAGACCTTGAGACCCATTATTGGTTCAAAACTAACTTATTCATGGTGCCCAAATTCCACTTTGAGGTGAATGATATGTTACATAGGTCATATGTGGTGGTTTGACTACTTATCTATGGTTCTTGAGCTTGAGAGGAAGGGTTTAGGATTGAAGACTCTTGTTTCCTTTCATCAACTATAGTCATGAACCTAAGACCCATCCATGATGATCAATAATACCTCATAATGTCACCCATATTCAACTAATTGTATGCCAAAGACTCCCTAGAGAGGACTCGTGTCATGGTTTTTAGGCGTTGTTGATGGTGGCTCATGAGATCGAGAAGTTTTAGTTAGGGCTTTAGGTCATTGTTTCCAAATTGCTATATTTATGCCTCTACACCCATTTTCAATTTACAAAACCTAATCATGATGCTGATATCCCTCTTAAAGGCCAATTAAGTTATGTTATGTTGGTTTGAGGACTTGTTTAAGGCTCTTTATGACAACTTGTTCACCCATCCATGGTCTTGTGTGGTGACTTGAGGACTTGTTCATGGTGCTTGAGCTAGATATGGAATATAAATTGCATTTATTTCATCTTATGAATTTTTTTGTGGTTCTATATAAATAATTTATGACCTGGATGTCATATTCTAGGGACCAATGGCCATGCACAAGGCTAAAAATTAACCACAAAAAATTCCTTCTATAGGAGGTCAATATCCTTAGAGTGGGATATGGGTTCCATTAGAAGGTGTTTTGCATGACATGTGGGTCTCATACCATGGTTCGGGGGCGAAATCTAGGGAATTATTCCCTAAATTAATACTATTGATCTAATGTGCCACAATCAAGGCCTTAAACCACAATATAGACCCTTTAAAGTGGACCTTTGGAATACAAGTGGACTATAGTCATGAACCTACCACCCATCCATGATGATCAATAATACCTCATAATGTCACCCATATTCAACTAATTGGATGCCAAAGACTCCCTAGAGAGGACTCGTGTCATGGTTTTTAGGTGTTGTCGATGGTGGTTCATGAGCTCGAGAAGGTTTAGTTAGGGCTTTAGGCCATTGTTTCCAACTTGCCATGTTTATGCCTCTACACCCATTTTCAATGTACAAAACCTAATCATGATTCCTATATCCCTCTTAAAGGCCAATTAAGTCATGTTATGTTGGTTTGAGGACTTGTTCAAGGCTATTGATGACAACTTGTTCACCCATCCATGGTCTTATGTGGTGACCTCAGGA
This sequence comes from Picea engelmannii, assembly GCA_009831015.1. Taxonomy (NCBI): domain Eukaryota; kingdom Viridiplantae; phylum Streptophyta; class Pinopsida; order Pinales; family Pinaceae; genus Picea; species Picea engelmannii. Next base: position 68,298 of record ML797295.1, on the reverse strand, counting down.
CTTGTTCATGATGCTTGAGCTAGATATGGAATAGAAATTGCATTGATTTCATCTTATGATTTTTTTTGTGGTTCTATATAAATAATTTAGGACCTAGATGTCATATTCTAGGGACCAATCGCCATGCACAAGGCTACAAATTAACCACAAAACATGCCCTCTATAGGAGGTCAATATCCTTAGACTAGGATATGGGTTCCATTAGAAGGTTTTTTGCATGACAAGTGGGTCTCATACCATGGTTTGGGGGATAAATCTAGGGAATTACTCCCTAAATTAATATTATAGATATAATGTGACACAATCAAGGCCTTAAACCACAACATAGACCCTTTAAAGTGGAGCTTTGGCATACAAGTGGACTGTAGTCGTGAACCTAATACCCATCCATGATGATCAAGAATACCTCATAATGTCACCCATATTCAACTAATTGGATGCCAAAGACGCCCTAGAGAGGACCCGTGTCATGGTTTTTAGTTGTTTTCGATGGTGGTTCATGAGCTCGAGAAGGTTTAGTTAGGGATTTAGGCCATTGTTTCCAACTTTCCATATTTATGCCTCTACACCCATTTTCAATGTACAAAACCTAATCATGATGCCTATATACCTCTTAAAGGCCAATTTAGTATGTTATGTTGGTTTGAGGACTTGTTCAAGGCTCTTGGTGACAACTTGTTCACCCATCCATGGTCTTGTGTGTTGACCTGAGGACTTGTTCATGGTGCTTGAGATAGATATGGAATAGAAATTGCATTGATTTCATCTTATGATATTTTTTTTGGTTCTATGTAAATAATTTAGGACCTAGATGTCATATTCTAGGGACCAATGGCCATGCACAAGGCTACAAATTACCCAAAAAACATGCCCTCTATATGAGGTCAATATCCTTAGAGTGGGATATGGGTTCCATTAGAAGGTTATTTGCATGACAGGTGGGTCTCATACCATGGTTTGGAGGAGAACTCTAGGGAAGTATTCCCTAAATTAATATTATTGATCTAATGTGCCACAATCAAGGCCTTACACCAGAACATATACCCTTTAAAGTGGAACTTTGGCATACAAGTTGGATATGGGTGTGATTAGGAGTTTTTTCATAGTAAAGATGGGTCTCAGAGCCTTTAACATAATCAAGGGAGAAAAACAAGGGACTTGCACCATAAATGGATATCTAAGGCTTGTTAGCCATGAACATGAACTCAAACCACAAAAAAACACTTTAGAGGTAACGATTTGCCTCTAAGAATAATGTGGGTACTATTATAGGTTACTATGCATAGGGGATGGGTGTCTTAAGAAACTTTATATGGTCAAGTGGGGGGAATAAATCATGCATATCAACCATATATTAATTAATTATTAATTA
>ML797295.1:39862-55368 GCA_009831015.1 Picea engelmannii | reverse complement strand
TTTAGACACTTAGGAGTTAGTTAAGATCTACTTGGTCTAATATGTCGTTAGGTAAAAGTGTGTTTCTTTAGTATGCATTAGTATGCATTTGTAGTTAGGCAATCCGACGGTCACGATATGTTCCCAACATAGAGTGATCTGACAGTTCATACTCTCCTCGATCTTAACGGCCATTGATCCGTGGATTAACACCCGATTGGTCCATGATCTCTATTTAAAGAGCATGGAGGGTCATTTTCCGATGATCGATTGTGAGAAACTCTCTTGTAAAATCTCTCTGCAATCTTTTTCTTTGCATTAATAAACTGCTCCAAGTGGCCGCGTTGGCTAGGGCCGTGGATGTTTCCTCGTAGGGGTTTCACCACGTGAAAACATCGGTGTTTTGATCTTTGATATGGTTATGTGAGTGGTTACTGAAGGTGTTCGTCCTCTGTTGGAATACCTTTGTTGTTGAACAACAAGCAACCAAATTGCATATATGAGGGATGCGAAGAGAATTGGGTAGTCATGTGCGCAATAAAAAAGATAGCTCTGGGGGAAGATTTATTAGTGGATTATCATTTGAATCAAATAGAAACATTGACTAATAGTGTGCGGGTACTTATGTAACACCTCTTTAAGAAACCTCTACTTATTTCATTATATATATATTTTTATCTTTAACATTGTTTTAAATATTTCACGGTTCCAATTTTATAATAATGTGGGAGGTTGATCATTGAGGTTGATTTTATTTGGGTGCAATCAATTTTTTTGTTATCGTTAACGATTTTTTAAATATTTGGGGTTTTTAATTATATTATAATGTGGCAGGATGATCATGGAAAAGGGCCAACCATAGAACATGTAAATGATTATCAATTTCCACTTTCATTTTACGTTAATTTTCTTATTTTCTTATATAATTTTACTGAAATAACATTGTTTTTGTTGAAATTATATGTAGTCGGTAGGCCATGTTGATCATGATTCCGCCAATGAGGAGGGGTTGTATTCATCCCCTGATCCGATGGTATTAATAAAAAAAATATCATTAAATCCAACAAGGAACTTGCTATCTTATTAGATCGTCCAGATCAAACTCTCGATGTCCTAGAAAAGATCAATCTCCTTATGTCACAACTTAACACATATAAGGTAATAACCATAATTGTTTTTTTTTTTCTAATGTACTCATATGTTCAATTATGAAACTTTTTTCTTTAACTTTTACATTATCTCACAAAAAAAAAAAATCTTTTTTATAAAGAGATTTTTGGAGCCTGTTCAGCCCGATGTTGGTAGTAGTGGCGATGCAGAGACGCCACAGAGTCCTGATGCGGGCGTTCATACAAATGGTAGTACTATTTACTTATCCATCTTCCACACCTAATTTAGATATGATCCATGACACGCACCGCCAGACATCCACACATCGGTCAGACTCTAGAGATGGTGACAGAGATGAGGCTGATGATGTGGTTGACATGGTTGCATTTCCTGGAGCTAGACGTGTGACAAGAATGAGGACCCTTCCATGCACATTTTTGGTCAACGATAATGGACTTCCATTAAAAAAAATAAGACTCCCACGTAGTTTTTCATATTTTAATCATTTCATGTTGTCCATCTCATACACAAATCATCTAGATTATTAATTTTAAATTAATGATCATATATTTTTGTGTGTATGAAACGACCATTTTTATAGGCACCTAGAAAGAAAGGCCTTGTTGATTTTTGGGGCAACCTTACGCATGAGGTGGAATTGCCCGAATTCCAACCTCAAAAAAGAACTTATGGATTATCTTGAAGGCCTCTTTGGAGTAGACACGTTCAATAAAAAAGTGGTCACCTCTGCAGTAGGTGAATATTTAAAATATACGCAGGATGTTTATAGATGAAGCTTGGCAGGAAATCCTAGGTATGAGCTTCCTCCCTCAATTCCAGAGAGGGAGTGGAAGGCGATCATTGATGATGCAAAAGAAAATATTTTGAAAAAATCAGGAGAAAAAATAATTGGTACCCCAAGGTATATTACAGTATTTTGATTTCAATACCATCTTTAATTTTCTTTAGATCTAAATGAAAGTGTGGTTATATATAACATACTTGTAACTTTTGATCATAGGTTGCCTAACACTTCGAAGGAAACCAAAGAAAGGATTTCCAAACATGGACAACACAATCTAGGCCAGGGCGTCTACTCGAGGTTACAGTCACGAATCATAAGTACCCAGACATCTTAGTAGTATTATTTGTAGTTCCTTACAAATTTCAGGTAATTGCAGCCAAAACCATTAAAAAATCATACCCTTATGCAATGCAGGGCGACAACTTCGGAACTGAAACCACAGAGGAAGACCTCCAACTTGGTTACAAGTACGGTTATAAAGTCATGGTTGATCGTAGGAAAAGCATGGGGCAGACCCCAAGATCCAGTTTGTGGTATAACGTAAATAAAAATCAGTCCACAATGACCTTTCATTACTTATAAAATACGTAAATGTTTGATATCGTCCATAATTTAATGTCTTACTTAGTTTTAATCAGGAGAGTAGCATTATCAATGAAAGCATTAGTACTAGACGACATATAGTTGATAGTGCAATGTGGCCAGAAGATCATGGTGCTCCCCAGAAGCCCCATCCCAGTGGGGTGCAACCCCAAGATGTTCCTATGACTGAGGCCCATAATGGTAAAATGGTTGTATATTAATCATATACTTAATAATTATGTACTTATAAGTTTTGACATTTCAATGGAAGAGAATGTCATAGTTGATCCTCCTCAACCTAAAGATCAAGTGAACAGGGCACCCATTCCAACGGTGTCGACTAGAGGACTAGGTAAATAATTACATTACAAAGTGTTTTTTTAATATTAATGAACTACTTCAATGATATTTAAAAATTGGCCATATAAATTTAATATTTTTTGTTTTTGTAGCTGATGGCCCCTCACAACAACCTCCACATTGTGGGTAAGAGACTAGACGTGCTCGACGTGAAAGGATTGAAAAAACATCAGTTGTTGAAGAGCACCCAGTAAATGAAGACATGGAGATGGATGAATTACTTAAGAACTGGAAAACACAAAATAAGACTAAAAGAAATTGATGTGTAATAATTTTATAATACAATTAGATGTACATTATATAGTTGAACATGTGATGATGCATATAATGCATTGACATTATGGGTACTTTTTCATTTGATAATATACACAAGGTTGTTTCTATGGCTTGTATATATCTGTGAATGTAATTTTATTATACACTTAATGATAATTTCAACTTCTCTTAGTCATGGTATATATTGATTCAATACTCCTTGGTTCTATTGGTTCTATTGGCCTTGACATACAATTTCTGCATGAATTTGTGGCTCCATGGATATCATCCTAGTGATTTGAAGGCATTCGTAAATGTGAGATTTAAGAGATTGAATTGTTCAAGTTTGGATTTAAATTTTACATGCTTGTTTGTTTGTGGGTTTCAAGAGTTCGAAACTTGTATCTCTTTGTCTTTTAAGAATGGTAATCTCTTTGTATTTTAAGACATAACGTGATAATCCAAGAAAGACCTGGTGCCTTGTGCTTGGGCTATGGATTCTATGCAACAAATAGAACTTGAAAATCGATAAATAAGATGTGACAAAAAAACCAAACAACAAGTGTTATTAGTCAAGGACATATCTGATATATATGTAACAACCATATGAAATTCTCAACAAAGACACAACAACACATCCATAAAATTCTTGCACCCACATAAGACATCAAGGATGATATTAGAGTAAGAGAGATAAATTTCTATTGAATGATCAACCCTTAAGTTATCTCCTTTAGAAGGGGCACAAACTATCTCAATCATTATTATTTTTTAAAATAAATATATGTTTGTTGGGTCATATCAGGAGTACAAATTCTCTTTGATATCTCATCAAAAGTTGAAATTATTACAGTAACTTCCTTGCATTATGAAGAGCATGAATAATAATGTTATTAAGTGACAAATTATGAATAGTATTCATGCTTAACAAACTTATCAAGAACACTACTGGCCTCCTCAATGTTTATTAATTCTTACAAAGACCATCCATTAATGTAGTAAATGTTACAACATTACGATTGTATCCCTTGGACACTATCTCATCCAAAACATTGTAAGCTTCCTCCCACCTACCTTCTTCACTACTTTAGTTTTTCTTCCTCCAATTGCATGTGAACCAAATGATTTACAACACCCATCTCTTTTAAGATTCTACCCAATATTAGACTTTCTATATAAACCCAAATGTCAACAATAATCATTGATCCAAGGAGTTAAAAATTCATTTTGACATAAAGACATTGGTATTCTATAGCATTGGCACAATTTAATAGATAAACAAAAACTCCTCTTCTTGAATATGCACCTTGATCTCTACAAAGATTAATTCATGCTAGTATCACATGATTTTCATAACTTGAAAGAGAGAGATACCTCCATTTTTTATTTTATTTTTATAACTTGGGACTTGAAAAGAAGTCTAGTTTAGTAAATCAAGGTGAAGGCCTTCAGAATTTGTCGATGTTCTTGGTGATTATTTACATATAATATCTATTATTCATGAGGAATCTAATGTCTCACTTGGATTGACTTTTCAAGAGTTATTATTGTTGACTGCATCACCTTAGCATGATCTTTGGTAAGAATGTCAAATCTTCATAGTCATCTCGTTCAACACCCATATGGTGTCTTAGAAAGTGAAACTCTTAGTGGAAGATGCAAGACAAATAAGTGGAACAACAATTCCACAAGTGACAACAAGCTTTGCCTACCATTTATTCAAACCATTGTAGCACATCTTTGCAAAATCCAACAATGGACATATATAGAAATGAAAAATAATCAAGCACTAATGTTTATATGAAGGCTAATGGATTTTGTTCTAATGCAAAAATGTTTAGTGTAGTCCTCAAAGACCCACATAATATATGGCATGCATCCATATCAAGTAGAATTTTCTAACTAGATTATAACCATTGGTTGCACAAGGGGCCAAGGGGCCAATAATGGTTATTAGCTTTCCATTGAATGGTACAAGGGGCCAATCTTCCTAAGTAATTGTTAATGTTATTATTGCACTTCCTTCATAAGCATAAATTTGCAAATTGTCCTAGGAATGTTTTCTCTATACTCTAATGGAACCTTTATCTAAAAAAGTAATGGTGATTCCCCATTCCTCCTACTATGCAAAACCAACCTAGAATTTATGGAAGGCTTCCAAAGTTTTAACCGTTAAAGGGGAAAATTGGATTAAAGACTTATTGTAAGGATTATAACATCAAATTGGATTATGCACTAGTGATGAGTCAATGGGTGTATTTTATCCAAGTACCCTATTTCTTTCAACAAAAAAATGGATATTTGGTTACGAGAAACAACCACAAACATAGTTCATTATCACAACATAGATTTTAGAATTTGTGTGTAATCCCTCTATTGAATACATTACAATAATTTTGTGTATACAATGTATTATCACAATTGTAGAGTTTAGGAATTGTGTGTAATCGGTTTATTAGATATATTTGCAAGAATTTTGTGTATAATGTCTACGAGTTTTGTAATTTTTTTTTATTGTGTAAAATTTCTTTGTGTGATGTATGCAAGTGAAAAATGATAATTGTCGTTTAGTGGTTTCATTATTTTTATAGTAATTATGTTGTAAGGAATTTCACTATGAACCAATTATAAAGTGTCATTAGTCCTATTTGTTATTTTTGAATCTCCATGGCCATAAAATCACTTATCAAGATCAACATGGAAGTTTTTGCATTAGTGGTAGTTTTTTTTTTGTAAATAAAAAAAGGAGTTTCCTATTACTGAGATTTTAGAGTATAGAAATGCCACATGTCAACAGTCTACCACATGTTCCTCCAAATTAGCGGAAACCAGAACAGGTGGCAGACTGTGATGTCATTAGTCAAAATGTTTATCTGCCATCTGCCCTGCCAAACAAAAACCAGAGCAGGTGGCGGATTTGAGTTCTTACTGAACTATTCTATGCATCTAAGAAAAAATACCAACTAAAAAAAGATGACAAAACTATAAAACTGTATCATCGAAGTACAAAGATATGAGATGAGAGTGTGCGAGGTGACCATAGAAAAGAAATTACACATTACCACCTAGGGGCATGTTGTTTGGAGCGTTGCTAAAGGGTTCGTCCCTAGGCTAGAGCAGGAAAGGCCTCAGATAGGTCATGCAACGCTGAGATGCAGGTGCATTCAAGAATGCATCATAGAGCTTGTCAATCCACTGGTGCATGAGGGTGTCCCGGTGTATTTGTTCATCCATATGGTTCCTTATCTTGAAGATGAGCTTGAGCTTCTCTGCATGGAAGAAAGGTGGTGGAGCATGGCAGAAATCAGGGGGAGTTGTAAGTGGTGGAGGCACCAAGACTGGGTGGCCCTCCCCCTCTGCGCCCAAGGTGTCCATAGCCTCCACCACCTTGACCTCCTCCGCCACTATCCTGGCTTGGTTGTCTGTGTTTCGAATTGAGACCATAGAGTCCATATGGAGGAATTCCTCTGGGAGTTCCTCCTCAATTATACATGTGGCCCCTTCCATGGAGGTTGGGGCTCTTGTGCTTGCTAGATTATGGCTGGAGGGATGCCAATCATCTGGCACTGTGAAGAGGAGGGATTCTGGAGGAACCTGAATGGGTTCCTCCGAAATCTCCTCCTCAACATATGACATTGGCAGTGTTCTTGGTTTCTCTCATTGCTGAGTCTGAGAAATGGATAGGGCACGCTACTCTGTCGAGAAACTAGAATATACCAAGATGGGACATGCCCCGACTTGCCTCTTTCCCTTGGCATGGAAAATCCAAGAAGACTGATAATTCGTTGGCAAGTCTCAGTAAGAGTCCATTGGACGCGGGTCTCATTTTTAGAGAGGCTACGGTGATGGAGTGCAAGGGAGAAATGGATCTAACCTCGTCTAAGCGGGAGTGATAAGCCAACGCCTGAAATGACCACTATATCGATCCCCCCACTTCAATTACACCTTGAGACCTCCATATTTGTCATGCGAGGGAGTTTTCCTCCCCTTATCTACAAGCAGTAATGGCCTCCCTTCATTCAAGAATGAGGTGAAGGTTGTCGACCTGCCATATTAATGGCTTGGGTCTGGGGCAGGATACGTGACCTCTTGTTGCTATGTGACACCCCATCCAGGATGCATTAGTGGTAGTTGTAATGGAGGTGGCGACTTCTAAATTGGTATACATGATGAACTCATCTGAGTGATAGTGGGTCTCTACCATATAAAGACTTTTCCTTTATCTTATTTTTTATTTAGTAGTTTCCTTAGTTTATATTATGTTGTACTAATAATATACAAATTTCAAAACAACTTATTAATAATGAGACACCAACATTACCACATTCAAACTCTTGTGTTTACATAAGAATATTTCAAAGTGATAGAAATACTATGAATAAGGGCATCAATTTTTTTTTTTTTAAATGAATACGTGTCGTCGTATCAACCCTTATTAAGCTTCCTCTATATATGCATCTGTATCTTGATTTATTATTTTTATATTTTGGTTCAAATGATTTATTCTTTTTATATTTTGGTTCAAATGATGGTTTGACTAGGGTGACCTATTGAATTGAAGAGATACTTCATGGTTTGAATAGGGTTCATTGCCTCTTGATCCAAAAATGATCTTTTAATGACTGTGATTGAGTTATTAATTGTATGTGTTAATTAACCATTTATGAAGATGAGTGAAAGAGGAAGAATTTAATGAAGAAACATAGCAGCCATAAGAAAGTATATAGAACTGAACTGAAGAAATAAGAACAACAAACCATAACAAGAGAAGTGATAACGGAGTTTGGCACAAAATTGCCTACGTCTCCGGGCCTTTGTCTCAGTGGGGGAGGCTTCTTTATTTATGTTCAAAGCTCAAAAATTACATTGCAACAGTGCCATTAGGCTACAAGAATGATCTGGTCATGTTATTCTATATATCTAGAACCTAGCAGAAGAAACGACACGTAAAACGGATGACCAGAGCTCCCAGAAATGGCCCACAAGCGTCTTCCCCTCAACAACTTTCCTACATAAAAATGGCTTTGGCTTGGCTTCCCTTCAGCATAACTCTGCTCTGACTGTCCTCCATGGCGTCAAACAAGCTTGGTTTTTATAGATCTGAACTTGGTTATCCATCCCCAACTTCCTCCCAAAATCTGGGCTCAAAAAGAGTCCAATATCCCCCAAAATAGGCCAAATCCTCCATTAACAGGCCTGAAAATCAATACAATCCACTAAACATTGGATAAAAACCCACTTTATGTTTAAATTTAGGCTTTATCCCCCTTGACTGGCGCGCACCCCCTTATTATGGTCATATGATGCTTGTTTATAGAATCTTGTCCCTTTCCATGCGCCAAGCCTGTGTTTATGGCGCCGGGTTACATGGAGGAAGGTGCCATAAAATGCGCACTGGTGGTTTAGTTATGTGCCGGAGCCCTTTTGGTGGTCACTTTACATGATAGAACCATAGGCAGGGGCTTATCTCCAACCCCCTCCATTCCAAACCTATACATACAATAAAACATATATATTATAATGCTTGTTTGTTTACACAAGCAATAACATGGCTCGTTGGTTGTTGGACATTTCCCAAAGCTTGGGGCCTACCAAGAGGTTATGGGTTCGAATCCCATGGGATCAAAAACTTTTGAAACCTACCACTTCCACTGATGACTGGGTGCCACATGGCTGCTCATGCCTGGGCAACTTGGCACCACCACATTTGCCCGAAAATTGACAAGTGTCACTCTGCCATTGGTCCAAGTGTGCATCATCTGCCCAGTCACCTGTCGCCTGTGTTTCCACATGTCATTTCTTCCACTTCCACCTGTCACCTCCAGAGAGTTCCACGTCACCTTTTGACTATTGACTTTTGTTTTTACTTTTTAGTTGTTTGGGAAAAAGGCCAGAGTGCGATAACTCTCGCATACAACGCCCGTTTGAGAAATTGAATAAATGGTCGGAATCAGTGCAACAAGTCGGTCACAATGAAATTGATTTCGTCCGATTATGAGAACTTTCATTTTTGAGCCTTTTTTAGCCCTGTCAGGCTCCTAGATCCGATTCTAGATCACCTCTTGACATGAAGAGAGAGTTCACGGTTAGACTAGGTTTCACCACTTGATGTTAAAAAAAAGAAGGGTGATCCTCAGATTAAATTCCAATGCGTTAAAAAAGGTGAGAGTTCATGCTCGTTTAGGGTTCAACTAGTTTTCGCCATCACAATGTGTTAAAAAAGTGGGTTCACGCTCGTTTAGGGTTAAACTAGGGTTCACCATGTGATGGCAACATAAGGGTGGTTATCTAACTTGAATACTGAATGCTAATGTGTTATATTCCACACGGTCCTTAGACGCCAATGTGTTAAAAAAAGTGAGAGTTTATGCTCGTTTAGGGTTCAAGTGGGGCTCGCCGTGTGATAGTGACATAAGGGTGGTTATCCAACTTGCAGACTGAATGCCAATGTGTTATGTTCCACATGGTCCTTAGACTGAATGCCAATGTGCAAAAAAATGTTAATGTGCTAGTTTAGGGTTCAACTAGGATCCGCCACATGATGGCCACATAAGGATGGTCATCCAACTTTTAGACTAAATGCCAATATGTTATCTTCCACATGGTCATCGAGGGAATGTATGCACTCACTATGGAGGTTATTTCACTCTTAACATCAACTCCTTTTGGCCTTGTAGGTCATATCAATGCCACTTCCAGAGTGATTGAATACTTGATTTGTGTCATACAAATATCACAAGAGGGCAACTTTCACCCTTCATGGTCATAGTTGAATTTCAAACAAAGTTCATTTGGATTGATGGATTCTCACATTCCATCATCGTTTCCTTTGTTCATTCCATAACATAACAATTATTTGAGAAGAAAGCGAGAATGTCTATCTCTATTTCCTATGGTAACACGGTCTTCATTGGTTTAATTGATAGAGGTGGAAATAAGAGGTTAAACCCTTTGCCTTCCCCAAGGGTTTGTGAGTAGAATTGAAAGGCGATGGTTATGGATTTGGATTTCTAGTAAAAGGGGATCCCAAGTTTTGAAAGGAGACGATAATGGATTTTGACACGAGATTTCATTTTCAAGTATCCTTTTGAACAGGGTCCAAATTGTCTTTTCTCCTTTTTAAAATCTTAGTTAGCTTTTGGGTTGAGAAAACAAACAAACAAACAAACAAACAAATGTCATTGCAGATGCAAGGTTTCTATTTATCAACAAATGTTGTCATTGCAGGATTTTCTTCCAACAAATGTCATTGGAGATTACATGGTTTTTAGACATGTAGGGGTTATAAGGTTTATCAATTTCAAATATTAGGCTTAGTTCTTTGTGCAAAGTTGTGTGTTCGTGTTAAGGATTTTTTTTCCTTGAAAATCCTCCTAGGTTTTATTACTAGAGAAATTTGTCTAGCTTCTATTCTGATGACATTGGTGTTTCTCATTTCATTTGTTTTGGTTTTAAAGCCAAACTCCAACATTTTCCTCAACGTAGTTAGGGTTATATTGTTGGAAGGTTGAAATAAGATGTTTGGTTTTCTTATTTCATTTGTTTATGTTTTAAAGCCCAAGTCCAACATTTTCCTTAAGGTTCTATTATTGGAAGTTTGAAATAAGATGTTTGGTGTTTCTCATTTCATTTGTTTTGTTTTAAAGCCAAAGCTCAACATTTTCCTCAATGTTGTTAGGGTTCTATTACTAGAAGTTTGAAATAAGATGTTCAACGATTATTTAATTGACTACATTTACCACAATTGCTTATTAGTAGACTTTTGTTTTATTAGTGAATTTTTATTAATGAATGTTATAGATGTTTGGAAAAAAAAATTGCCCAAAAATCCTTTTTAGAGATTGTACACTTTTGGTTATAATTGTATGCAGTAAATACTTTTCACATTCATGAAATATATATCATAAACATATAACAAGATCTCTTGAAATATCGCTCAAACAATAAAATAATGATCAACATACTATGAATAAGGGCATCAATTATTTTATTTTTTTAAATAAATATGTGTCATCGCAAGAGTGACGACTGTAAGGATTCTTGCGATGAAATAGTTATACTATCAACAAAAAATCTTCATCGATAGTATAGCTATTTCGTCACAAGAATCCTTAAGTCGTCACTCTTGCGGCGAGGCCTTCGATAGGTGCTTCATCACAAGATTCTTCACCTTTTCGCTCTTGTGAAAATCTCCCTAAATTGTCACTCATGCGACAATCTCCCTACCTTGTCGCTCTTGTGACGATGTCCCTACCTTGTCTCTCTTGCGACAATGTCCCTACCTTGTCTCTCTTGTGACGATTTCCATTCCTGGTCACTCTTGCGACGATTTCCCTTCATTGTCGTGCTTGCGACGATTACCTACAATGTCGCTCTTGCGACAATATCCCTTCTTTTTCGCTCATGCGACAGTATCCTTTATTTGTCACTCATGCGACAACTTCCTTGTTTCCTCGCTCTTGCGATGTTTTTTCAGGTTCGTCGCACTTTCCATGGCAGGTGAAGTGACGTTTGGGAGACCCATTCATCACAATATCCACGACATAACATCGCAAGAGAATCCAAAGAGTTGTCACAAAATGACCCAAATTTACTAGTGTTCCTTATGACCCTCCCATCTGGTTACCCTTGGGAATAAAGACTTAGGATTGTGTGGATCACAAGATTTCATAGCCAAAAATCCTCGTAAGTTGTTGGATCAAACCAGGGAAGATTAATGGTCATCCGATCATTATTATACTCTCTGGCTAAACCCCACTTCAGGTGATTCAAGATCAAAGTGTGGAGTTTCTGCAAAGGCCAGAGTGACGTCAGTAGATAACGTGGCCAAAGAACACGGTGGAGTCCAACCATACGAAAAAGCCACCGCATGGAATCACATGGCTAAGACACGTGTTCTAATGGCTCATTGTATATGGTATAGGGTCGGAGAGATGGGTACCATGTGTTAAGGTGGCATCATCTCCATGTATCTTATAGGTGCAAGATGGTAGTAGGGACAGCCTTGTAGAATTCCACGTACACAAGAGGGACCCGCTCTGGGAGATCAAGAGTTCAAAAGTCCATATGTTTGGATTGATAAGACACATGCTCCAAAAGGGTTGAAGGCCAAAGCCACGTGGAAGGACTCTAGGGTTTGGGACTCCAGAGGATTTGCAAATAGAGAAAAGTGGTTGAAGTGTCTAAGTGTCGAATCATCGAAGTTTCCCCTATTGTATTGTCAAGCTTCGATAGGACGGGCTTGTGTGTGTCATGGTGATGTGATGTGTCTCGATAGATCCACATGGAATCATGGAATTGGAAACAAATTAGGTGTGGGACCCCACCCCTCTAGTCAAGTCCAAGCGATGTGTTAAGTGCAGGTAAATCTTAACCATTATATCCAAATGTGGACAAAACTCCACCATAAATTTTGGAGTAGAGAGAGCTTTGGGAATTCGGGTCTCCAGGAAGATTTAGTGCTATAAAAAAGAGTGTGGAAAGATTGAAATCCAAAGGACTAGGTTCCAGTGTCGGTCGCATGGTAAGGTAAAAGAAAAAATAAGAAGCACCAAGGTTCTAGAAGTGAATAAGCCTGCAACTACTCAGCAGAGACTTTATGTAACGTACCCAGCCACCCATAGGCCGAGCTACACCACTTAAACAGGTTGCAACATAACCATCCACCATCAGGTGGGGCACACTGCAGTCCCAAGACTAAGTTCTTTGAACAGATCTCGAATTATAACAACATTTAATCTGAAAACAAACATGAAAGAACCACGTTCATTAATCAAGATCCATGCCACAACATAAAATAGATAAACAATGTGTCATGCACAACAAATAGCCAGCAGACAGGCACATTAAAAATACATATATCAGAGATATTTAAATACACAATGGAAATAAACATTACACATAAAACACATAGAGAACTTATCTTTGCAAGTAAACGTTCACCAACTGGTTGCATACCAAGGGCATTCCTCCCAACCATAGACATTGTTGTTCTTTTAATATCAATAGCAGGTCACCCCCGTGCCATGGCTATGAATCCAAAAGAACGGGTCCTATGCCAAATCTAAAACACACAACAGATGGTTAATTGGCTCTCAGGTTTCCCAACCTCACAACAAATCCTAATTTCCATCTCTTTTTCCCCCTTGCCCTGCGCAAACCCAAGAAATGAAAACCTTTCTCTACCATGTAGTCCCTGAGGTTGTTCCATTTCTCTCCAGGGATCTAGTGCTACTGGTCAAAAAATATCCCTACTGGAAACTCCAGGACTCTCAGTTGTGGAAAGTTCCATCTGAATTGCCATCAAGCTCATGCACACATGAATCCATTCCCTCCTGGAATGATCAGTAAATTATTACAACCATTCAATGATGGCTCTCCTCTTCCTTCCATTTGTTTCCATGCTCAGTCCAAGAGCACATGAACTAGAAGTAGTGAGTGAAGAGGAACAAGAACAAGAGAAAAAGGGGGGAAATATGAACCAGGGGAAGAACGATACCCTAACTTCACCTCAATCCACGCTCACACAACCATTTATATCCATGCTCAGACCAAGAGCATACAAATGCAGCAAGAGTGAGGCTCCAAAAAATGAAGAGTGGGAAAGGTGTAACAATGAATGAATAAGAACAAGTGAACTCCCACCCAAACAAAAGATGGGTTTATATAATTACTTGGAAATCAAGAACGACATGGCCTCCCCCAAGAATCTCATGTAACCACTTTTCTCCATAAAATAAATTATAGGTAAATAAAATAATAATAAAAAGACTTATCCCCTCAAACCCCCTCTCTCGTGGAATCATATCCCCCTATCTCTTTTGTCCTTGTCCTTCTTGTAGTCAGTGATGTATTTTATTATTATATATGAAGTATTACATTTACAAGGCACTCTAGCCCCTTTTTTACTTTACCGCCTCAACACCCTAAGTCACAATTACATAATACATTATAGGTCATAAGGGTTAAAACTAGGATGTTACATTCCCCTCCCCTTATTTTGGCACTGTCCTCAATGCACAATAGCATTCCAATGTTATTGACATTACAAATCTAGGTCCTCTGGCCTTAATCCACACATGAAATCCAGCCCAATCTTATATACATAGGCACTCTGGCCTAAAATTAAACATGTATGCATAGGCATTCCGACCCAAAACATGTATAATGATCTTCAGAATTTATAATTTTGGTAGTAGTTCCAACCAGTAAGCTCTCATTCCCTCTCATCCCTGCACAACCCCAAGAAATGAACCCCTTTTATTTTCCATGCAGTCCCTCAAGTGGTTCCACTTCTCTCCAGGGATCCAGTGCACTCATCCAAGAAGTTTCAGAGTTGTGGCTTCCAGAACCCCAGTTGTAGCAAGTCCATTGGAATTTATTACTTCCATGCCTTTGTCATTTAGTTTCTCCAACATCACCTTATTTTCTCTCATAGTCTGGTACTTTTCTAGATCCTCAACATTCATCGTTTTCCTACAACACTTTAAATCAGTGAGCATGTCAATTCACAATTTATGCAAAAAAGAAAAATTATTTATTTTTGTTCCTAATCTAAGAGTAAATTTTTATAATCCAGTACAATAATTATCTGTGTGGTTCGTGGATCTACACCCATATGGTTGTCTTGTTAACTTGGCTCACTGTTTTCCTTTAACATACCCATTGTGTGCATGACCCCAATCAAGAGCTATCAAAGTTTCATCTTCCTTGTGGTCACTTTCCTTCTAGGATCAGGCTCAGGCATCCCCTTCTCTACTATACAATCCCTCAGGAAATCCATCTTTCCTGACCAAGGCTTTCTTTCACAAGAATATTTCTAGAGACTTTATCTAGTCTTACAGCTGAGGTGACTCTCTGGTGTGTGTTACCACAACACAACATATTCTAGGGCGATCATGTCTTACCAAAGGGTCCTCATGTCCAAAAAATATCCTTTTCCATGCTTTCCAGCTTGCATATCCAACATTTCATCTGTATTATACACATATAGTCATCATGATATATCATTATAACCATTTCCAATCATAAATGTCAAATCTATTTTATACAGGAAAACAAAATTTTCCAAGCATGAGCTTTCTGATCATAATGTTTGGCTTTGCAGTTGTAGATATCAGTCTTCCTTATGGGCTTACATCCTTGCCATATTCAAGACCATCCTACCTGCAATTTTCTTGATTTACATGTAGCCAACATAATTTGTCAATAATTATTAAATTATAATTCCCAAAACTGTTTTATATATGAAAAATAAAATTTCCAGACATGACCTTCTGCTCATAATAATTTGGCTCTTGCAGTAATAGGAATTGGTCTTCTTTATGGGATTATAGCATTACCATATCCAAGACCCTTTCCTCCTACAATTTTAACATTTCTCAGCCAAACAAATTGTCAATATCTCATGTACAAG
>ML797295.1:19008-39799 GCA_009831015.1 Picea engelmannii | reverse complement strand
ATTCATGGTAACGGTTCAAAACAAAATCACAAAGTGATCTTAGAATTGTTTACAACTACAATTCAATCACTTCTATTAATCCAACTATCAATTGGAATGAACTCATCATTACCTACACATGTATTATCAGCCAATATTTTATTTCTTCTATCCAGAAATAGTTTTATAACTATGTCCCCTCAACAGATCTTTTCTGTGATTTATCATTATGTAGCTTCTTTGACCTGCAACTTTCTTGTTGTAATATCTAACAGTTCCTGAAGTGTTTTCAACTTCATGATTTAGGAATACTCACATCATTTCAGCTGTTAGCATAATCATTTCTATGTTATATAATATATTCATGCATTCACAAAAATGTATTCAATAATTCCACTTGTAACATTTTTAATAGCTCCAAAACTAATCTTGAAATTGTGACAACAATAATCCAATCACCTTCAACTAGTATTCATATTAAATATAATGCATCTATCCATCATTACGTCTTTTCGGTACCCCAAAATTTTCATAATGAAGTAATTAATTAATAAATAAAATAATAGTCAATGTGCCAATACCCATGGCCACATCTATACAATGCATCCATGCATTGACTACATAATACCACATAACTATGTCATGCATTCCACCATGATGAGTTGGAGGGTCTGGCCAATGACGCAACACATCATCCACACACTTCCTACTGCTTTCCTAACTATTTGGTTACCTTCCTTTTCCACCCAAACACAACACCAAGAATATAATACTTAAGTTCTCTTCAATGTTGGCAAATAGGTTGCAATCCAAACATCAGATATACAGTAGATACCATTGAGCACTCACATAGCGATATAGCCCTTCCATATCCAACCATATTATGGTCTCACACATGACTATCTCTATGGATATTCATTGTTATAGAAGGATTATATCTCCTGAATTAACCCGATTATGATCCCATAATCAATCATAACATAATATGAAACTGACATTTTATCTAAATGCATTCTAGCATCAACAACACTTACATACTCTAGGCCTTCGGCCATTACATATCAATTTAAATACTGAAAATTAATCGAGGGAATTCTTACCTCAATCCCTTTCAACATGTATGCATCAACATAAAGTAAATGCATACCTGCCTAGTTGTTATCAACCTACTTGTTTCTATTTGATCAACTGATATTTGTAGAAGAACATAGAATTCCTCCTTCATCATTTTGATCACCATTCTTGCCACCCTCATGGGTCTTCACTTGGATGGAAATCATAAGCAACAACAACATCCACGTCTTTAACCCTTCTATATAATTTTTCCTGAATACATAATCCATCATTAGTCATTCTCAATAATATCTCATAATAATAGACTATTCTAAGTTCGCAAGCATGTTATATGCATATCCAAGCATGTTATGCACATATGAAAAATTGCACATCCCTATGCATGAAGCATTTATTGTTAGCATGTCTGCTAATGCATATGCATTTTAACTTCATTGTATGCCTCATGCACTCTAGTGCATTTATGTTTTAATTCACTTATTTATTTATCTATTTATGTTGTAGTTGGTTGTCCGTGAACTCCTTCATATCATTGTTTCCTTGTGTGCTTCAATTCTGCTCATCTGCACTATGGTTTCCTGGTATGAACACTTTCCAGCCAAGTTCCACTTGACCATTCTGCAATCCAACCAATGTATTCTATTTTCAGTAGCCTCACCTAGGAAGTCATATCCAACTTTACCTTTATGAAACATTTCATCACTCTACTAAAACGTTCTTGAATCAAATACTATTACTCCTTAGTTGTCCATTAGGTTACTTTATTAACCTTTCTCTGTAAAACCACACCTTTCACACTTAATACCATTCCCCAATGGAAGTCCATTTTCATTCAGTGACCCTTTTCAAGTGAGAGAGCATTCCAATTCCTCTGCATTGGCATCCTTCTTCCATTGTGAACTCTGATATCAAGAGTGGATTTATTTTACACTTAAGCTTTGCAACTTCCTACACATTTCTACCTTCAATTCTATGGAGGCTTACTTTTCTTTTTTTTTCTTTCCTTCTATGCCCTTCAATGACATTTTCAACCTGCTAGCTTCATATCCTATGTGATGATTCTTTCTTTTGTAGTACCTTATCCAACTTTTGTAAGCTTTCTCATGCTTCCATGACTCTAATATCTGATATTTTTCTTGAATTGATCTGATTATACCTCTAATCCTACCAAACCTACAAGCAATCATCTAGTTAGAATTATACATATTATAAAAAATCGTCAATTAAACTTATAGGTACCTTTTCTTTTAAATTTATGAAGAGAATTATATCAATTATAACAATTATACAAAAATAGAATGATTCCAGGTCATTATCCTCTAAATCATCTTTCCAATGATTGAAATATCACCCCAATCGGATATTGGAGTTGAAAGTTAGGGATCCCTGAAAAACCACTTTCAGCCTCCTGAGCTGATACAGAAAATTGAAAACTGCAAAGGCGCTTCCTTCAAACCAGGTTCCACATGACCACAACTCAAAACTATGAGCTTATTAATTCTTTAGTGCCTTCCTCTAGCACTTTTCTCTTTATTCTCTACACAGGATCTCATTCGAACATAATGTCTGAGGGCTTAATCACCTTTTAGCGCCTTGCTCTATGTTCTTCCACGCGAGAGCTTCAGCGAAAACCAAGTCCGAGGGTATGTTTACTTCCAAGCCATTTTTACCTTAGCATGAGACCAGTGTTGGGACCAAGTCCTTCGGACTTCAACCTTCGACTATTTTCCATTTACAAACTATGATTTCCCCCGCAGTTACAATTCGTCGAAGCCTTTAATAACTCCACTAGAAAAAAATGAACAGTCGATATTTAATCCCTCATCGAATGGACGACCCTGCACCCATCTAGAGGCTTCAACGAGATCAACAACTACGACTTAATCAGGCATTGAGACTGACGACTCTCAACCAATTCGAAAATTCAGCGCTCCGGGAATCCGATATATTTCCATTCCTGAGTCTTCTACTTCTCTGGAGTGAAAATCCTCCGAAGTACTTACCTCTTCTCCCAATGTTGGGTCCAATGTCCCTGAGAACTCGAGGAGGTTCTTAGATAAATGGAATGTGTGAATTCTCTACTCCGGGACTCCGAAACATTTCAACTCTTGAGCTACTCAACTCCTCTTAGTTATACCTGTTGAATCGGTCTTAAAGTGACGATGATCGCTTATTGTCAGTTAACGCCTCCGCTTATGCTATCCTTCCATTGCTTGATATAACGGTCGAGAAAGGTCTAGAAGGGATCTTAGATCGATGACCTGCATGCCTTCACTACTTTGGGCTTCGACACATTTCACTGGTAGAATCCTGGAAACCCCCGGAGTCACATATTCCCGAAGCTGAAACGACACGCTGATGTCACCAAGGATGACGTTGACCCATGGCACATGTGCCACGTGTCTCTCAGAAACAAACAAATCAGGGTCCAAATGGTACCAAAACTAGGTGACACATGTCCCCACATGGCACCCCTTCCATGTGGCATAAGACATGTCATCAACCACACGGACGATCCATAATCACTACTCCAGATCCGATGGCCTGCGTGACATCACGAATTTACACTTTTATGTATTCGTCACTTCGGGGCTACGATGCTTTGGGGTTTTGTTCTACAACATACTCGGTAATCTCCGAAGTGGACTAAGACCACGTCATCAATCAAATTCGGGAGTCCGGGACTCCGAGATTCAGAAGTTTCCCAAGTCCAACACCTACTACCTCCCGGATAGCCGAACATTGAACTGAAATCGATGACTCACACTCCTCCCACAGCCAACGACTGTGATTAACTATAGCTTTGGCTTCGGGGTTTCTCTCTTCATACGACCCCCATACTCCTGAATACTTGCTAGATCTGACGATCCTAAACACTCCTGAAATCCACCGCTCCATCTAACGGTCGACGAGACTTCGGAACTCCAGCCTTCGGCAGTTCAATCTTTGCATGCCTACCAAGATCGCCGAAGCGGTGAAGTTACGAATTATTACCCTTCACGCTTGGCCTCAATCGACGATTGATGATAAACAATCTATATTTGACGGCTGGGACTTAACCTTTCCCAACTTCTGGTTTTTCCTTCATCAGACGAATCCTACTCACCAGCCCTCCAATACAACAATCCATATCTCTCTTGATCCCATAGTGGCAATCTCTCTCAAATTCAAAAGGGACGATCATGATCCTTCAATCCCTCACAAGGATCTCTAACGTTCTAGCTTCCGTGCAGACTCTGCAACGTCATTACTCTTGAGCTTTATGACTTCAAGGTCATAAATTGATCTCAACCATGAGACTTTGACCAACAGATCTATCCCATACAGGCCCGGTGTTTCAACCAATAGCTATGATACCAATATGTAACGTACCCAGCCACCTCCAGGGTGGGCTACACCAATTAAACAGGCTGCAACACACCCAACCACTAGCAGGAGGGGCATGTTGCAGCCCCAAGACTCAGTTCTCTGAACGAATCTCGAATTCTAAAAACATTTAATATGAAAACAAGCATGAAATAACCACATGCATTAATCAATATCAATGCCACAACATAAAATAGATAAACAATGTTCCATGCACAACAAATAGCTAGCAGGCAGGCATATTAAAAATACATATATCAGAGAAAATTAAATACATAGAGAAAATAAACATTACACAGAAAACACAGAGAGCACTTATCTTTGCAAGTAAACATTCACCAACTGGCTGTAGACCAAGGACATTCCTCCCAACCATAGACATTGTTGTTCTTTTACTCTCAACAGCAGGTCACCCTCGAGCCATGGCTATGAATCCACAAGGATGGGTCCTAGGCCAAATATAAAACACATAGTGGATGGCTAACTATCTCTCAGGTTTCCCAACCTCACAACAAATCCTAATTTCCAGCTCTCTTTCCCCCTCAGCCTACACAACCCCAAAAAATTAACACCTTTCTCTACCATGTAGTCCTTGAGGTTGTTCCATTTCTCTCTAGGGCTTCAGTGCTACTGGTTAGGAAATATCCCTACTAGAAATTCCAAGGACTCTCAGTTATGGATAGTTCCATCCAAACTACCATCAAGCTCATGCAAACATGCATCCATTCCCTCCTAGAATGATCAGTAAATCATTACAACCATTCAATGATCGCTCTCCTCTTCCTTCCATTCGTTTCCATTCTCATCCCAAGAGCACACTAACTAGAAGTAGTGATTGAAGAGGAAGAAGAAAAAGAGAACAAGGGAAAGAAGATGAACCAGGGGAAGAACAATCCCCTAACTTCACCCCAAGCCACCCTCACGCAACCATTCATATCCATGCTCAAACCAAGATCATACGAATGTAGCAAGAGTGAGGCTCCCAAATATGAAGAGTGGTTAAGGTGTAACAATGAATGAATAATAACAAGTGAACCCCCACCCAAACCAAAGATGGGTTTATATAATTACTTGGAAATCAAGAACCACATGGCCTCCCCCAAGAATCTCATGTAACCCATTTTCTCCATAAAATCAATTATGGGTAAATAAAATGATAATAAAAAGACTTATCCCCTCAAACCCCCTCTCTCATGAAATCATAGCCCCCTATCTCTTGTTTCCTTGTATGTCTTACAACCAACGATGTATTTTATTAATATATATGAATTATTACATTTCCCAGGCACTCTGGCCCCTTTTTGACTTTACCGCCTCACCAACCTAAGTCACAATTACATAATACATTATAGTTCATAAGGGTTAAAACTGGGATGTTACACTTTCCCATGTAAACCCTTCTTCTACGACCACATCATTGCCAAAGGATGACGATCGGGGACATAAAAGTGACATGTTGGATGGTACGAGGAAAGTGGAGCCACCTGGAGAAGGGGGTGGCCATTGGCCAATGATACCCCGGAAACCTACGGAAGGCCATAACTTTCAAACCAAAACTCATTTTGGACAAGTTTATAGTCATTGGAAAGCTCTCAAAGGGAAGAATAAAATGATTCCCTTACTTGAAGAACTTAGAGAAGTTCTAGGAAGGAGAAAATTTGTATTCCCCATCCCTTAAAAGGGTACTTAGGGGTTTGGGTGTGTTACAGAACCAATCTATGTTGATTTTCGAATTTTAACTGAATAGGTGAATACCCTAATTGAGGTTATACCATGGATTCCCAGGTCTTCTTTGGAATAACATTGACTTTGGACCCTAATTCTAGTATGATATCCCCCATATTGAAGTCTCCTATGTTTGCATTCAACCTAAATTCACTAGATTCACCCCTTCTTCCCCAAGATGGAACTTTTCTAATATATTTTGCAGTATTTGTAAAGAATTTATATCATTCAACAACTTTACACAAGATCCCAAATTTTTTCTTAATTTACTTACTTTCTTTGAAGGCTGCTCTTTGTTGGTCTGATCAAATAATGGAGGCATGTCATACAATGGTAACTCATCTACTAGCTTTGTTTCTGAAGTAGATCCAATATTTTCTTTCAGAATATCCTACCTAGCTTCTTTGAATATCTCTTTCGCTTTGCACAAATCAAACTTTTGTTCAGGCACTGTATAATTCCCAACTTCTTGATCCTTCTTTTTTTCATATTCTCATGTATTGGATCAACCTCTAGTAATTATGTTGATTTTCTTCCCATCCTCTTCTTTTTTTTCCACTACGATCCATTACATGTTATGGTTGTTTTGGGTCCTCTTATCCTGTATGTTTTTCAACAATGCTGGGCAGTCTTCTATTTCATGGTTTGTTGTGCGAAAATACATACATGATGTAGGTGGTTGTGGATCTCTAGCATAGTGTCCAGGTTTTAGAAAGTTGTGACACACTACTGGTCCTCAATCTCCTCCAAATCCTCTTCATCCACGACCTCCTCCTCTGAATCTGCCTATTTTTCCTTGATTATCATTGCACGGTGTATTATACTTTGATCCTTAATTATACTATGGATGCACAATATTGTACTATGGTGGTGTTGGGCACTTCTGTGCATTATTATACTGTGGTGGTGATCCAAACTGTTTTGCATTATTGTATTGTGGTTGTGGCTGAAACTGTTGTGTGGTATTATACTATGGTTGCTACGCATTGTTATACTACGGTTGTTGTGCAGGTTTTTTTGTTACATGTTCAACATGCACCCTATATGTATATGAAATCCTTTCTTTCATCACCTCCAAATTTCTACAATCCTTTTCTTCATGTCCAACGGACTTGCAAAAATTACAAAATGTACTCTTCCATATTGTTTGATACTTCTGCAACAGGGGGCAATGATAGGGATCATTCCCATGTGTTTTACAAATCTCACACCATGGTGCTCCTGAAAATAAAGGGTTTGGCATACCCTCTCCAATATACCAAGCATCTCTAAAGTTGATCCCATTTGAGACACTTTATGGAAGAAAGTGAAACACACTTGTAAGATGGGACAACCCAGCAGATAGAGAAGTAGTTTTCCCAGAGTTGCTCAGGGAAATGGAAGAGAAGATGTCAAAAATAAAGCATAATTGAAAGGTTTCTCAATATAGGAATAAAAACTATGTTGTTAAGGGAAGAATTCACAGATAATTTTTCATAGGTGATCATGTATTCCTGAAAGTGAAGGCCAACAAAAGTTCCATGAAATTGAGAAATTTTTCCAAGTTGGCAGCTCGTTATTGTGGGTCATTTGAAATCCCAGAAAGGATTGGGCCTGTAAATTATATGCTTGCATTGCCTACATCTATGTATATTAGTAATGTATTACATGTATCATTGTTGATCAATAAGTATATACTTGATGCTAATCAGGTTATTGATTGGAATTTGATTCAAGTGGAGCAAGAAGGCTCTTTTCAAGTGCATATGGTGTGCATACTAGATCAGAAGATCAAGCAGCTACGGAATCGATCCATAGGGATAGTAAAGGTCCAATGTACCTGGCACGGTCATGAGGATGCAACGTAGGAGCATGAATATGCTATGCAAGTAGAATACCCGGATCTTTTTGAAGATTTTTGAAAATCATGATGGTAATATGTAAATAAGTTGCACCGAGGACAATGAAAAAATAAGGGGAGGGGATTGTAATACCCCAAGGTCGTGCCCCAACTGAATTGTAAACATATTTTATAGGATGGTGAGCTAAGATATTATAATCTAGGAGGATTGTGTGATTAGCAGGTCGTAGAGCCTGAATGATAAGTCCAGTGAGCATATTTTTGTAGATGTAAACACTCATATCATTAATACAATACATCGTTGCGTGTAGACCGACCACGATAAAAGAGTATGGGGGACTAAGATCCACTGGGAAGGGAAAGGGAGGGCTAAGAGCCTAGGAAAGGGGCTAAACTAGAGGGATTATCTCAAAAGGAATATTTTATTATTATTTACTAAAGGCTATGGTGAGGATAATTGCTTTGTCCTAAGTCTCAAGGAAGAGGGAATGAATCCCAAGTGTTGAGAAACGACATCCAAGAGAGATATGTGCCAATGATGGTGCATGCAAATATAGGTGGGGGAAAATAGTTAGTTTTCCATCCTTTTCCCATTCACTCATGCACTCACATACAAAGCCATCCCCTCCATCGTCGACCCCTGCAACTTTCATGCACCTATGGAACCAGCAAGCACCTTGAGCTATCCAATACTTTTCCTGTGAAGCACAACACACGTGTACTTTTCCTGATTCTGTACCGTGCCTTAACAGTTTGTTTTTGTTTCCATCATTTAAGCAAAGAAGGGGCACACTTCCTGGGGTGGGACAAGCATGTATGGAATGAGAGGTTGTAGTTTGTTAGTGTGAGTTGGCTCATGGGACGCAATCCTTCTTGTTCATTGTGAAATTTCCAATTGTATCAGCCTAACCTAGGAATCCCTTTACCCGGGTGGATTTTAGTCCCAGCTCAGGGGTGACCCACTACTGAGAGTAATGAGCAACATGGTATAAGGTTGGGAGGTTCATGGAAGGTCTGCATGCAATTGGTGGTCTTCTATAAAAATATAAGTATCAATTATGTGTTCATATGCATGTTGTGTATTTGTCAATGTCGTGTATTTATGAGTTTTTCCTGTCGCTATTATATCTATAGGATTACTGTTATTTCCGCATTAATCTGTGTATTAGCAAAATGTAATTGTTTTTTAAGTTTTATATGTATGAAGTTTCGCAAGAGTTTATGCGTGCCATAGCCCAACGGGACTATGGTTGGGTATGTATATTTTTGAATATCAGAAACATGAGAAGTTCTCAATGTGGTAGTCCCCGGCCTGGGTGGCTGGGATATTACAAACATTGAGAAATTAAAGGTTAATAATTTTTTGTTCGGCCTCAACATAAACATCCATGTGAAAGTGAGGAAATTGATGCCTCAAATGATGCACGATGCAGTTCAGAAGACCATCATTGTTGAGGAAGATCTGAATAGTGGGGGTCAGGGCATGACTCCTTCAAGACAGACTGGACAGTCTCCATCGGGATTGCAGTAACATCAAACACCAGTTACACGGACTTCTAAGCACCATGATACACCCAGAGGACATATATTCTTGACATCACGATGAAAGACTCCTATGTAGAGGACTCCTTATAGAGAACCATAGAAGAAGCAACAAAAACGTTGTCCAAAGAAACAATAATAGTTTAGACCTCAATAGCATATTTGGGTCATTTTGCGATGGTTGTTTCGACGTTATGTCGTTGACATTGCGACGAATATGGAACCTTTGAAACATCGTTTTATGTCATGTGGAAATTGCGACGAACTTGAACAAACGTCGCATGAGCGACATCATAGGCAATTGTGACAAAAAAGAAATATCATCGCCAATACGACAATATAGGCAAACTATGTGAAACCAAAATTTCATCTCAATTGCTACACCCATTGCGACAACAACTTTCGTGGTTTATATAGAAAAAATTTCTCAATAATTTAATCGGTCGTCGCACTGGCAATGACAACTTTTCGTTGTTTACATAGAAAAATCGTCGCATCAATTGAAGTTGTCGTCGCATGTGTGACGACAACTTTTCGTTGTTTATATAACAAAATCGTTGCATCAATTGAATTTGTCGTCACACGTACGACGACAAATTTTCATTTTTATATAGCAAAACTGTCGCAACAATTGAAGTTGTTGTCGCACGTGCAACAATAAATTTTCATTTTTATACAGCAAAACTATCACAACAATTGGAGTTTTGTTGCACAGGCGACGACAACTTTTTGTTTTTATATAGAACAACTGTCGCAACAATTGAAGTTGTCGTTGCACAGGCGACGACATCTTTTCATTGTTTATACATAAAAACTATCGCAACAATTAAGGTTTGTGCAGCAATTGCTATGACCAATATTTTTTATATATATATATATATATATATATATATATATATATATATATATATAGATATTAGTCTGCATTTTTTATATTAATATTAATATTACCATAATAATTTTTTAATTGATATGTGATCCATTGCTCACAATTTAACAAAAAATTAATGAAGTGGAAGTGCTAGGACTGCTCTGAGCCGCTAAAGCTAGAATATGATGCCCTCTCTGTCAAATCCATGCAGAATCTGTTGAACATATGATCCTCAATTTCCCCTTTTCAAAAGAAGTATGGTGGCATGCCCTACCAGGAGAGATCCCTTATGACCAACTCCCTCCTGACATACCCACTCTGCTGAAAACCTGGGCCACCCTCTGTCCTTTCCCTCTCAAGGCCAACCCTCAAATCAAGTGTTGCTGGATGTCCCTCCCTAAACTCATCCTTTGAAAAATTTGGCTCGAAAGAAACTCTAGAATATTCAGAAATTTGACCGCTTTGCCCAACATCGTTTCTGCCAAATCCAAATCCCTACTGGGAGACTGCCTCTCCTACCTTTGGCCTTGCACCAACTCCCTTTCTCTCATATCCCCTGATAAAGATTGGATCCATAGCCTCGCTCCAGACCTCAAATCCCCCCCTCCTCTCACTAAGGATCATGAAATCTGGTGAACTACGGGAATTAGACTACTCTTGGGGGCTTGGATTCGAATCCAATAATATAGCAGAAGCTCTAAGCCTTTCGCAAGGACTTATCCAAGCCCAGAAGATAGAAATCAAAGAAATAACAGTGATAGGTGACTCTTGGATTTTAATCCAAGCTATGTTCACCAACACCTTGCCTACTCAAATGAATTTGTGCCACATTCTCAACAAAATCATGTGGCTCTCCCACTCCTTCCAAAAAATTGACTTATTTCATGTGCTCTGTCATCTCAATGCCGAATCCGACCAAGCTGCCAAAGTCGCCACCCAATTGAGCAGGGGTCAGCTCTCCCTAAATGGAACTTTCATTTTCATCCCTCTCCCCTAGTGACACCCGGTGAGTGCTCAGTTGGGCCTCCCACGAAAAGTGGCCTTCGTTCCCTCTCGACGTCATACTCGTGGCAGCCCTCCTCCACCTCCCTTGTTTTTCCCTTCTCCCATACGATAGTAATTATCTACACTGTTCATGTCCCCTCCCCTCCCCCTCCCTGTCCTTCGCCTCACATCCCTCCTACACCTCTGCACAGATCTCTTATCCCTCCTGCATGGCACTCGTTCAAGCCCACCCTCCTCCCACGGCAGCACATGAACGAGATATCGTTAAATTCAGGAAGGTGGTGAACTGCTCCTGCTCATCTTGCCTTCCCAATTCTGTCTGGTTTCTCGCCTAGCTTGAGCTCCCAGTATTTCCCCCGGTTAGTCTCTACCCATTTGCCTCGGCTAGGCCTCCCTCCTTGTCTTTGTCCACCGCTCTCTCAATGGAGTCTAGTTCCAACTCAACCACCCCCCCTAATCCCTCGCCCTCCATGGAACTCAAAATTTGTAGGCTGAAATGCACGCCTAGCGCGCATAGATAATTCCTACTCTGTCTTAACGAGGAAGGAGTTCGGAGGTTTGAAATGATGGAGGAAGATCTAATCCAGCTAAGGGAGGAAGCGGTAGAATCTCTTGCCTACAAAACTTGGCAAGCTAACAGGAAAATTGTTGATCTGAAACCAAGAATTGAAAAGATGGAAATTCAAACTATAGGACAGAGCTGCCAGACATATGCAGGGGGGAAGGTGACCACAAGTGCAAGCTCCTCCATCCCGGGATGGAAGGTTTAATCCTGAATTCCTCTTTCCTGGAATTAGCTCTTTTTGGATCTCTGTTCTCTTCTTTTTAAGTTGGATTATAGGCCCTTATGCAAATCAGGCAATCACGTTGTAAGTCGGTTCTTATTCTGAGTTTAGTTATATTTTGGACTCTTGGTTGTTATGGGAATTCTAGGACTTTATAGCATGGCAACCCCTTTTGTAATCTCGAAGCTCCTGCACTGATCGCAGGGCTGAATTGTGTAAGTTTTCTCTACAGTGGTTATACCACTGGTTTTAATATATAAACCCCTTTCTTGTGTAAAAAAAAAAATATTACCATAATAGACTTAAGACTAGTCTATTATATAAAGGTTCACAGTCATTCACATGATAAGTTTCAAAGGCATAATTAAAATATGTTTCTCTCTTTCATATGGTAGCTAACAACAAGAGAAAATATGTATTATACCATGTCATACATAACACTATTGCACATTTTCTATATGATCATTTCATACCTTCTCATTATGAAGAGTTTCATACAACCCATTCAAAACTATCATTCAAAGTAAACAACATAGCATAACCTTCAAGATGGAGACAACTAGTTAAAAATGGTATTATCCAAAGCATAACAAGTACAATTTCATGTTCAACAATTAAACACATCCATGCATTCATATCAATAGACATGCGTTCAAATTAATGGACATATACAATTCTATTCATGAATAATAACTTCATTCTGCATAAATAAGAGGTCTACTCATTCAATGCATACATGACACTCAAGGGTGGTTACAACTAAGTCTTGTTAACAATACAAATATACCACCAAATATTATTGGTTTAACATCAATCAAACTCATTCATAGTATCCCTAAAACAAATTCCTCTTACCAGACATCTACAACACCATGGATGAAAGGTATCTTCACTTTTAAACATGACAATCCTTAGGAACAAGGTTAATACATTTAAACCCATATACACTAAATAAAGGTAAGGATCATAAATCTATCAACCTCTTAATCTTCTAGGTAAAGAACCCATCAATCAATAGGCCATTGAACATGTGAATCAATAATGCATAACATTTATACATGTCAAAACCTCCAAAGGGTGGACACCATTAAGTCCTAATGCTAATACCAATGAATGATCAAATATAAGCACTTACATCAATATTAGACATCTTCATACTGGTTACAAAATAATCTCTAATCAACAACTTCATATAGTTATGAATATGAAGGAAAAAACCAGTTTCACTTATTCAAGAATAATTGGTTATGTTAATATGGCATCAAAAACACTATCATTCACTATGATTTAGCCCATACAGGTCCATGTTGCCCGCCTCTAGTATTAATATTTTAGGCTAGAATTTTAATATTAATATTAATATTACCATTTTAATATTAATATTACCATATCCTCCAAGTGGAACATGGTTTCTCCTATAATTCCTTCGATAATGGGGATAGGTCTCAATGCCTTGATAATGTGCATGAGAGGACAATAAATCCCTTAGGCTCTAAATGAATCTTTCAGGGACCTACAAGGTCCATGGACAATGCCACAAACCACAAAACATGTCCTATATAAGATATCATTATCATTAGAGTGGTATGTGGATGCCATTAGAAGGTTTTATGCATTAGGGATGGGTATTAGAGCCTTGACCATGGTTGGGTCAGAATTCGAGGGAATTAGGACCTAAGTTAATATTCTTGATCTAATAGACCATGATCAAGGCCTCAAACTACAACATAGTTCCTTTAAAGTGAATCGTTGTCATATAAGTAGGATATGGGTATAATAATGAGTTTTTTCATAGTAGGAATGGGTCTCAAGAACTTTACCATAACAAAGAGAGGACAATAAGGGCCTTATTCCATAAATGGATTTGTAAGGCTCAATATTCATGAACATCACCTTCAACATAATCCCTTTAGAGGAAATATTTTGCCTCCAAGTTGAATATGTGTACCATTATGAAATATTTTGCATTAGGGACATCTGCATTAAGTAATTATCCATGGTCAAGGAGGAAAATAAGGCCCTTGGGTCATTTATGAATCCTTTAGGGATTAAGGGACATAATCAATGCCCTAAACCACATAACATGTTGTCTATAGGCAATCATGAACCTTTGAGTGAGATATGGGTATTGTTATAATATTTTGTGTATCAAAGATGGCTATGAAGTATTTAACCATGGCTGGGGGATAAATCCAAGGAACTGGGCCTTGAAAAAATATTTTTGGGTTAATAGGCCATGATTAAAGCCATGAACTACAACATGAGACATTTAAAGGGGATCTTTTGCATACGGGTTGAATGAAGTTTCCATTAGGATTTTTTGTGTATTGGGGATTTATGTTTTGGCCTTGACCATGATTAGGTGATGAAAATAGGGTCCTTAATCCATAAAGTATGATCAAGGCCTTTAACTACAACATCATACCTTTAAATGGGATATTTTTCGTATGAATGAGAAAGAGTTTCCATTAGGATTTTTTGTGTAGCCGGGATGGGTCTTTGGGCCCTGACCATGATTAGGGGATGAAAATAAGGTCCTTAATCCATAAATGAGTGTAACTAGTTGGCGCAAACCCCCAACTCTCGGGTCGAGGTCCGCACAGGATCTTTCAACTTAGCCCTTAGAATCTGACTGACCCTCTTAATTTCCTCTCGGGGAATTATTCACTCACCCTCTCCGAATATAGTTCACAGGCCCTCCTGAGTTATGCCTACGCGATCATTCACCAGCATCAACCCCGCGATCAAACCCCAACTGTCATTGGGACTTTTTCCCTTTTCTTTTTGGGATACCAGATTTCGCGATTTCGCAAAATCCGTTGTTGAGCGCCTTGTCCCTTCAACCTCTGAAACCCGAAATACTAAAATCTTGACTCAACTTGCCACTGATTTCAGCTTTTCACTCTTCGCGATTTTGGGAGTCGCGATGTCGTGCAACTCTACCTCTCGACTCCTGGGTTCACGAAACCCAAATTACAGAAATCCCGAAAAGTCCACCCTCATCCTTACTACACTTCGCGACTTCGGGATTTCTTTAGTACTATGTATCGTTCCTTTATCAATAGGGTTCCTGATATGCCGAATCCCGAAACACCGAAACACTAGTGTTCCACTTCCAAGGAAAATCAATAGTTGTGGTTCTTCCCTTTGATCCAACAGTTAGCGCGATTTCGCGTACTGAGAGTTTGTAAATCTTGTTCTCGAACTCTCTGTCGTGTATACCTTTCGAAACCCGAATCTCTGAAATGTCGAAATGGTTTTTGCCTCTTTCGTGATTTCACGAATCTTGTCGAGAGGGTTCCTGACTTTTCAAGTGTCCCCTCGAACTACGCTTTTCTCTTGACATGGTCTCCTACCACCTGTCACCTTTTCCAGGTTTCAGAACTTGAACCACCTTTCGACAACCCCCTTTATTTTGGGTTTTCGGGTACCGGGAGTTCGAAACTCTCAACCCTAATCTTGTTTCACTATGACCCCTGAATTCCCGAACCCCATTTTGTCGAAATGTCGAAACACACTTCCTCAATTTCCTTTGCATTTCGCGATTTCGGTACTTCTGATGTGGAGTGTTCTGCCTCTTGTCAACGGGAATGACGAAAACCCGATTCTCGAAATCCTGACAAATACTTTATCGCAACTTCTGATTTAAGACTTTCCTCCCTACTGAATCTCGATCACCCATCCTCAGGACTTCTGAAACCCCAAAATTCGAAGTTTCGAATTCCGAACTTGTCACTCTTTGACTTCACACACGAAACCTCCTTTCGCATTTCGGGAACTTGATCAACCAAGGTTTTGTCTTGCACTCTGGGATCCTGAACTCTGAATTCCTGAAATGATCTGACGGATTGAATAGGTCATGATCAACGGTCCACATTGATCCTTCCTTTTGAAGGATAGATCTATCCAACGCTTACTCCCCTGCAACTTTCCTATATCCTATGGTCCCTGCTACTTCGGGAGTTCTCCTCGGAGAATTTCGACCATTCAATCTCCTCCTCAAGAACCTCTGGTTCAAAATCAACTCTGTGATCCTTATCTATGAGATGACTTCTACACAGAACTTGGACTTCCTTCTTTTTCTTGAATGATTCAAAGGCCCTAACCCTTCTGATCTTTCTTCGCAACTCATGTCTTCTAAAAGACTTCTGCATGCACTCCTTGTGACACTTCTTCAAATATTCCTGAATATTTGAATCTCTTGACTCTGTGCAACTCTGCAACAATAGTCCTTCAATCTCTCAACCTTAGTTGATAAGTTCTAAGGTCTCGACCTGCCCACGCACAACTTGCACGGCGTCGGTGCTTGTCTTGCACTTCTACTGGAATGAGAACAACGGTATCCCTTCTGAGATTTCAGAGATAAACTATGAACCCAGTCAACACACACCTTACGGACACTTCCACTGCACTCCTTGCAAGAAATTATGTCAATAAGAGAAGCAATTGAAACTCATTCCCTTACTCTCTCTCAGACTTCAAACACTTAACATGAAATCATACATACAAGGCATAAAAGTACATTCAAAACATAGAGAATAATATAAACATAAGCATAACATTCAGCGTGTATACACAGGAAGCATTATAACACCATGAGTCTGAATCAAAGATTCATATATTAATTCAGAACTTTTGTACATGGGTTCTTCTCTACAACTCTTTGCTTCTTCTCTATGCTAATGTGCTTAATCTTACCATATATGATTTATACAATGATACAAAGGTGAGGGTTTCTATAGTCATTTTCCCTCCAACTCCTAAAACTGTCTAATCTAGAATTTAAATCTACCCACTTTCATTAACTGGAATAAATGCCTCTACATCCTACAGATGAGAGTGAATCGCTCATGATCTATTTACAATATGGAGGTACGCCTTCTTAACTATTTCATTAATTTCTGTGCATCCAAACTTTCAAAAACATTTCAAAACATTTTTTTGTTTTTTCTGACATGTGCCAAAATGTGATGTTGTTCACCCCAGTTGTCTTCCGCCTCCATGCTTTCTTGTTACTGACGATGCTCATGCATCATACTCCCTCACTT
This sequence comes from Picea engelmannii, assembly GCA_009831015.1. Taxonomy (NCBI): domain Eukaryota; kingdom Viridiplantae; phylum Streptophyta; class Pinopsida; order Pinales; family Pinaceae; genus Picea; species Picea engelmannii. Next base: position 22,564 of record ML797295.1, on the reverse strand, counting down.
GAAAATTTTCATGGACTCCTATTGATAAGCTCTTGCACGGTCTGTCCATGCTTATGAATTTCTACTTCATTCTCCCAGCTGGAATCTTCAACTGGATGTCCCTTCCATTTGATCAAGTATTCAAAATATTATTTTCTCCTAGTCCTCTTGCTGACTCTCTTGTCAAGTATACTTTTCATCTGTGGCTTTTCATCTACAGGAATTTGTTTATTCCACTGAACCTATGTCTGTTCACTGTCTTCTTCATCTCTATAAGGGTACAAATCCGAGATGTTGAATATCGGTGAAATTTTGATCCCATCGGGTAATTCAATCTCATATGCATTTGCAACAAATTTCTTCACGACCTTGCATGGTCCAATCTTATTCATTTTTAGTTTGTTATATGTTCCCCTTGGTAACCTTTCTTTCTTTAGATGTGCAAGAATCAGATCGTCGACTTCAAATTGAAGTTCTCACCTGTGTTTATCTACTCTGCGCTTGTACTCTTGAGTCGAATTATGCAATCGCTCCTTGAATTGGTTATGAAGCTCCTTCATCCCTTCTGCAAAATCCTCTACACTAGCACTCCTGAATTCAATTTGTTCCGAATATTTCAATTTAGAAACTCCTCATGGCTACTTTCCATACATAATTTGGAATGGACTCTGCCCTGTGCTTCTGTTAAATGAATCATTGTAAGCAAATTCCGCCTGTGGTAGAATGTGATCCCACTGACTGTGGTGTTCAGTCACTAGGCTCCTTAGCAAATCTCCCAATCTTATGTTTACAACTTCTGTTTTCCCATCCATATAAGGATGATAAGCTGAGCTAAATGAAAAATTTGTCCCCAGCTTCTTCCATAAATTCCTCCAGAAATGTCCTACAAACTTGGTGTCTCGATCTGAAACTATACTTATGGGTAAGTCGTGAAGTCTGATGACTTCTTTGAAAAACAAGTTCACAATATGGGTCGCGTCACTGGTTTTCTGACATGGTATAAAATGTGCCATCTTTGAAAATTTGTCTACCACCACAAAGATCAAATCAAATCCTCTTTGTGTCCTTGGCAGCCCCAATATAAAATCCATGCTCACTGCATCCCACGGCCTCTCTGGTATGGGTAATGGCTAGTATAACCCTGTGTTTTGCCTTTTTCCCTTTGTGTGCTGACAAATTCTACATCTGTCCACAAATATTTTGACATTGGTCCTCATCCCTAGCCAAAAATATGAGCCATTTAATTTTGAGAATGTTTTGTCCTAACCGAAATGTCCGACAAATCCTCCACTGTGTTTTTCTTTCAACAGATTCTCCCTCATGGAGCATTTTGGAATACATAATTGATTGCCTCTGAATAATAATCCATCCTGGATCATACATTCAGTCCATTGATTTTTGTCCCTGAGAATTGGATTCTCAGATGCCTCATATCCCTCTCTGAAATCTGGGCCATCTCTGTACATGTCCTTGAGGTTCTCAAAACCCAATTTTTTTACTCTGAATTCCTGCATCAACAAACATTTCCTGCTCAAAGAATCAAAAACTTTGTTAGCATTTGCATAAATATGTTTAATTACAAAAGTAAAATTCTGCATGTATTCAACCCATTTAACATGTCTTTGGTTCAACTTCTCCTATTGAGTCACGAATTGTAAAGCATGATTATCATTGTACAAAACAAACTCTTTAGGAACCAAATAGTGTCTCCACTTCTTCAGTGCCTGTATGACTGCATAAAATTCCTTGTCATATGTTGAATATTTAATCTTTGCTTCATTCAGTTTCTCACTGAAGTATGCAATCAGTCTGTCGTCTTGGCTCAAGACCGCTCCAATTGAAAATCCTCTTGCATCACACTTGACCTGAAACATCTTGTCGAAATCTGGAAACACCAAAATTGGTTGTTCAGTAATCTTCCTTTTCAACAGATTGAAACTGTTCTCTTCTTCATCTGTCCAGTGAAAAGATGTATGTCTTTTCTTCACCGTGTCCATCATCGGTGCGCTAATTCCACTAAAATTTCTTATAAATTTCATGTAGAAACTAGCCAATCCATGAAAGCTTCTAACTTCAAATATACTCTTCGGTGATGGCCAATTCTTAATCGCCTCTACCTTATCTGGATCCATTTTCATCTTATCTGCGGAGATAAAAAAACTGAAATAAATGAGTTATGTCCTCATAAATGTTGATTTCTTCATATTTATCAACAACTTCTCTTGTTGTAGTGTCTTCATCACTGTAGCCAAATGCTTCAAGTGCTCTATTTATGTTCTACTGAAAATTAGTATATCGTCAATATATACAATGACGAATTTCCCTATAAATTCCTTCAGGACTTCATTCATCAATCTCATGAAAGTGTTGGGCGCATTGGTTAAGCCAAACGGAATAACAAGCCATTCATACAGCCCTTCATCTGTTATGAATGTTGTCTTCCATTCATCACCTTCTCGCATTTCTATTTGATGATATCCACTTTTCAAATCAATCTTTGAAAAATATTTTGCTCCACTCAAGCAATCCATCAAATCTGTAAGAACCGAATTAATTTAACATCCATTAATTCCATAAACTGAAACAATAATTTCTACCTGATTTCAGTAACTCAGTAACTTCTTATAAATTCAGCACATACGCATATAAATTTATCATAACGAATAATTATTCCATAACATAAATAAAACAAATACGTAATTTAAAATACCTTGGTCTGATGCTAACCCTCCGCTTTCCACTTGCCTTGTTGACCTTCCTGCTGCTTCCTTGCCCAGCTTGAAGCCACGAACCAACTCTGCCCAAAACCGAGTTTCCACCCTACCAACTAGGAGAACTACCTAGCTCCAGGATACCATATGGATATCCTAGCCCCCGTGCACAAAACCCCCAGAAAACCGGTGCCCCCTGTACTAACCCTTCTCGACTACAAAACTCCAACTCCCCTGCACAATCCAAGAGAACCCTCCAAAAATAAAATTTCTCGTAGAATGATAATCCCTGCCTTCGTAAAACTCCTCCCCTCATATCCCTCCTCCACTTCCCTTTCACCTCCTTTACTTCCTTACCTACACATAGTTAATGCCCCTTATCCAATTATTTATTATTTTATCCTTTCGTATTTATTATCTTATCTTATCCCTTATTAATATCTTATCCTTATATTTAATGTCCTATCCCTTCCCGAATATGTAAGTCTTTAAAAAATTAAACTTATTAACCCCCTTTAATTCTTTACTCAATTAATTAATGATTATTAATTAATCCTTGACAGACATGAACAAGTAATAAACAATAATTAATTAGTTAATACTATTTAAGAAATAATTATTGTTTAGCTAACTTTTTAGGACAGTTAGATTATTAAATTAATTATAATTAATAATCCTATACATCTATTTAAGCAAGGTCGTTACATACACCCACCCTTCAGAAAACTTTGTCCCGAAGTTAAGGTATCTTATGGTACAAAGGAAAAGAAACATGGTTCACACATTCATAACAATTAACCGACACTATCAGTAAGTAAGTCAAGAAAACTCATACATACTAGTGTATATGTACAAGAAATGCATGT
>ML797294.1:178671-199788 GCA_009831015.1 Picea engelmannii | reverse complement strand
ATAATTGCATACTAAGTGCAATGGTTGAATATGTTTGGTAAGTACATGCATATATATTATTGCATGGAAATAATTATGTTGATGGCTGAAATGTTGCTAACCCCTGAAATTGAGAACATTTTAGGAACTTTTAAACACTGCAATAGGAAAGTTACAAGCCAGGTAGTCACAAGAATGGAGACTACATAAAATTTTATGTTCAGAAAATTGAAATAATGAACTTACTGTTGTTAACTGTGGACATGCATATGCATAGAATGACGAGTCATTCTATTGGTCAAGTTGTTTGGTAATTGTTATTGAATTGCCAGGTGTAGAAATTCTAAGATTATTGCATAAGATGCTGTACATATTGAATTATGATGTACAAAAAATACCGACAATTTGTTGGCAGCATGCAAGAAGAAGTCTTGCAGGAAAATTGTAGGCAGTTTTGTGCCTGTGGAAAAATCACAGGGATGACTGCATTCATAATGTGGCAACAACCAAGATGAATCATGAAATAGGATGTCATGTTTTGGGAATAAAAGTTGAATTTTCTTTCGAATTAATTGGAATTCCTAAATGAATTCTTGTATGTTCTCTCATGATAACTACATGTCGTTGATGTAGATGAGATGATGTTGATAAAAGTTAAAATGTTGGCTACAAAGAGTATCTTGGGAAGATGCTTCTTGGAAACCTTTGAGGGCAGTTGGAACTCCTGGAGCCACGGTGCTCTAAGACTTCCGGTCCGGCCTGTTGCCAAGCCCAAGGAAGGGAGGTGTAGCACTGATGGATTGTGCTTGTGAAGGTGCATACTCCCGGGTGGACAGGCATGTGGGGAATGAGAGACCGTTGGTTGAAGTACTACCGAGGTTTGAATGGTGGGAGTGATACTGAGGTCTGGTACCTTGGCCTAGACCATGTCGATAAGGATTGTGGACCATGGCTATCTTGGGAAGCCATTGCTCGATGGAGTCATAGCTCTGCCACGGGGTGGAAGGTCTCTCAATCAAAAGATAAGTACAATTCTCTATTTATTCTATGTTGTATATGCTGTATATAGTTTTAATGTTAATGAATTTGTTTGTATATACATACATATACATTGCATATATGGTTTCATTACTGCATCCATCACTATACTTAAGGTGTCTCATATTTCATTACTTAAGAAATATATATACCTGATGCTAATCATGTAATCGATTGGAATATGATTCAGGTGGAACCAGAAGGTGTCCTGCAAGTGCATCCTGTGCGCATATTGGACATGAAAAACAAACAGCTCCGAAATCGAGCTATAGAACTTGTAAAGGCCTAGTGGACCTGGTACGGTCCTGAGGACGTGACATGGGAGCATGAAGAGGTTATATGGGCAGAGTACCCACATCTTTTTGAAGATTTTGAAAGGCTTGCAAAGACAGTGTAAGTTGCACTGAGGACAGTGCAAAAATAAGGGGAGGGGGATTGTAGTGTCCCCAAGGCCGAGCCCTGTTGTAAACCAAGTTCTGAAAGGAATTGTGATTATGTTTTATAGGCTGGTGAGCCAAGTTATTATTAGCTGGAGACTTATGTGTTTGTTAGGCCAGGGAGCCTAAGTGTTGAAGGCCAGGAGCCTGCTGTTGTACTTGTGTGTATGCAGAACATTTAATAAAATATAAACACTGCCAGGTGCAAACCGATAACGATGAATGAGTGAAGGGGGAATGAGCATCCACAGAGTGGGCAAGGAATTAGGGGTTGGAAGGTGGGAAAAGGAGCTAAGTGTTGAGCCTAGGGGCTAAGCCTAGGGGGGCTTAATCCTGGGATTGATATTTTAATATTATCCCAAAGAGACATGTGCATTTATGTTTTATCCTAAGTTTTGGCAAGAGAGGATGTACAAGGGTGATGCGTGCTGGTGGAACGCATGCAGTTCCAAGGGTGACAAGTCTCAGCCCTGGTGCATGAAAATAAAATGACCAGGAGGAGTCATGAGAGGGATTCTCCTCCATTCTACCTGACGGTTTGAAGGTGAACGATCAGACCTCTGCAAAAGAATACCCTGGTGCATCCCTAAAAGATGAAAATCTTGGGTTGACTTCTGAGATAGCCGGTACAACCCCTGTCTGAACAGTTCGAACTTGTGTTGACCCTACGTGGATTGTTTGTCACGCATCCCCGACAACCAGACCGTGAGTCTATTCTATGTTGGCGGATTAGGAAATAGAAGTGACCAGCCATTGTTGAACCTGTTGGAAAGCCCATGTATGTTTTCCCCATGAGTTGTTGTGACCACGCAGTGATGGATTGCGTGGGTTCTTGTTGGCCAGTGGTGCAACACTCTCTCCAGGTGAGAGAGGTGATTGATGTTGGAAGAACAGGTTGTTGGCCTATGAGAGATTCTCTCCAGGTGAGAGAGTGTGCGAAGGAAGGAGAGGACTCCTGGAAGGAACCCTGTAGCTACCACATAGCTTGGAGACTTCCGGTCCAGCCTGTTCCTGTAACCCAAGGAAAGGGAGATTAGCAGCCGAAGGACTGTCCAGGTGATAGAGAAGGTGTATACTCCTGGGGTAGAATAGGCATGTGGGGAATGAGGGTCTATGGGCAGTGAGCGTGGGAGGTTCCTTGGAGAGAATCCCTTCCTTGTGGTTGTGTGTTGTTTTCCCTGTAACCTCAGCCTAGCCTAGATGGGTGACCCATTGCTGAGTTGATGAGCAGTGTGGTCTAAGGCTGGGAGGTTCGTGGAAGGCCTGCACTTGGTTGGTGGAATCTACCATTGTTACAAGATAAGTGTCTAACTATGTTTTATCACTTTTTATCATGTCTCTACTGTATACGTTATCATGTTTTCTGCTGTGTATATGAATTAATATGAAAAGCTAATTGCTTGTTGATTATGGCAGTAATTCATATGAATACTCTGTGTTGAATGTGTTTATTGTTTAAATGCATGTGGATTGTATAACATCTGTATAAAGTGGTGTTATAGTTTTCGTTTAAGAGCGATTAAACCTTAGTAGCAGAAAAGGTGCACTACAGTTTGGTATCAGAGTGATTAAACATAGTATCAGAAAGTGGCGCAGCGGGTGCGTGATACAAGGACATATACTCTATATGCCTTTAATGTTTTGTTGTATCTGACAAATATATCCTTCTTACCTGAAGGATCCAACTTTGTCCTTTTGTCCTTGGGAATATGAATATACACTGGACAACCAAATATCCTTAGGTGACTAACCTCTGGAACGTTTCCAGAAAATACTTATTCTGGATTTTTATTTTCAAGAACTTTATGAGGAATTATGTTCTGTACATATACAACCATCCTTGACGCTTTTTCCCAAAGGTACATTGATAAGTCCTGATCATGAATGATGGCTTTAACTGCTTCCATAACTGATCGATTCTTTCTTTCTACAACACCATTTTGTTGAGGATTGTATGGAGTAGAAAGATCCCTCTTAATCCCAACTTCTCTACATAATTCCTTGAATTCACTAGATGTGAAGTCTCCTCCGTTATCAGATCTTAAAACATTTACTTTTCTCTTGGAAAGATTTTTAACAAGAGCTTTAAATTCCTTAAACTTACTAAAGACTTCATCTTTATTCTTTAAGAAATAAATCCAATTTTTGCGAGAAAAGTCATCAATAAAAGAAACATAGTAAACATACCCGCTAAGTGAAGTGGCTGACATAGGTCCACACACATATGAATGAATTAGATCCAAAACTCCATTTTCTTTACTGTCACTACTTGGAAAAGGATTTTTTGTGTTCTTTCCTTGTGCACATCCTTTGCACACGCCATCGTGGAACACTTCAATTTCTGGAAGGCCTGTCACCATCTTGCTAACAACTGGAAAGGCTTTATAGTGAATATGAGCGAACCTTCTATGCCACTGTTCACATGGGTTTATAGTAATGTGTACTAAGGCTTGATCTGCATTTCCTTTTAACTTGTATAACCCATCTTCATGTATACCAATTATAATAGCATCATCAATATTCTTTCCTCTCGACCACATAAGAACTTAGCCATCAAAAAAATCTGCTCAAAATCCTTTCTCTTCCAATCCTGATGAGAAGAATATTTCTTGGTCAAATTTGAAAGAGAGTCTTTAAAACCAGTCATGTTCCTGGAGGCACCACTATCCACAAGCCATGTTTCATCATCATAATTTACTGAATTAGTAAGAGCTTCCACCAAAACATACTCTTCATTTGAATCTTATTTTATTTCTCTCTTGAGAACAGGTTCATCATCTTCAACAATATGAGCATTATATCTTTTGTTTTTCCTGCTTTCTTTGACCTATTTTATGAGAGGGCAATCTCTGGCAAGATGTCCCAACTTTTCACAACAAAAACATTTGAGTTTAGAATAGTCTCTCTTACCTTTCTCAAATTTATGAAACTTCTTCTGTGGAGGATGATTTTCCTTCTTTTTCTTTTCTTTCCTGAAATGGGCTGCAAGAGCTTGATCTTCATCATCACTTAGCTTTTATTCTCTTGCTTCCAAACTTGCTTCTTCTTGGACACAATCTTCCCATAGACTGCTAAACTTTGTTAACTTACTCCTTGAATAGATTTCTCTTATGAAAGAGTCCCATGACTTTAGAAGTCCATTCAAAGTAGTCATTACTAACTCAAATTCTTCAATTAAGTCACCGATAGCTATAATTTGTTCATTAATTTGAGAAATTCTTGTAAAGAAGGCATGAATAGATTCAGACTTCTTCATCTTTACATTTTTGAGTTGAGTCCTCAAAGCCATCTTTTTGTTTATGTTCCTTCCTTCATATAGACGAGATAGAGCATCAAACATCTCTTTGGGAGTCTTCAAGGATGATACATGAGGAATAAGATGGTCTTTTATAGAATATGCAATTATTCTCTTTTCCCTTATCAGATTCTTCTTGTACTTGCCTTTAGCTTCTTCTTCCTCAAGTTCTGCAACCTCTTCCATAACATAATCTGATAAGTCATTTTATTCCAAAACAAGGGATATTCTGTACTTCCATGCTTTGAAGTTATTAGGTCCCTCAAGTTTCTCATCAAGCTTAGTGCTTGACATCATCTTTTCCTTGTTTTTGACTTCCTTCAAAAACTGAAATACTGTAGTCTCCTTCACAAATATAATAACTCTCTGTAGAAATGGTTTCTTTCAGGGAAGCTCTGATACCATGTTGAAAACCTGATGCATGTAGGTAAATTTAAAAATTTACAGCATACAACCAACATACCAATACATATTACATATATCAAGATCACTGAAAGTGAGACAATCCCAGAGAGAACACAAGTATACCCTGGGAAACACTCTTGGGGTAGAAAACCTAGAAAAAACTTCTCTTTAGATTCTTCAACAAAGTAACTAGCTAGGACTAACTAGCTAGGACTCAGAGGGCTGAAACAATACCTCTGTTTCAACACTTACAAACTTCACAAATAACTTAACTAACACTTATAGTAACAACTTGACAAACTCACCAAAAGATAAATGACTTTACTTCTTGTTGTAGCAGAGTTATGGCAACTTTAACATAGTATTTGTAGCAGCCTTATATCAGGAAGGAACATGAGAAGACTCCAACAACTAGCAGCCATATACCAGCAGAAAATACTTCAGCAAATAGATGCCTTGCCTCAACAAAATACTCCAACAAAACAAAGATACATAAATGGTAAGTGAATGCCCATTTTTATAGGTTGGTTTGGCTGCCTTAAACAGCCCCATAAGAATGTATGATAGTTGTATAACAACTGTCATACTTTCTCTCCTTTGTCTTCCAAGAGTCACCTCCTAAAGTTCCCAAGAGCCACCTCTTAAAGTTCCCAAGAGCCACCTCCTAATGCTCCCAAAGGTCACTTAATTTTTCTCTTATAGAGGCTACCCTAAACAATTGTCTTAAGATTGTATGAAAGTTGTTATACAATTTTCATACCACCACCCTAAGAAACCCCCCTAAGCTGGACACTCCAACCATCCTAAGCAACCCTCTTAAGGAGCCTCCCTAATCTAGCCACTACAACCTCCCTAAGCATCCCTCTTAGAGGTGCTATGAGGTTGACACATGGAATATGGTTTTCTTGGCATAAGGTTGACACTTGTCATGTGTTTGATGCTTCACATAAAGTTAACACTATATCAAAACTTTATTTACATGGTTAGTTACAATAGGGAAAATAACTTCCAAAGATATATAAGTCAATAGCCAGGTGGGCAATGTGAAGGGGCCATTTGATCCCGTAAACTGCTAGGAGGGCAGAGGAGACATTCCAAATTTCCAAGTGGGCAAGGGAGAAAAGATGAGATCAACTGAGAGTTCACGTCAGCAGGGGGTGTTGACATATGGAGAGGAGGAAGAAAGGCCTCATCGATATGAACGTTCATGCAGAGATGCAAGCCGCGTGAATGAATATGATGACAAGTTGGAAACTTTCACCACAAAGGAGAAGGATCAAAGAAGCATTCTGGTCATTGGAGGAGTCGAGATATTCCTTCCAAGAAACCAAGGAGATGTTAGCATAGGTGTTGTAGATGCAACAAAAGGACAACAAGCTGAGACTATCATAGAGGAGGAGGAGAAGATACTGAAGTTTGTCCCAACAGAAGAGGAGCACCCAGTTTAGTTACTCACTTAGTGGGAGATGGATTTAAATGCACTAGAGGATTGGTTGGACAGTCCAAAACCAGATGGTGGCTGCCATGAAATAGTCATGCCAAAGGAGACTTACTAGCATGATTTGCAGTTGGAGGAAGATGGAATGGAACCGGCCAAATAACTAACATGAGTTAGTCTATGAGAAGAGGTGGTTGAACAACAGTTCAGAGAGGAGACTGTGGAATTGGATTTTGTAGCAGAGTGACCAGTCAATGTCACAAGGGATGAAAACAACATGGGAGTTCAGGGTGATCCACCCATAGAGCATCATGAAGAGTTTCAACCAAGTAAACTGCACAAGGTGAACTAACCGATGGAGTAGTTGGAAGAAGCCGTAGAGGAGATACAAAGGATGATGTTGAGGTCAGCAGAAGAAGCGATCAACAATGAGAAGTTGGATAGGAAATAACCTGCACGAGCAACAAGAAAGATGAAGATACAACAACAAAATAAAAGCAGAGGAGCAAAAGGACAACTCTAGGAGAAAGTTTGGGATCCAGGAGGATTTCAACAGAGCTAGGAAGCTCATGAATTTTTGTAGCCATGGAGTATGATGCAGGAGCATCGCTCTACCTCAGCACGCACCAACTGATTAACATTAGTGGTGCACACTCAAAGAAGGGAGAGGTGTCGCCCTCTCATTTTTCCTTCGAAAATCTAAATCATGATCAAGGCAATTAATTCTTATAGGTTGGAAGAGCCAAGTTGTGCCTTCGCACAAGCTAGAGATAAGGTCTCCATTAAGTGGTTGACGGTAGGAGGGATATGCATCCGATTCGAATTAGATTTCCATCATTGTAATCTGTCCATTAGACAGGCGTTTTGAATGGTGATTAGACACCACTAGCTTAGCTTGGAGGGAAGCTCGTCAAGCACCTCTTGTATAAAATCTTGTATTGTTGCCAGTAGATAGAGATGAAATATAGGCATAGGAAGTAGTCGTAGAGTTGAGACTCAGTTGTAGTCTCGACTCATATATTGTAATGGGCATTCCACCATTAATAGAAAAGAAGAATTTTTCCTGTTTTCCAATTTCTGTGTAATGGCTGTTTTGTTGTGAATGTCATTTGTATTCATTTGAGGTGTATATGTATGCTAGAAATCGTCTGCAGGGATAGAGATACAATCTTCTATATGTGAGTGTGTTGGATTAAGTATGGTTCTCAAGGATAAGTGCAAGGAGTGCGCGACAAAGGGTGGAAAATTTGTGAGCCGATGCTAGGAGTGCGTGTTTGAACTCGTTCGAGTCAGAAGAGAAGCTGCCAGGAGGGCACACTAGGATAATTCACAGACTCAGAGGTAAATTTCGAGGTGGTTAGGTACCTTGGAAGGAAAGACTATGTAGGAGGAAGCACAATGCAGAGTTACTGAATACTCTGTAATACTCTACAAGGAGGGCATAGAGAAAGTATGTGAGTGTAGAAGAGTAATACATTTTGAAGTGTTGGAATCCTTAAGAGAACCCCAAGGTCGCTGAACACTCTGAGGAAGGAAGGATTTTCAAGAGTGCATCGACAAAGGAAAGGATATGCCTTAGGAATTTTTGAAGGGCTCATGGAGAAGTCGTCTAAAAGATTAGCTGAGCGCAAGAAGTGCACCAAGGATACTGTAAGTTCATCTTACAAGCTCAGGAGGAAGGGCATTGAGTTTCCAAGAGGGCATGAGAAATTCCATTGAAGGACATAAAGGAACTGAGAACCTCAAATATTTCAAGCTGAGCAATGTCTCAGAAGGACTAGCACAAAACTTTGCAAGGAGTGCAGAAGAAGGTCGATAATAGTCTAAGTCTCGGGCATAAATTTTGCTAAGTGTGCAAGAAGGTTGAGGACTTGATGAAGTCCCAAAGATCATGAAATCATCCATTTTCGAGAGGAGATAGGTGACAAAATATTAGGAGGTCTGGGATCTATAGCTCCGAGAGGTTTTCCAAGAGAAAATAGAGATCTTCGCAAAGTCACAAAAAGTGGTTTGAATCTAGACCGTTGGATCTGGAGAGGACGCGTGGAAGTGATCCGACGATTCAGAGGAAGAGCACTCTGGAAGATATCTGAGGAGAATAGTGAGAGACTCCCGAAGGACGGAGTTTGAAGAGATTGCATCCATTGATTGAAAGGAGGGATGGGGACTGTTGATCCTCGCGTCATTTGAGTTTGTTGATTCAGAGTTTGGGAATGTAAGAGTTGGTTGTTGTGGAAGGAGACAAAGACTGAAACATGATCACTTTGTGTGATTTAGCCTCGGGACACAACCCGAGGTCACGTGACAGAAAGGGTCTGGCACAAAGAGATAAGTGTTGCCACCAACTTTCTTCAAAGGGCCAAGAATAGAGCCATGGGGTTAAGAGGACCTGCACTTTGGGGAAGGAAGGACCTGTGATAGAGTTTGTTGGGTTCCAACAAGAAGCCTAAGAGTCAATCTGAATCAGGTGTTTGAAAATGACCCTAGACCAAGAGGTCGACCAACCCCGAGGGGGTGGGAGGTCTGTGCCAGAGTGGTATCAGAGCATATAATTGAATTATGTAGGCAAGGGAGACAAAGTGTGATACTCTGTGGGAACTGTTGCAAGGTGTGCAACAAATGGTAAGCTTCCAGGTGGGATGAAGCTGAAGCAATATGGTCATTGAAAGTCATGAGTGTGGTCGAGGAGAAGTTTTCCTGTAGAAAAGAAATGCAAAGATGGACAAGGAGCTCAGTGAAATCTGAGCAAAGATAGATATGCTAGCACTTAAGATGCAACAAGAGGCAAGAGTGTAATGGAAGTACGCATTTCCTTTGAAAATGACAGCTAAGTGGCCTATTCGGATGTTGTTGGCTCGAAGGAAACAACAGATGTTAAAAAGGTGGTTGAGATATGTCGAAAACCCCAATTGCGAGGGAAAAATATATGGGAGGAGTCTCATAGGTTTCTAGGTGGGCAATGTGAAGGGGCCAGTTGATCCCATAAACTTCCAGGAGGGTAGAGGAGACATCCCAAATTTCCAAGTGAGCAAGGGAGAAAAGATGAGCTCAGTTGAGACTTCATGTCAACACGGGGTGTTGACATATGGAGAGGAGGAAGAAAGGCCTCAGCCACATGAAGGTTCAAAAGGAGTTGCAAGCCGCATGAATGAAGATGATGACAAGTTGGAAACTTTCATCACAAAGGAGAAGGATCAGAGGATCATTTTGGTCATTGGAGGAGTCGAGATATCCCTGCCAAGAAACCAAGGAGAGGTTAGCACATGTGTTGTAGATGCAACAAAAGGACATCAAGATGAGATTGACATTGAGGAGGAGGAGAAAATACTGAAGTCTGTCCCAACAAAAGAGGAGCACCCAATTGAGTTACTCACTCAGTGGGAAATGGAGTTAAAGGCAGTGGAGGATTGGTTGGAAAATCCGGAACTATAAGTTAGCTTCCATGAGATATCCATGCCAAAGGAGACTTACCAACACAAGTTGCATCTGGAGGAAGCTGGAATGGAACCAGTCGAAGAACTGACAAGAGTTATTCTGTTAGAAGAGGTGGTTGAACAAAAGTTCAGAGAGGAGACTGCGGAATTGGAGTCTGCAGAAGAGTGGCCAGTTAGTGTCACAAATGGATGAAAGCAACATGGGAGATCATGGTGATCCACCCATAGAGAAGCATGAAGAGTTGCAACCAAGTAGAATGAAAAAAGTAAACAAGCCAATGGAGCAGTTGGAAGAAGTTGTAGAGGAGATACAGAGGATAATGTTGAGGTCAACAAAAGAAGCAGTTAGCAATGAGAAGTTGGACAGGAAGGAACTTGCACGAGCAAAAGGAAAGATGAAGATGTAGCATCAGAAGCAAAGAAGAGGAGTAGAAGGACAACTCCAGGAAAAAGTTTTGGATCCAGGAGGATTTCAACAGATCTCGGAAGCTCATGAGCAGGAGATCATGAATTTTCATAGCCGTGGAGTATGATGTAGGAGCATCGCTCTACCTCAACATGTGCCAACTGATTAGAACGAGTGGTGCGCATTCAAAGAAGGGAGAGGCACCACCCTCTCATTTTTCCTTCGAAAATCTAAATCATGATCAAGGAAATTAATGTTAACAGGTTGGAATAACCAAGTTGTGCCTTCGCACAAGCTGGAGATAAGTTCGCCATTAAGTGGTTGACGGTAGGATGGATTTGCATCCGGTTCGGATCAGATTTCCATCATTTTCATCTGCCCATTAGACTGGCGTTTTGAATGGTGATCATACACCACTAGCATAGCTTGGAGGGAAGCTCATCTATCCCCTCTTGTATAAACTCTTGTATTGTTTCCAGTATATAGAGATGGCAGATAGGCATAGGAGGTAGTAGTAGAGACGAGACTCAGTTGTAGTCTAGACTCATATATTGTAATGGGAATTCTGCCATTAATAGAAGATAACAATTTTCATGTTTTCCAATTTCAATGTAATGGATGTTTTGTTGTGAATGTCATTCGTATGCATTTGAGATGTATATGTATGTTATAAATCGTCTGCAGGGATAGAGATACATTCTTTTGTCTATGAGTGTGTTGGATTAAGACTGGTTCTCAAGGCTAAGTGCAGGGAGTGCGCGACAGAGGGTGGAAAATATGTGAGCCAATGCAAGGAGTGCATGTCTGAACTCAGTCGAGTTAGAAGAGAAGATTCTAGGAGGGAAAACCAACATAATTCACAGACTCGGAGGGAAATTTCAAGGTGGTTGGGTACCTTGGAAGGAAAGACTGTGTAGGAGGAGGAACAACACAAAGTTACTGAATAATTTGTAATAATATTCCAGGAGGGCATAGAACAAGTATGAGAGTGTACAAGAGAAATACATTCTAAAGTGTTTGATCCAGGTGGATATCAGCGGCCACCCACCTTTTCCAAATGGCTCAAAATGGCTTTCTGGCAATTTTGGCAATTTACTATTTTTAGCAGGTTTTAACTTCCGGGGCCATTTTGAGGGCCTAAATGAAGGTTTTTCGAGACCGAGGTTCTCAATTATATCCAAAGGAATTACTGAGCCCCCAAAATGAATCTCCTCGACGATACCTTTCCAACGAGCTATCACACGCCTAAAACAAAGATCGTATGCAAAAGTTACGACCCCGGGAAGTTGATGTACTAACTTACCCAAACGGGGCCCACATGACTTTTGGTGCTTCATCTCCTAGGGTTAGGTTTTTGGATGTCTAGGACTTTTGGCATTCCCATCTATTGTAAAAAGGCCTTCCGAGCCTCATTGTAATCATCTTCTTGCGAATGCGAGTAGCCGTCACATCTCTTCTCAGAGATAAGCTGCCACCATTCTAGCGAGTTTTTCACTCTGTATTTTACAGTCTCTGTACATTTCTTTCATTAATAGAAATCATGTATTACTGTATATCTGATACATTTCTGTTATATTATTGAATATCTGTGATATCTCTGTGCATTTCTTTATTATATCTCCGCTCTCATTTCGTTCCGAAAATAATCCGGATCAGTGGTATCAGAGTAGGCTGCTCTTGATCGTTTTTCAGTGCATGTCCCTGACGAGGTCTGAGTATAGAAAGTTGGGTATCAAGCTTATCTATCTTGAGGACAATCGCTCTCGCACACCCAGGAAACCCTCAATGGAGGAAGAAAAGAAAAACGATGGAGCAGACGATCCTATCAGTCTGTTGCTTGAGCAAGCTCTCACGCAACAGAGGGACGAAATGATGGAGAATTTTTCCCACATCCTTCAACGCTTGCCGATAGCATCAGGCACATATTCATCAAACAACCACTTTGGAGGCACCTCACCTTTCAAGGTACATGTTAATTTTGATATTCCTGTATTTGAAGGTCAAATAGATGCAAAAGCCCTAGATAAATGGTTAAATCTGCTAGAAGGTTATTTCTCTGTTCATAATTTTTCCGACAAGGAAAATATCACCTTCGCACTCCTTAAGGCTCTCCCCCATTTCAAAAATTGGTGGGAAACTTACTAGGATCAGAGTTCCATAGAGGAGTCTGGATTATATGGGGCCGAGCCCACTTGGGACTTTTTTGTGGATGTGGTAAAGGAACAGTACTACCCTATTGGCAACTATGAGGACCAGTACATGAGATGGACCACACTACGGCAAGAGAGGGGCCAATCAGTTCTGGAGTTCACCAATAGCTTCCATACCTTGCGCACCAAGCTGGGTATCAAAGACTCCAAATGACATTTGGTTCTAAAATACCGTGGGGCTCTACACAGATACATCCAAACTGAAATGGATTTTTTGGACATCTCATCACTCGGTGCTGCCTATCGATATGCTGTTAAAATCGAGTAGAAATTTAAGTACCAGAACAAATGGGAGTTCGGGTCTGCAAATCCACAACAACCAAAGTATGAAAAAGACATCTCTAACAAACAGTCTCCTGAAAACCAGTTCAAGCCACATGAAAAGAAGGGTCATGGGAAGACAAAGAAGGACACCGGAAAATGGTGTGATTTCCACAAAAGCCCCTGGCACAACATCGATGAATGTCTCTCAAAATAGTCATTGGTGGATGAGATCAAAGACAAGGAGCCGAACCCTGATTTATAATCTAATTCTGAAAATAATGGGAAAATATAGATCATCGACGCAGACCCCACTGCTATTGTCGCGACCAGAGAAATTCAACCAGAAGAACCAACAGATCCTAAAGAGGGGGTGCGCCTTTTTCATTCACAGATGTGGGTGAAGGGGACCCTGTTGCATTTTATTGTTGATAGCGAAAGCCAAAAGAACCTGATCTCAACAGAGGTCATCAAACAATTGGGATTGTCGACAACACCACACCCGCAACCATACAACATCGGGTGGCTTCGCCAAGGACGAGATCTTCGTGTCAGCCAGTAGTGTCGATTGTCATACGACATCCAAACCGTCAAGGATGAGGTATTATGTGATGTTACCCCACTGGATGTCTGTGATGTTCTCTTGGGCCAGCCATATATGTGGAAACACCATGCTGTCTATGAGTCTCGACCTTGTAGTGTCATTATTACTAGGGGAGGTCATCTCTACAGGATACCAGAGGTAGTTCCAACTACTGCCCCACCTAAATAGTGCCACAAGGTAGTATCTCATTCTACAAAATTCATCTTCTCCACAATCTATTCAAAAAGGGAACAAAAGGATATTGCAACCACTACAGCCTCGGCCCAAGCACCTTCTATCCACCAGAAGCAGGTCGACAAGTTTGCAGTAAAGCACAAAGATTCATTTTTCACACAGTCATCTCATGTAGCCAGACTGGTTAAAAAGGTCCAACCCTTCTAGCCACAAGTTCGTGATGACCTTCAACAAACCAAGCAACGCGACGGTTTCAACAAGGCAAGCAACTCACCAAGATGCAGATTCAACAAATGCTTTTCCCTTTCCCTCGGGAACTCAACGCAATGGAGACCATTGCCTCCTAAGGAGGGAGGATTGATCCAGGTGGATATCGGTGGCCACCCACCTTTTCCAAATGGCTCAAAATGGCTTTCTGGCAATTTTGGCAATTTACTATTTTTAACAGGTTTTAACTTCCGGGGCCATTTTGAGGGCCTAAATGAAGGTTTTTCAAGATCTAGGTTCTCAATGATATCTGAAGGCATGATTGAGCCCCCAAAATGAATCTCCTCGACGATACCTTTCCAACGAGCTATCACACGCCTAAAAAAAATATCGTATGCAAAAGTTACGACCCCGGGAAGTTGATGTACTAACTTACCCAAACGGGGCCCACATGACTTTTGGCGCTTCATCTCCTAGGGTTAGTTTTTTGGATGTCTAGGACTTTTGGCATTCCTGTATTTTGTAAAAAGGCCTTCCGAGCCTCATTGTAATCATCTTCTTGCAAATGCGAGTAGCCGTCACATCTCTTCTCAGAGATAAGCTGCCACCATTCTAGCGAGTCTTTCACTCTGTATTTTACAGTCTCTGTACATTTCTTTCATTAATAGAAATCATGTATTAATGTATATCTGATACATTTCTGTTATATTATTGAATATCTGCGATATCTCTGTGCATTTATTTATTATATCTCCTCTCTCATTTCGTTCCGAAAATAATCCGGATCAGTGTTGGAATCCTTAAGAGAACCCTAGGGTTGTTGAACACTTCGAGGAAGGAAGGCTTCGCAAGAGCGCATCAACAAAGGAAAGGAGATGCCTTATGAATTTTTGAAGGGCTCAGGGAGAAGCCGTCGAAAATTTTAGCCGAGCACAAGGAGTGTGTCAAGGATACTATAAGTTCATCTTACAAGCTCAGGGGGAAGGGCATTGAGTTGCCGGGAGGGCACGAGAAAGTCCACTAAAGGACATAGAGGAATTGAGAACCTCAAAGCTTTCAAGCCAAGCAAAGTCTTAGAAGGACTAGCACAGAACTTTGCAAGGAGTGCAGAAGAAGGTCAAGAACAGTCTAATTCTTGGGCATAAATTTCGCCAAGTGTGTAAGAAGTTCGAGGACTTGTTGAAGTCCCAAAGACAATGAAATATTCCATCGTCGGGAGGAGACAGGTGGTAGAATATTAGGAGATATGGGAGCTGGAGCTTCGGGAGGTTTTCCAAGAGAAAAAAAAGATCTTCACAAAGTAACGAAGAGTGGTTTGAATACAGATTGTTGGATCTAGAGAGGATGCGTGGAAGTGATCCATCGATTCAGAGGAAGAGAACTTCAGACAATATCCAAGGAGAATAGTGAGAGACTCTCGAAGGCCATAGTCCGAAGAGATCACAGCCATTGATCGAAAGGAGGGACGGGGACCCTTGATCCTCATGCCATTTTATTTTTCCGATTCATAGTTCGAGAACATAAGAGTTGGTTGTTGTGGAAGGAGCCGAAGCTCGAAACCCAAAGCTCTTTGTGTGATTTAGACCCGGGACACAACCCGAGGTCACATGATAGAAAGGGCCTGTCATGGAGAGCCAAGTGTTGCCGCCAAATTTATTCAAAGGGACAAGAAGAGAGTCGTGGGGTTAATAGGACCCACACTTTGGGGAAGGAAGGACATGTGATAGAGTTTTTTGGGTTCTAGCAAGGAGCCGAAGAGTCAATCCGACTCAAGTGTTTGAAAATGATCCTAGACCGGGAGGTCAAGCAACCCAGATGGGGTGGGGCTTCTTCGCTAGAGTGGTATCAAAGCACATAATTAAATTCTGTAGGCAAGGGATACAGAGTATGATACTCTGTGGGAACTATTGCAAGGCGTGCAACAGATGGTAAGAAACTAGGTGGGCTGAAGGTGAAGCAATATGGTCATTGAAATTCATGAGCACGGTCGAGGATAAGTCTTCTCGCAAAAAATAAAGGCGGAGATGGACAAGGAGCTCAGTGAAATTCGAGCATAGATGGAGATGCTAGTACTTAAGATGCATCAGGAGGCAAGAGTGCACTCGAAGTACAAGTGGCCTTTGAAAATGACAACTAAGTGGCATGTTCGGATGTTGTTGGCCCGAAGGAAAAAATAGATGTTAAAAATTTGGTTGATATATGTCGAAGACCCCAATGGCGAGGGAAAGCGATCTGGGATGATTCTCGTTGGTTTCTAGGTGGGCAATGTGAAGGGGCCAGTTGATCTCGTAAACTTCCAGGAAGGCAGAGGAGACATCCCAAATTGCCAAGTGGGCAAGGGAGAAACGATGAGGTCAGCTGAGAGTTCACGTCAGCAGGGGGTGTTGACAGACGGAGAGGAGGAAGAAAGGCCTAATCCACATGAAGGTTCATGCGTAGTTGCAAGCCGCATGAGTGAAGATGATGACAAGTTTGAAACTTTCATCACAAAGGAGAAGGATCAGAGTAGCATTCTGGTCATTGGAGGAGTCGAGATATTCCTACCAAGCAGACAAGGAGATGTGATCACAGGTGTTGTAGATGCAACAGAAGGAAAACAAGCTGAGATTGTCATAGAGGAGGAGGAGGAGATACTGAAGTTTGTCCCAATAGAAGAGGAGCACTCAGTTGAGTTACTCACTTAGTGGGAGATGGAGTTAAAGGCGTTGGAGGATTGGTTGGACAGTCCAAAACCAGAAAGTGGTTTCCATGAAATAACCATGCCAAAGGAGACTTACTAGCATGAGTTGCAGCTGGAGGAAGATAGAATGGAACCAACTGAAGAATTGACAAGAGTTAGTCTATCATAAGAGGTGGCTAAACAATAGTTCAGAGAGGAGATTGTGGAATTGGAGTCTGCAACAGAGTGGCTAGTCAGCATCACAAGCGATGAAAGCAACATGGGAGATCAGGGCGATCCACCCATAGAGCAGTATGAAGAGTTGCAACCAAGTAGATTTCACAAGGTGAACAGTCTAGACAAAGTTGTAGAGGATATAGACAGGCTGATGTTGAGGTCACCAGAAGAAGCGGTCAACAGTGAGAAGCTGGACAGGAAGGAACTTGCACAAGCAAAAGGAAAGATGAAGATACAACAACAGAAGAAAAGCAGAGGAGTAGAAGGACAACTCCAGGAGAAAGTTTGGGATCCATGAGGATTTCGACAGAGTTGGCAAGCTCATGATCATGAGCTCATGAATTTTACTATTCGTGGAGTATGATGCAGGAGCATCACTCTACCTCAGCACACGCCAACTGATTAGCACAAGTTGTGCACATTCAAAGAAGGGAGAGGAGTCACCCTCTCATTTTTCCTTTGAAAATCTAAATCGTGATGAAGGCAATTAATGTTGACAGGTTGGAAGAGCCAATTTGTGCCTTCGCACAAGCTGGAGATAAGGTCTCCATTAAGTGGTTGACGGTAGGAGGGATTTGCATCCAATTCAGATCAGATTTCCATCATTGTAATCTGCCCATTAGACAAGGTACGAGAGCATACAAGAGCAATACATTTTGAAGTGTTGGAATCCTTAAGAGAACCCCAAGGTTGTTGAACACACTGAGGAAGGAAGGCTTTGCAATAGCGCATTGACAAAGGAAAGGAGATGCCTTAATACTTTTTGAAGGGCTCAGGGAGAATCCGTCGAAAATAATAGCCGAGTGCAAGGTGTGTGCCAAGGATATTGTAAGTTCATCTCACAAGCTCAGGAGGAAGGGTGTTGAATTGCCAGGAGGGCACGAGAAAGTCCACTAAAGGACGTAGAGGAATTGAGAACCTCGAAGCTTTCAAGATGAGAAAAGTCTCAGAAGGACTAGCACAGAACTTTGCAAGGAGTGCAGAAGAAGGTCGAGAATAGTCTAAGTCTCGAAAAAAATTTCTCTAAGTGGTCATGAAGGTCGAGGACTTACTTAATTCCTGAAGACCGTGAAATCATCAATCGTCGGGAGGAGACAGGTTGTAGAATATTAGGAGATCTGGGAGCTGGAGATCTAGGAGGTTTTCCAAGAGTAAAAAAATATCATCTCAAATTTGCGAAGAGCGGTTTGAATCCAACCCATTGGATCTCGAGAGAACGCATGGAAGTGATCTGTCGATTTGGAGGAAGATCACAACATAAGATATCCGAGGAGGATAGTGAGAGACTTCCAGAGGCCAGAGTCTGAAGAGATTGTAGTCATCGATCGAAAGGAGGGGCAGGGACCATTGATCCTCGCGTCGTTGGACTTCGTCGATTCAAAGTTCGGGAACATAAGAGTTGGTTTTCGTGGAAGGAGTTGAAGCTCGAAACCCGAAGCGCTTTGTGTGATTTAGCCCCAGGACACAGCCTGAGGTCACGTGATAGAAAGGGCCTGGCACGAAGAACCAAGTGTTACTGCCAAATTTCTTCAAAGGGTCAAGAAGAGAGTCACGGGGTTAAGAGGACCCGCACTTTGGGGAAGAAGGACCTATGATATAGTTTGTCGGGTTCCAACAAGGAGCCGAAGAGTCAATCTGACTCAAGTGTTTGAAAACGATCCTAGACTGGGAGGTCGAGTAGCCCCGAGGGGGTGGGGGGTCTACCCCAGTATACTTAGATAATATTTACATGTTGCTAAAGTTGACCATGTCAAGACCTAACTAACCTATTCGGATAAATAAATGGAATCCATTATACATTAATTATCATCCAACCTAGGCCACAAAATGGTTATCTTTCCCTTGTGGTGTTGCTATCTCGATCCACCAATCATACATGGTCAAAGTTGCCCAAAGTGGCATGTTGTCCATCCCTAAAACAAGTCCGAGTGGCCAACAGGTTTTGATCACATATGCAATGATTGACTTGATGAGAATTGTGACCTCAAAACAATAACTCTAACCCTAAAAACCCTAATTTTTGGGTAAAAACACCAAAATCAACCCATGAAACAAAAAATTGTGTTATTAATAGTATTTCTTTTTAGGGAGGGTGTTGTCTGTGTGTTAAATTTAGAACATTTTGCAATCATGAATTTAAAATCCCATAATGTTATAACCACAACCTTAAAAACAATCTCCAAATTAAAAAGTAGTGCTACTAGTAGAACCTTTTTTGTGTTGTCAAAATTACAATTTGTTTGAAATCATGCACTTAACCAATGATTAAATTTGAAGGGCTACTCTTAATTTCAATTTGAAGGGTATAAATTCATTCAACCCTTGCTTGATGAAAAGTTTAAAAATTAGTTGTGCTTTAGTTGACAAGAGTAAACTAGGTACACACTTCAAAAAATATTTCCCTTCCAATA
This sequence comes from Picea engelmannii, assembly GCA_009831015.1. Lineage (NCBI taxonomy): Eukaryota > Viridiplantae > Streptophyta > Pinopsida > Pinales > Pinaceae > Picea > Picea engelmannii. The sequence goes on along the minus strand of ML797294.1, from coordinate 180,593 downwards.
TAACATATGATGGATGAACATTGCATCTTATATTCATATTTTGAGCATACCCAAATCATGCTTAACCATGGGAGTCATTTTCATTTTATATCTCATTAGAAAAGAAGAAATTGTAATAGATCTTTAGGCCTTTGTTAAAAGGTGATAATTCTATCCAAATACTATAAAAGCAATGAAGAGATCCTACTTGCTTTATAAGCCTCAAGGAACATGAAAATCTAACATCATTGCATCCATTGCTTATTATTTAGGTTAATATGTTTATGATTTGTAGCTTCCCAACATCCATAGAAACACGAAACTAAAGGTAATTACTCATCAAGAGCACAAACTATGCTACTTTTATTGAGGATATTGATTGTTCACTTGATCTCTCATACCACGTGAAAATGCATGAAATAATGGGATGTTAGAACATAATCCCTAATGCATAAGTTTGATGAGAATAAAAAATATGTTACCATCTCCTATATTTCATAGGAATCCCACCCAACTAACATAATCATTTTGGAGAACCGAGTGAGGATTTGATGATGGTATAAAAAACCTGAATTCTCATCATTGTAATCCTAATTTTAAGTTTCGTAATATTGACAAGGTTAATTTTGTGCAAGTTTCTATCTAAACTTAATCAAGAACATACGAGTTATAAAATTTCATCGAGCTTAATAGATTTTTTAATAATCATATTAGATGCCAAAGCTATAACCATGTCATGAATTTTAATAGGCAACTACATAACATTATGAATGCAATAAAATAACTATGAATCAACATGATAGATACTATAAGAGAGATTGCATATCTGAACATGAAAAAAGAGAGATAACTTAATTTCCCTATTCACCAATGTCTATTGTCTACTCTTCAAAATTGGCATTAAGAAGCTCATTTGTAATTAATTGTACTAATAAGCTCCCAATATCATTACAATTTACATCCATAACCTATGACAAATTGTTTTGGTTTTTTACAGAGTCAAGATCAGAGGCAAAGATAACAAAGAAAATGACATTATGGCGAGTGCAAGAGGCAAAGATAACAGAGAAAATGACATTGCGGCAAGTGTGAGATTCAAAAACTTGAAGTATGCAAACTAAATGTTATTTGATTACCCATATTGACAAAAAATGACAATTCTTATAACACATGAATTCAAGTGGGGGTTCACAGCTCAACAAGGTGTATAAGCTTCTTTGGGAAACTTTCATCAAGTGACACATAAAATGGTGCATACACCAATATGGTGGTATGATATTTATCTATGTGTGAGCTCCATGATGGATTTAATGTTGGGGAAGGGTACACCATATCATGGAATAGGTAAGAGCCAACTAGATTAGAAATGATTTTATTCTTTAAATGCTAAATTCAAGTATTTTGTGATAGGCCAATGCTCATTGACCAACCAAGCATTGGATGTGAGGACATTGATGGGTTATCGAAAATTCAACCCTTCTTTTGACATTTTATAATATTTGTTGTCCTTCATAAATGGAAAATGATTTAATAAATTTAATTTCTTTTAAAGGGTGTTTTTTGAATTATTCTTCTAGGACAGGTTTGAACCCCTTGGAAGGGCTGTGAAGGGTTCAATTTTGATCACTACACTTAACTATTGATACCGTTGCAACTAAAAACCTTAAAATCAACCCCTGAATTGAAAAGTGGTGCTATTAATAACATCTCCTTTTTTCTTTGGGGTTAAAATTACAACTTGTTTGAAACCATGGCCATAACAATCAACATATTAATAAAAAATCGTAAAATCAACTCTCGAATAAAAAAACTAGAACCAACAAGATTTTGGAAAGGGAAAAAATAGGAAATAAAGATAAAAATCAAGGGAGAAACCCCAAAACTAGGAATCGGAAAAAAACAATTTAATAAAAAAAGGAAAATAATCTCTCTCTCTCTCTCTC
>ML797294.1:157219-175048 GCA_009831015.1 Picea engelmannii | reverse complement strand
TGGATAGAATGTAATCCCAAGATATCTGGAGATTCATGAATTTGCCAACCATTCGAACTCCAACTCATCCTTCTAGAAGATTCCTTCTAGAAGGATCGAGAACTTATCGTTTTCTCCATTAAGAATCATTTCCGCACCCTGACTTTTAACACAGTGCGGAAGGTCCGCAGTCAGACTGAATGCAGCCTGCGGAAACAAAGTACTTCCGCAAGGCAATATATGTGCAGCCTGCGTATTGTCTCCAAAAGAGTGATTTTGAGAAACTGACAAGTGTAACTTTCTTCATGAAAATGATCTTAAAGAAGAGCTAGATCTTCTATCACCATGTCATTATCATGTCATCATCTTGATAACCAAAAATGAGGATAACAATCTGTCAATTGTCTCTATGATGAGTCTTGATCCTACTAGTAGTTACCTCGAGACTCTTCAGCTCATTTGGCGATCACCCTAAAGATCTTCAAATTCTCTGGCATATGAAATCACTTTGTTTCTAGAAGTTAGAATCAGTCTGTTCCGACAGTCACAAAGAGAACATATGTGCGCTCATCCCTTTGGCACCTTTTCCCTTCCTCAGAAAAAATTCACAGCATGCGCTATCTTTTTTTGCTAAGCCCCTTCCTTTTATGTGAACATTGGCAGTGACCAAACGCCTATTCAAAAGGCACTTCCCGATCTCCCGAACTACGAAGTGGAGCTTAGAGACATGCTAGCTCCTCCCTCAGTATGACCTTGGGTGATGATCTCATGTGACGACGCGATTGAGGGTGCGTCCAAGGGTGGTGTAGATCAAACTTCTTTTCGCCCCGCAATTTACCTCCAACTGCCACACACCCTTTCTCCAAAACCATGGTTTCAATTGTGGCCCGCTCACAAAAATTTAATACACGAGCATATTCTAGCCCCACAATGTGATGGGACCGACGATCTTATGATCTCGACGGTGCTCCTAAGTAGATGGATCAGATTGGACAGTTTATTTCACATAAACAAATCAATGGTCAGATTTGATCCTTACACTCATCCGTTCATTCTTCAATCTGATGGCTAGGACTTAATCAAACATTGAGATGGATGGCTGTCGGAACTTTTCCATTTGAAACTTCAGAATTTCATCTTTTCAAACATACACTATCCTTCCACTGTACTATAATCAACGGTCGAGAATACACCCGAAGTGATATTTCATATCAGACGACTCATGTCCTTGTTGAGGTGGTCTACTGACATGGGTGAGATGTGTAGGTAGTGTAGTGGAGAGTGGAGGCAGAGCACGATAGTGGAGTGTGACGTCAAAGCACGGAGGTGGTATGTATGAGTGGTTTGGTGGTTTACTCGGAGGGCGGGTCAGACGGTAACTGGTGATGAGCGAGGGGGGTCCGAGTTAACATAAAGGTGACATGTATGAGGGTCCCATAAGAAAAATACCACCAACTTGGACCCCCCCCCAATGGTTAAAGGCATAAATATCAGGGGAGGGGGGGTGGGGGGTCTGATATGCCCTGTCGACCGTAGAACTGGGTGCCCGATTCTCAACCACTGATATTAGCGCACCCTTTACCCAACTTATCCTCTCCTTCCACTTTATAATGATTTGATAGTTGCGATCTTCTTCAGATGATCTGATGGTCAAGAACGAATTTCGGATCTCCGAGTCTCCAGACTTTGGGAATTACAAATCACAAACTGAATTCTTGAAGTGAGATTTTTTCGGAGGGTAACCTCCTCACATATTTATACCTGAAACAAATGACGTTTGTTGGATCAAGATCTTAGATCAATGACCCGATCTGTATGCGATTCAACTCTTCTGTCTTATCCTATCCTTCCACTTAGAATGATCCAACGGCTGACGAAAATCCATGTTTTATCTGACGGTTGACAGGTATTCAGATAATCAAATTCTCAACTCTTTAGCCTCGTTTTACTTACCCTTCAATTAATTTGATCTGATGGTTGAAGGATAGTCGAGTGATCGTGATCTCAGATCTCAAACCTTGCTTATCCCGTCCTTTCACTAATTCAATCTGACGGTCATCACATTTTCTCCAGATCCGATGGTCCACATTCATTTTGGATTTCGGGCTTTAGGTAATTCAAATTTCAAGTTGCCAATTCTTCCAAAGTGAGATTCCCTGAAGGGTAACCTCCTCACAAATCCACTGGATCTAATGGTTGTTGGTATTTTGGATCGGTGATCCAAAAACCACTATCTTTGTTCCTCTTGAGCTTCTGATCTCTCTGACTTAGAATATTTTCTAAGTGTTCACGGGTCTCGACCTTTGCTCCTCTTGCGAGTCCATCTCTTGGACCTCGTCTACAATTCTAGAAACTTCTATCTCTTCTGAGCTTTCTTGTTTATGTATATTGTTCACTTATTCTCCTGAGCTTATTCTTTTCCTATAAAACATCGATGTTGTTGTTCTTTCCATCAATGAAAAGAACATGCTTTCCTGTAACACATTCCAACAATATCCCCCTTTGGCATTGATGGCAACCTTAAAAGGTTGTTGCTTGGACCTCCAACTGTAGCATCCACACCACTCATTTTCTCCCCCTTTGACATCAATGTCAAAGAAAACATGCTCCCCCTGACAGGATGGACTCTCTTGGGTTTATAATTGGGTCACACCCAACTTCTGGCATAGATACTCAAACTGAGATTTTGCAAGCGGTTTAGTGAAGATATCAACAATTTGATATTTGGATGGAATATAATGCAAAGAAAAAACAATGTTGGTCACCTATTTCCTTAAGAAGTGATACTTTATGGGTATATGCTTGGTCTTGGAGTGAAATACATGATTCTTTGACACATTGATTGCACTAGTATTATCACAATGAATTGGGATCGCTGCAGTATAATTTACCTCCAAGTCTGCAAGTGTTTGAATCATCCATAATACTTGGGTACAACAAGTGGTAGTTGCAATGTACTCAGATTTTGTAGTCGATAAGGAAACATAACCTTTCTTCTTGCTCAACCATGCTACAAGAGAATCTCCTAAGAAGAATGCACCTCCCTCGTGATTTTCCTTTCATCCATGCAGTTAGTCCAATCAACATCTGAATAGACTAATAATTAAAAATTTTGATTCCTAGGATACCATAGGCCATAGTTCATTGTTCCTTTCAAATATTTGAATATTCTTTTCACGGCTATCAAATGACTCTGTTTAGGTGCACACTGATACCTTCCTACCATTCCAACAACATGCATTATGTCTGGACGAGATGTTGTGATGTACAATAGGATACCTATCATAGACCTATATGAACTCTGATCAACATTAGGTGAGTCATCATCCTTGCTTAGCTTGCATCCAGTGACCATAGGTGTGCTCACAGGTTTAGAATCTTCCATTTGAAACCTTTTCAATATTTCTCTTAGATATTTCTCCTGAGAAAGAAATAGTCCTTTAGACCTCTGAGTAATTTGCAGACCAAGAAAAATGACAGTTCCCCTATCATAGACATTTCAAATTCAGATTGCATGGCATAAGAAAACCATTTTACTAGTGAAGCATTATTACTTCCAAAGATGATGTCATCTACATAGACCAACACAATGAGAAAATCATTACCCTCTATTTTGATATATAGATTGTTGTCAACTATTCCTCTCCTGAACCCTTTGTCTTGAAGATACTTATCTAGTCTATAGTACCAAGCAGGAGGAGCTTGTTTCAACCCATATAAGGATTTCTTCAGCTTGCAGACAAAGTCAGGGTTATCTAACAGTTGGAAAGATTCTGGTTGTTCCATATAGACTTATTATTTTAGAGCTCCATTTAGAAAATTTGACTTGACATCCATTTGATATAATTTAAACTTCTTATGACAAGCATAGGCAAGAAACATTATAATAGCTTCTAATCTTGCTACGGGCACAAATGTTTAATCAAAATCCAATCCTTCTATTTGAGCATACCCTTTGCAGACCAATCTGACTTTATTCCTGAAAATTTGTACTTGTTCATTCATTTTATTCTTAAACACCCATTTGAAGCGAATTACATTCTTATCTTCTGGTCTAGGAACAAGCTCCCAAGTATTTTTCTTCTCAATATGATCCAGTTCCTCGTTCATTGATTGTAACCAATTTACATCTTCACTGGCTTCATTGAAGTTCTTGGGTTCCACCATGGATATGAGTGATATATGTGATTGTTCGGTGTCTTTGATTATCCTTCTCCTGGTTTGTAGACCTTTGTCTTTCTCACCAATTATCTAACTTGTACGATGACTCTTTTGAGTAATTAATAGGAAGGATTTGATGATGTCTGCTGATTTGAGTCTTCCTGAGTGTTTGTATCTTCATCTGAATCAGAGTCTTATTTTTCTGATTCTTGGACCTATTCATCTTCATATTCAATTATATCCTTTGTTGTTGATTCAATATTGATCACCTCTCTTACTAGGACTCCTTCATCAACTTTTATGTCAATACAATCAACCAATTTATGTAGCCTCTTATTATAGTATCTGTATCCTTTACTGTTTGTATCATACCCTAAAAAGATGCCTTCATCAACCTTGTCATCATACTTGCCAAGGTTTTCATTATTATTCTTTATGTAGCACTTAATCCCAAATACTTTGAAGTGTTTGATTGTAGTAGGTCTTCCATGCCATAGTTCATAAGGTGTCTTGTCACTGTGTGGTTTGAGGTGAGTTTTGTTAAGAATATGGATTGTTGTGTGTATTGCTTCTACCCAATAGGTTTGACCATTGTTCTTCTCATTCATCATTGTCTTGGCCATTTGCTGAACTGTTCTGTTTTGCCTCTCAACTACTCCATTTTGTTGTGGAGTTCCTGGGATTGTGTATTCTCTTTTGATACCATGTTTATCACATAATTCCTTGAAATCACTTGACACAAATTATCCTCCTATGTCTGATCTTACAACCTTTAATCTGTTGCATGTTTGATTCTCAGTTAAAGCCTTAAATATTTTAAATTTCTCAAATGCTTCAACTTTTTCTTTGAGAAAAGAAACCCAAGTGAGTCTAGAGTAATCATCAATGATAAACATGAAGTAGTTTTCCTTCCGCGTTCCTTCCTGTCTTGATGGTCCACATAAATCCATATGAACTAATTGGAGTGGTTTCTCTGTTGAAGTAGAGTTTTTTGATTTAAATTGTGCCCTCGTTATCTTTATTACTTGGCACAGTTTACACATAGAATCTTGTGGCTTTGATATTCTTGGAAGATCTTTTACCGCCTCAAGATTTTTGAGCTTGATTAAGTGGTAAAAGTTTAGATGTTCAAGTCTCCTATGCCATAACTAAATCTCATCATGTTTTCTTAGATGACACTCTTCTATATCTTCTTTTAGCACATGTGCATTATTATTTGTCCTTATTCCTTTAGCCACCACTTGTCCTGAGTTTACAGAATTTATCTTACAATATTTGGAAGTGAACACCACTTCACATCCTCTGTCACACATTTGACTTACACTGAGAAAATTATGTTTCAGCCCATCTATAAGCAGGACAACCTGGGATTTTACTTTGCCATTAAATAAACTCATCATCCCTTTACCCTTGATTTTACCTGGTTCATCATTTCCAAATGTCACAAGAATAAATTCATTAACCTCATCTTCACAGGAAGAGTCACTATCGGTGTCTTCTGAAGAGTCATCATTGTTTACACATAAACTTTTATTTTTACCAAATCTCCTGGGTTTGTACTTCTTTTCACCTTCAAAATTCAGATCCTGCTTCTTGTGTGGATACTTAGATGCAAAGTGACCTATCTTTTCATAGTTAAAACACTTGAAGGGAAACTTGCCTTGATACTTTCCTGATCCTTTCTTTAGTCTTGTCACAAATTTTACTTCAATTTCATCAGGCCAGATTCCTCATTCTTATATGCTTTAAAAGATGCTTCTCTAGTGGTGGATTTATCTTTACCTATCCTCATTTAATATGCAGTCAACATTCCTAGAATTTGATCAAAATAAAAATCTTTTAGATTATTAAGTTCTTCTATAGAAGAGACCTTTGGGTCGAACCTATCTAGCAGAAATCTCAAAATATTCTGAACTAAAGAGGCCTCCTCAATTTTTTCACCAAGTTCTTTCATTGCATTTACTAGTTCTTCAACTCTTAGAAAATACTTCCCAACAATTTCATATTCTTTCATTTGTAGTTGTTCAAACTGTACTTTGTAGGTTCAAAGCTTAGCATCCTTTACCTTCTCATTACCTTCATAATGGCTAATGAGTTTGTCCCACATGTCTTTGGCAGATTCTAAGTGCATAACTTTTACAAATTCTACTTATGCAAGCCCACTCAGAATAACATTCATAGCCTTAGCATCGAAGCTAAATTCTAGCTTGTCATCCTTATTAGCTAGTACAACTAGCTTTACATAACCAATATCTACCACATCCCATACTTTTTCTCCTAAAGCCATTATGTAGGTTCTCATCCTAACTTTTCAGAAGGCAAAGTTTGTTCCATTAAACTAGGGGGCCTTATTGGTTGAAGTTCCTTCATGAATTGACATGTTTAATCTTACTGATCTACCTTTAAATAAAAAGGAATCAACTTTGATACCAATTGTTGAATAACTAAGAGGTGGGGGGGTGAATCAGTTGTTACCATTCTTAAAAAATTATGCCCATTTTAAACTCTTTATAGAACACTCAATAACGATAAAAATAATGTAGGGAAGTAAGCAATAAAATATTCAACATAAATCACACACATGAAATATACAGAGACAGATATTTCCTGAGGAAACCCATAAAAGGAAAAACCTCTTCTTCTTGATATGATAAGTATCTTTATTTTTTGTACATTATCATTCTTATGAGCTCCAACTCCTCTTCAGTATACAACCTCTGTTTTACAAGCAACAACTTTCTAAGAGCACCAACTCTATGGTTTCTCTAGCACCCACTAGAAGGAAGCACCAACTCCCTGAGTGTTCCAACACCAACTAGATGGAAGCACCAACTTCCAGTCACATAGGCACCATCCTGTATAACAGAGAACAATAGTTCTCCATTGCACCACCCTACCACCCTGGTTTTTTTTGGATGCAACCAAATGGAAGCTGCAATTCCCTGTGTTCAAGAACCCACTTGAAAATATGAGGACAACAGTCCTCCCTAGAGCCTCCCTACCACCCTAATTATAAAAAAATCGTTACTAAAACTTATTACAGTGATAAAATTTTTGTCAAAGGCTTACTGGTCTCATCACTATTCTGCTGCACTACTCTGCTCTGCCTACGCACCTCGTCTTTCTCTTCCTCTCTCAGATATACATTTTTTCTCTATGTCTTTCTTCTATGCTTTATGCTTTGTGTATTATTTCCATTCTATGCACTATGCCCCTTTTGTGCATTTCATCTACTACACACATCATGCTTCTACCTGCATGAATAAATCTCAACAAAAGGAACCATCTCTTCTTTGTTCTGTGTATATTTATCATGCCAAGTCCTCTGCCAAATCATACACCTAACTCTTCATTCTCTCTGGCGATCAGGATGAGTCTTTTCTTCATCAGTGGTTGTTATCCTGAGATTCTTTGGCTTCTCTGGCAGTTACAGTCTTCAACTCTTTTCCATCTGTCAATTAGCTCTATGATGAGTCTTCATCCTACTGGTACTTACCTTGAGACTCTTCAACTCCTCTAGAGATCACCATGAAGCTCTTTGAATTCTCTGGAAAATGCAATCACTTTGTTTCTGATAGTTACAATTAGTTTGTTCTGGCAGTTACAGAGAGAACCTCTACACGCTCATCCCTTTGGTGCCTTTTCCCTTCCTGAGAAAAACTTCATAGTAGGTGCTATATTTTCTTGCTAAGCCCCTTCCTTTTACGTGACCATCAACGGTGACCAAAATCCTATTCAAAAGGTGCTTCCCAATCTCCCGAACTTCGAAGTGGAGCTTAGTGACATGCTATCTCCTCCCTCGATATGAACTTGGGTGATGATCTCATGTGAACAAGCGATTGCAGGCGCGTCTAAAGGTGGTGTAGATCAAACTGTTTTTTTCCCTGCAATTTACCTCCAACTCCCATGTACCCTTTCTCCAAAACCATGGTTTCAATTGCAGCCCGCTTGTGAAAAATTAAGACACGAGCATGTTCTAGCCCCCCAATGCGATGGGACCATTGATCTTACGATCTTAACGGTGCTCCTGAGTGGAAAGATCAGATTGGATGGTTTATTTCATGGAAACAAATCAATGGTCATATTTTATCCTTACACTCATTCATTTATTGTTCAATCCGACGTCTAGGACTTAATCAAACATTTAGATGGACATTTGTCGCAACTTCGCCTTTCAAAACTTCGAGATTTCAGCTTTTCAAACTTACAGTATCCTTCCATTGTACTCTAATCAACGGTTGAGAATACACTCAAAGTAATATTTTAGATTGGATGACTCGTTTCCTTGTTGAGGTGGTCTGTTGATGTGGGTGAGATGTGTAGGCAATGTAGTGGACAGTGGAGGCAGAGCATGGTAGTGGAGTGTGACATGTAGCGAGTAGTGGAGTGTGACGTCATAGCATAGAGGTGGTATGTATGAGTGGTTTTGTGGTTTACTCGGGGGGGGGTCAGGAGGTAAGTGGTAATGAGCGAGGGGGTCTGATTTAATAGAAAGGTGACACGTATGAGGGTCCCAGAAGGAAAATACCACCAACTCGGACCCCCACCCATGATTAATGGTAGAAATCTCGGGGGGTGGGGGGGGGTTCCAATATGCCCTATCGATCGTAGATCTGATTCCTCGATTATTGGTCACTGATATTAGTGTGCCCTTTACCCAAATTATCCTATCCTTCCACTTTAGAATGATTTGACGATTGTAATATTCTTCTGATAATCCGATGATCAAGAATGTATTTCGGCTCTCCAGGTTTCTGGACTTCGAGAATTTCAAATCTCAAACTGAATTCTTGAAGTGAGATTTTTTCGGAGAGTAACCTCCTCACATATTTATACCCCAAATGAATGATGTTCATTGGATCAGGATCTTAGATCAACAATCTGATTTGTCTGCGATACAACTCTTCTAGCTTATCCTGTCCTTCCACTTAGAATGATCCAACGAATGAAAGAAATAGTGTTTGATCTGATGGATGATGGGTATTTAGATAATCAAATTCTCAACTCTTTATCCCCATTTTACTTACCCTTCAATTAATTCGATCCGTCGATCGACATATATTCGGGTGATCGTGATCTTAGATCCCATCCCTTTCTTATCCTGTCCTTCCACTATTTTAATCCAACAGTCATTGCATTTTCTCCAGATCCGATGGTCCACATTCATTTTAGATTTTGTTCTTTGGTTAATTCAACTTTCAAGTTGCCAATTATTCCGAAGTGAGATTCCCTGAAGGGTAACCTCCTCTCAAATCCACTAGATCTAATGGTTGTTTGTATTTTGGATCGGTGATCCAACGACCATTGTCGCTCTTCCTCCTAAGCTTTTGATCTCTCCGGCTTAGAATATTTTCTAAGTGTTCACAGGTCTCGACCTTTTCTCCTCTTGTGAGTTCGTCTCTTGGACCTCGTCTGCAATTCTGGAAACTGCTATCTCTTCAAAGATTTCTTGTTTATGCATAGTGTTCACTTCTCCTCCTGAGCTTGTAATTTTCTTGTAAAACATCAACATTGCTTTTCTTGCCATCAATGACAAGCACACGCTTTCCTGTAAAACATGCCAATAGTACCACCATTCAACTAGTGGTAACCATTGAGCCCACTAATTTTTTCTTTCCGATGAAAAACACCTGAAATCTATTTCCAAATAGTTGTTGACAACTTTAGTTTGACCATCAATCTGGGGATGATAAGTTGTGATGAGATGAAATTGGGTGCCTTGTAGCTTGAATAATTCTTTCCAAAAATTGCCTGTGAAAGTTGGGTCATGATTAGAAACAATAGAATGTGGCATGCCATGAAGTTTGAAGACATGAATCATGAAACGTTGAGCAACAGTGGATGTTGTAAATGGGTGTTGAAGAGCACATAAATGAGAATAATTGGAAAGACGATCTACTACCACCATGATGACTGATTTATTGCCCGATTTAGCTAAGCCTACAATAAAATCCATACAAATATCCTGCCAAATAGCAGGTGGAATCAAAAGCGGTTGTAGTGTTCCAGGAGATTTGACTGTTTCTCCCTTGTTTCATTGACACACATCACATTCAACCACAAAATTATGAACATCTTGTTTCATACCATCCTAGAAAAAAGAATGTTTGACCCGGTCATAGGTTTTGGTAAACCCAGAGTGCCCAACCGTGGGTGTAGCATGAAGCTCAGAATATACTGTGGATTCAAGTTTTGACTGGTTACTTAAATACAAATGACCTTTGTATTGAATCTCATCATTGAGCCAAGAGTACCCTGAGGAAACTGGATAATTGGACTGCAATTGTTGTATAAAATGCTAACTTTTGGGATTGTGTAGCCATTCCTGGCAAACAACTTGGAGCCAATCTGGTATAATGAAGGAGAGATAAAAAATGGACCCTTCATCTTCATATTTTCAAGAAAGTGCATCAACAATAACATTGTCTTTGCCTTTCTTGTAAATGATCTCATAATCATATCCAAAAGGCTTAGTCACCCATTTTTGTTTCTTTGGGGAGGAAAGGCATTGTTCCAGAAAATACTTGAGGCTTTGATGATCTATCTTAATTTGGAAGTGTTCCCCAATAGATAAGGGAACCAAAGATCCATGACATGCAGAATAGCCAACGTTTCCTTTTCATAGATTGATTTTCCCAAATTTTTCTCGGACAATTGTTTGCTGGTAAAGGCAAAAGGTCGACCTTCTTGCATAAGGAAAATGCCAATTCCTTTCCCAAAAGAATCACATTCCAGGACAAAGGTCTTTGTGAAATCAGGAAGGGTCAGGATTGGAGTGGTGCACATGGCGATCTTCAAGGTGTGAAAAGCCTGAGCAGCTGTTGGAGTCCAAGTGAAAGAATTCTTTTTAAGAAGTGCAGTGAGAGGTGCCACAATATTTCCATAATTATTAACAAACTTGTGATAATAACTTGTTAAACCCAAAAATCCATCCAAGATTTTAAGAGTCTTTGGGTGAGGCCAATCTTGCATAGCATCAATATTTTTAGGATCCATCCTGATGCCGACCTTTCCAACAAGATGACCCAAGTACTCAAATTCCGAGGCACCAAAAGCACATTTAGATTGTTTGAGAAAAAGTTGGTGTTGAGAGAGTAGATGGAGAACTTGGTCCACATGAGAAGGATGGGATGTCCAAGTTTTACTATAGATGAGGATATCATCAAAGAAAAATAAGACAAAATGATGGATAAAATGAAGGAAGACATGATTCATGAGGATTTGGAAAGTGGAGTGAGCATTACACAAGACAAAGGGCATGACCAAAAACTCATAGTGACCCTCATGAGTTGATGTAGGAGCATCGCCAACAAATCAAGCAAAAAAGTGGAAGGACAACTAGATATGCACCAATGCACATTTTGAGAATGTTTTGAATTTAAAAAGATAAAACGTTTTGAATATATGGAAAATATATGTTTTCTTTTATGGTTTGAAGATTGTAACACAAATCATGAGCAGTTTCTCTCATCTATTTGTTGGAGGCATTTATTGTAATAAATGTAAAGGAGTTGTAGAATTTATTTTGAATTTATATATTAGAGTTGTAGGAGGGAAAACTCTAGAAAGGTCCCTCATATGTATTGTATTGTAAGATTATTCTCATTGTAATTATAAGAGTTGTAGAAGAAAGAAGAATAGAAGAGAAGAGCAGAAGATAGACTGTAGAAGATTGTATAAGAAGATAGTTGTTTCTATAGAACCTATGTAAATAAGCACTTGAGTTAATATAAGAATGCTTTGACTCAATCTCATGGTGTTGTGATGAATATTGTTTGCATCTATTGAATGGTATGTTTACAGTTTGCTTATATTCTCTGTTATGCATTTGTTTCAATGTTGTGTGTATGCATGATTTCATGTTGAATGTATGAAGTCTGTGAGAGGGAGAGTATGATTTTCAATTGTTTCTCATCCTGAGAATTCCTGCAAGGAGTGCAACAAGGGTCCACAAGGAGTGCATTGACAAGATTTTGAGTTTCACTTCATAAAAGCTCAGGAGAGATATCGTTGTTCTCATACCAATAGAAGTACGAGTATAAGACAGAGTCATGCAAGGTGTGCACATGCGAGTTGAAGTTTCAAACTTTTCCAACCCAGGGAGTGGTTGAAGAGATACTGTTGCAAGGAGTGCATAGAACTAAGAAGTTGAGATAATCAAAGATTATCGTGAAGCTGCAAGGAGTGCAGGCAGAATTCTCTAGAATCAAGGATGATTTTAAGGATGGAAATTTGTTTGAAAATGTAGAAACCTTGGCTAATCTTACTAATCCTTCATATGCCAACTATAAAGTTTTGGAAATATGTTTGTAAAAATATTCAAATTTATAAGGATTTTATATAGTTTTTATAAAATTTTGGCGATTTTTAAGGTAAAATAATTTTATCCTATAGAATTTGGGTGAATCATTTTTAAAATAGTGAATCTTGTTTTTGGAAAAACCATGGAAAATTAGCCCATGAGCGAAATTTAGCCCTTAAAATCATCCATGCCTAGAATCCTTGAGTTTGTAGCAAGAATTAAGCTCAAGAGGGGTAGAGACTTCGAAGCATTCAAAGGGAAGACAAGGGTTGAAGTTACCTTGTGGAAACCAAGCACCAAAGGAAGACGCCATTTGTTTGGCCAGGAAGTATTGAGAACCTAAACGGACAGTTACATTCTCCAGAGGAGAACTTCTGATTTTCCATGGAATGTTGGATCCAATGGATCAACGGAGAATTTAAGGTTGAGTGTCTTCCAACACTCATAAGCTCAGGAGAAATAGTCACCATTAGATGTATATCAGCAGGAGCCGTTGATCTTGTGGTTTTGAATTTAGACATTTCAGGAGTCAGACCAGTGGAGAAAATCATTGACTCGGAGTCAAGAGTTGCGAAATCCCGATTTGCAAAATCCCGACACAATTTGGACTGTCAAATTGTGGAAAGATTAGGGTTGTTGATCTGAGGAGAAGAAGTCGCAAGTTCAAACTTCGGGGAACGAGAAAGAGTCACATCATGAAATCACGACTCACAAAATCTAGATGTGCTTGGAGGTGGACCCCAGGACCTGACTAAGGTCATATGGTCGAGGCATAAGGGAGGATTTAAAAGATCTGTTAGCCCATTTCGGGGTTTCGGGAGTTGAAGGAGTTAGAGGGACTCACAATAGGAATCGCGAGGCCACGAAAATCGAAAATCCTTTTCAGGTAAAGGTCATGGTCACATCGGTTGGTCATGTAGAGTGGAGGTTCGTGCCTTGTTCTTGTTCGTGCAGGTGCAAACCCTGGAAAGACATGTGGTTACATGTGTGAAGGTTCCTGTGGGAACTAAAGAGCCATTCCAGCTCAAGGTAATAGAATGATCCAAGACTGGGAGGTCACGCTGAGCCTGCTGATGTAGGGGTGTTGCATCATGAGTTCTAAATGCAGTCTTAGGAATGTTTTCCTCTTTCATACGAATCTGGTGGTAGCCAGAACAAAGATCAAGTTTAGTAAAGAACTGGGCACCACTCAATTCATCCAAGAGATCATCAATGACAGGAATGGGGAATTTGTCTTTAAAGGTGAGTTTGTTGAGGGTGCAGAAGTAAGGACACATGCACCAAGAACCTTCTTTCTTAAGGAACATGACCACATGAGAAGAGTAGGGGCTTGTACTAGGGCGGATAACACTTGCGTTGAGCAGTTCTTGAACAATTTCTCAATTTCATTTTTTTGGGAAAAGGGGATATGATAGGGATGGATATTGGGAGGAAGGCTTCCCTGGACAAGGGGAATAGTATGATCATGAACACCACGGAAAGGAGGGAGTCCCTGGGGAGTGGAAAAAACCACTTGATGTTTAGATAGGATGGATTGGAGGTCATGTGGCATAGAGGGTGTCTCAGTTCCTTGTATGGCATGGAGTTGGGAAATAATTCCATAATGAACCTTTTTTAGCAGATTTTCCCTGCGATGGGCACTAATGATCTCTGGGGAACTGACTGTGGTGCCTTGGAACTTATATTGTTGGCCCTCCTGGTCGAATTGCATGGTTAATTCCTTAAAATCCATGAGAATGGGACCCAAAGTCCTTAGCCATTATACACCCAACACAATGTCACAACCTCCCATGTCAATAGAAAACATATGATATTTCAAGTGGTATTCACCAATTTGGAGATTCAAATTTTCACAACGCCCTCCACATTTCATGGACCCACCATTGGAAATCATGATTTGAAAATTATTGACTGCATGGATATAGAAATCAGTTTCTTGGGCAATGTGGTGATGAATAAAATTATGGGTGCTTCCAATATCAACAAGAATGATGACCTTCCCATGCTTGATGTAACCAATTAGCTTGAGGGTTTGGGGAGCAGAGAAGCCAGTGAGAGAATTTAGTGAAATGATTGGTTATACTTCGGGAGGGTCTAAGGGAGGGGTAATGTTAGTGGGTTCAGGTGACACAGACACAAGGGGAACCTCAACCTCCTCTTCTGAAACATCCTCTGAGATGGCCATAAAAATATTTTGTTCCTTACACTTGTGTCCCGAAAAATATTTGTCATCACAATTATAACAGAGCCCTTTGAGTTGGCATTCATGCATTTCGGCCTTGGTCAATTTCTGGATCTTTAGTGGAGCAGAAGAAGGAGTGGGAGTTACTAATTTAGTGCGAGGAATAAAGGAGGGTTTTTGGTTTTGAGAAGAGACAATTTTTTGTGCTTCCTTAGATCTTTTAGTAGCGTCCACCCAACTCTTAGGACAATCCATGAGGACATGGGCATGAATCTCATCCTTGAGGCCACTGATAAAACATTCTCGGAAAAAATCATTAGACATGCCCTCTATATGAAAAGCCAATTGCTCAAAAGAAGCTATAAAGTATTCCATTGTGCTAGATGGTTTCAAATTTGTCAAACAACCTAAATGGTTGGTGTCAGTGTCAAAGCGTTCATAAAGCTCTGCCACAAAGTGTGTCCAAGACACATACCCTTGGCGGGATTTTTTTCTCCATTGCCACCATTGCCAACGTTCTTGATCTAGATGGATAAAACCATACCCAGAGTTTGGCCAACTCATTCGTAATTCCATACAAGGAGAAATAATGTTCCATTTGAGCTACCCAACAAGTGGGATCCAAACCATCAAATTTGGTCACATCCACACGTGGAAGGCATAGGTCATGTTGAAAGTGATGGAGCTGAAAATTATGGGAATGATAGGAAGTGTCACCTTAGGTATGCAAAGGTGGGTCAGATAAGGGAAGATCTGCATGGATATTTAGCTTGGCGTAGATCATTGTAGTGACATATTTCAGCTAGTTAGTAGTGTCTTGTTTGAGTTCCTTGATTGAGGTGGCGATGGAGGAATGCATGTTTTTATTGATGGTGAAAATATGGGCACTGAGTTGTCTCACTTCTTGTTGGGTTTCTGTGAAATTAGAGTGCAAGGTATTGAAGCGAGATTTCAAGTCTTGACTACAGGTATGGGCCATGATGATGAGGGAACACGAAAAAGGGCGGGTGGGACAACACAAAAAATGGGTTATGGGTGAAGTGTATCATAATGATCATGGCGACGAGTTGAATCCAATGGGGTAAATCCCAAATAAGGGTGTTGGAAGGGGGTCAGGTCCACGAGAAAAAAATAATTACTGAAAAATGATAGGTATGACTGCAATAAGGGCGAAGAGAGAAATCCAACAAAATAGGTATCAAATAATGGTGCCAATAGGATCGAGACTTTTTTTTTTTACTCTTGCAGAGTTATACTCCGATATGAAGAATAATGCAATGATGAAATGACCAAATGATTAACATGAAGAAATGTGTAGTAATTTCTCAACTTGAATGCAGGAGACACAGTTGCGCGACAATATATCTTGTCTATTCTATTTTTTTTTCTGTCCCAAAGG
This sequence comes from Picea engelmannii, assembly GCA_009831015.1. NCBI lineage: Eukaryota > Viridiplantae > Streptophyta > Pinopsida > Pinales > Pinaceae > Picea > Picea engelmannii. The sequence continues at coordinate 159,025 of ML797294.1, read as the reverse complement.
TAAGGTATTCAAGGGTTCTACAAATAATGGTTTTCCCTATCCTATAGCTCACTGATATACATGCAGGGTCCAACAATAGTACTTGGCCCAATATCTCAGGGCACCAACTAATGAGGCTAGATCGTACCCTTATCCATACTACCCGACTACCTAGGTACTAGAGAGTATCTTCCTGAGTGTTGTTCTCAATGGAACTATAACATTTTGGTGGTCGATCAGTTTATCTATGGAGCGAATCAAAAGATATAGTTCAATTCATATACAGGTGTTGTCTGATGCGCTACCACTCGAAGGGGTACCAACATGGTTTACAAGGGTGGCCAACAAATGTGTGCTTACGTACCACTTATATTTCCTACATGTATGAATCCATGACTGCGGGTTTATGCATGTAACGACAGATATTTGTAGTTTAAAGACGTCAGAATACATCTCTACCCTGAAAAAAATTAACCCATAGTTTTCTACCAAGGAGGGTGCTCCGACACCACTTGTGATATTCCAGATATGAAAAAGTATTGAGAACCGAAATAAATAGCTAGAAATGGCAGATGAACAACAATGTAACCAGAAAAACACCACAATAATACCAAAATGATACCAGAATAACACCAGAAAGAGCACTTTGATTACTGAGAGCAATTTTCACTTGCCTCTTCAAGGGGGCAACCTCCAGCAAAGCAGAGATCTATTACAATAATATCCAAGAAAAAACTTCTCATACCCTCGACTCCTATTTATACTAAATATTTCTATCAAAAGAACATTCTAGATGAAGATCCTTCTAAAGGAAGAAGCTTCTATTAGGTCTTCTTACATTGGATTTATTCTTCCTTATTGATAGGCCTTATTAATATTGACATTTATTAGATGGAAACATAATATTCTACCTACATGAGGGGTTAGGTCCCTAAAAAGAGACTTGACCTTGAAACAAGAACTCTAACCCTAGATTTTGTGTCAAAAGTACCAAAATCTACCTTGAAATGAAAAGTGGTGCTACCAATTGTAACCTTTTTGGAGGGAGGGTGGGCGGTGTTAATGCAACCAAAACCTTAAAATTGAATCATTAATTGAAAAGTCATGCCACTAGTAGGGCCTTTTTCGGGGGGGTTAAAATTATAATTTGTTTGAAACCATGTCCTTAACAAACAATACCGTTGCAACCAAAAAATTTAAAATCAACCTTTGAATTGAAAAGTGGTACCACCAATATCATCTCTGATTTTTTCAAGTTTAAAATTACAATTAGTTTGAAACCATGGCCTTAACAACCAATACCTTTGCAATTTTGGAAGGGCTCAAGATTTCTGATGGATTAGAAGATAAAATATCAATTTCCTTTAATGACTTCTACATTAACCATATCCTCAACTATAAAGGAATCCCATGTAAGTGTGGGCATTACCATATCTAAGGTCATATTGCAAGGGATTGTATAATATCAAAGAGAAGTTTTCACTAGGTTAGAATAATTTCAGGTGGCTTGGAAGTAGTCAAAAAGAGTTCCCATTCTAAGTAGAAGGGTGTTTCTCCAAGAGGCCCTCCTCTCTTGAAAAATCTAAATCTCCTCCTCTCCAGTCAAGCATGCCAACACCTCCTTCCTTCACCGCACACACAGAGAATCAACCGAGTTATACATATTATCTACCCCCTATCTATATTCATGATTCAAATTTTTGTTCTTCTAATGTGACATAACAATCTTCTGAAATAAGGGGTTTTTCATATTCTTCCTTTCTTTTGCAGCTATTGAGTTTATCTGAGACACATTCTAACTACTTAATTCCTATTATCCATTATATA